>JAFELO010010546.1:1053981-1131367 GCA_017140195.1 Eumaeus atala | reverse complement strand
GGGGGGGGAGGCAACGCATCGGCATAGTAATTATGCTGATGTTCGTGGGCGTCGGTAGTCGTAAACGCTCGAATCTCTTATCATTACAGATTATCAGACTTGGATGGACAGCAGTGGGCGAATTCTGAATGATGATGGACAATACGACCTGGAGGAAGCTCTCGCTCACATGACATCGCCTTAAAGTAACGTACAAAACAACTGCTTGTTAATAAACAACGAATACAGATAATCACAGTAGTGAAAATTGTAATGCTTATTTAGTTAGCATTAAAGGAATGCTTTCTTTGCCAAGAATTCACTACCCAGGTGAAACTGTCGTAGTGATAACATAGATAGAGAAGGGGTCACAGGCAGTTATATGACGGCGCCTGGCCGTCTTGGTGAATAGAGAAGGAATCTCGCATCAACAGAGAGAAATGAATGAATGGAGACAGAGAGTGAACTTGAAGTTTTCCGTCTGTTTCGACTTCGGCAACCACGTTTTACGCTGGCTTCCCTCTACCTATATTACCTCTATGGCAGATATAGGCCACGTGAACGAAGTCGCGGGCTTCTACAGAAGTTTTTCGGGAAATGTTGAAGAATGTCGCTGATAAATTCACGTGTTACTAGTAATTGTTTCCGTCCAGTAATCCCTTTAATCATTAAAATGGTAATTTGCAAAGTTAATGTCCCAATTTACATACATATTATGTTTCGAATTTCCAAAATTCTCCACATCCGTTCTTGGCAGCTTATTGCGTAAACAAGCAGCCTGAAGGTAAGCGATTATTAACGCGTATGACATCGATGCGATAGAAGTGCACTGTTTGTAACAGGTTTGGAGCACCCTTGTATGGATGGTATCCCACAAGTTCCAGTTGGTATTCGATGCAACTGCAAGTGCTATACACCCTCCCCCTACCCCACTCGCCCTCCTCCCAAGACCGGTTGAAGTGGAAATACAATTCTTTCGAAACCAGAAATGCTTTTGTCTGTAAGTCGTTTTACGGACGATATAACTATACCGATGATATTTACGTGATAACGTTTCTCTAGTTCATGTGTGAACAGAGAGCCGGAGGGACTGAAATAGACTACTTTTTCGTTCCCAGACTCCGCCCATATGAAACGTTACAATAACTTCATATTTTTTTCGTTTATACACTAGGCCATGTCGATCTATTTGATGTTATTAGGTCAAAAGAACCTCTACAAGTCAGTTAGTTACGTAAAGGCACTTCCCAGTTGTAAGTGATCTGAGGAGATCCGATTTGCTTGTTACACGTAATCAAATACCAGTAACACAACACCGAATGGTACAGCGGAAGCGTTGGCCTTCCTGCTACAATGGAATTCTTACGTTTCTTACAGTATATGCTCACAAACGAGAAAATTGACCTTTTTCACGACTACCCAGGCCCATTAGCATCATTGTACCAATGCGTTGCTCTCCTTTTCTCCTCCCTTCCAATAGGCCACCTCTTGACAAGCCGCACTAAATGCTACATAGAACATGAAGGTGCCACGTGAACGAAGGGCATCTTCCAGGTCGTACCGACAAGATTCTGCTGCAATGTAACCTCTCACTAAACCATTTACATCAACCATTACGTTCGAATGAAGTTTCCAGTTGAATAGTTTTGGAATCTTCACATTAGGCTAAAGCTCGGGCAAAAATTTAATAAGTAAATTAGCTGCTCGGCTACACGGTTTCACGCGCATAAAATCTATTATTAGGGATTTTCTCGGTGCTAAAAACATATGCATGTTGTAATCTATACTTGTGCTAAATTCTTGCCGGGACCAAGGAAGTACCTCACCCACTTACTCACTCACATGATATGATATGCATTCTTTATAGTATCTTTGTAGAAAACATAATTACTATGACGATACGTTGCCCTCCTTTGCACCCTCCCCCTAATGGGCCACCGGCTACTCACAAACTGCACGAAGCGCGACACCATTGATGCCACTTTCCGGCGGTATCAAGGGAGCAGGAACTCCCCGGTCGTGCCGGCCCAATTCCACTGAACCATGGCACTACCTCTTACGATTTCGTGCCGTTTATGAGTTTTCAATAGCCCATCAGAGCAGAGGAGAGGAGGTCAATACGTATGAACAACAATTATATGAATACTTGTGAGCATCAGTAGTCTTCAATAGGCTGCTTGTTTGCCCCCTTGAGTGTAAAACAATCAAAACGGACTATACCGTTACCGACAGATCCAGGAGAAGCCATCCTGTCAGACTGATGGCATGCCTTCCTTCAGCACTCGACCCTTTTCCGCAAATAATGGACACGTGGACCGGCGATAAACGTTAATGCATTTCCGACGACAACAAAATAAAAAATATAGTACATATTGTTGCTATTTCTTGGAAATATTGATTGCCTAAAGCAAAGGCTAGACCAAAACACAGAAGGATAGTATTAAGCTAACAATATGAAAGAATAAAACCTCTGGGTACTTTAAGTGCAGAAAGACTATTAACTTTTATTAACTCGCTAGTTGAAATGGCAATAAATACTAATAATCATGAAGTAAGCAATCACATATAATAGAAGTAGGCGATATATATTAATAATGTGTCCATTTTTCACATTTGACGTCGCATCAAAAAGCATTTTGCTTGTTGTTTAGGTACAGACAGCAAAATCATTTCATGCCTATTTCCTTTTGTTAATGATCGCTCAGTGATCATTTGGTCCCGATTATGAAATTAAAAGTAAAATTATTATATTTGACAGTTTACACTTGAAATATAAAACGTGTCTTACGCAAGTAAGCACATGTGTAGGAACCGTAGTGTGTATCGTTTCATTGAATTCAAATAATGAAATCTAATGCATAATAAATATTAGCTTTAGTTACTAGCAAAATATTTATTCCATAGCTAAGTAGAAATAATATTTATGCCTCAATTAGTTATATATCAATTAATTATTTATTGTTGCTCTATAATTCTCACAGAATATTTACTTACTGACCTTACAATTCAATTAAAACGGGTTGTGATTGTAATAAATGGATCCTGTAGAACTTAATTGAATTACGAAAACTAATTGAGTTTTTCGATTTGATATTGAAATTTAATTTCAGAAAGTTCTGGTGATTATAATAGATAAATCATACGCCACAATAGGTATACTGAATCGTACATAGAAAGGCACAGAAGACAATTATAGAATAATCTTTTATAAACGTGAGTACCACCATCATAAGCTTTTAACAGTCTCCTGCCTGAATGAGGTTGCTTTTTGGGAACGCCAAGCCGTCCGATCTCATTTTCACTTTCTTCGGAGTGTCTGACCAGCCCATGGCCATTTTTAGCGAGCTTATTCTAAGTTCGATATCGGTTGCTTTAGTATACTGCCTCTGTTCTCTTTAATATAACATGACTTTTGGGGTGTCTGACATCTCAGTAGCAAATGGTCGGGGAGAAGTTGAACGAAATGTCGAATATATAAGTGGTAATTTCTTAAAAAATATTCCTAACGCCATTTCTTTTTGTTTCAGAAGTACCGTTGAGTGAAAATATCAAGTGTTAAGTTGGTAAGTAATGTATTATAACTTCATTGAACTTTAAAATAATTATCTATTATTGTACCTACAGCAGAGTTGATCATTTATCATTATGGCATAAAAAAGCTCAATATGACCTTCAAGCGATTGTTCTGTGTGATGTGAATTTTCTAATTTATGTTTAGCATTAAACATTTTATAGGTAATTCGTAGTTGGTGACTAACTCTACTTTGTTTAGTCATTTGTTAATAGTGGCGCAACTAGGTGTGACGACTGGACAGCCAAGAGTTATTGTCCAACATTAAGTTAAATGTAAAGCCTCTATAGTTTTATTGCGTCTATTACCATATAAACAACCTTGAGACATTTCTAGATGAATTTGACTAAATTTCAGATTATATACTGCAAAAATTTACTATTATACCTACGATTTATGTAACCGTGAATGTAGTTCAAATATGATCACTTGCATAACATAAATATTTCATTCAAATAATACAGATTAAACGGGAATCAAAAGTACACCTGAAATGTTTTTTCAAGAACAATTAAGCTTTAATACAGGTAGTGGGAATGCCAGTAATATGTGATTTTTTATGTTTGTGGATACAGATCATCTGTTCTATCATACACCCTGGCAATTCAAAAATAAATACAACTAGAGCCTTAAAGCAAAGTATTAAATCATTGACATTAGAGTTTATTAATGAAGTATGTTTTATTCATTAATCACTTTATAAGTAGTATTATATCTGTGATCGAGAAGCTTCTGTTTCTTAAGCTTTTCCTTGTATACGGAGGCTCTGATCTTGTATTGATAAAAGGGCGGAACATCGTCTAGGTCGCCTGCGTAATTACATTTAAATATTTTATTGTATATCCTTACTTGCAGCTAACAAAGCGGACAATTATGTCGTAACTGGAACATGAGACTATAATTTTACATGTCTTATCGTCGCGGGTATGAATAAATGTGATCGCTATAAAAATTACATGACCTTACAAATAGAAAATATACCCTTCACGTTATCCGTATTGAAATAGTATTTAAAATGTTTATTTCTTAAAATCATAGTGCAGGAAAGGGAAGTGATGGATGCAGTTTCAAGGTGTGTTATTATGGGCATATTATGTTATTAGCATCAAGGTATGCTCGTGTGCTACAGGTATGCTCGTGTGCCACAGATAGATTGCGTGGTGTTTTTTGTTCCAAATGCATTACAACATTACGTGATACGTGTAAGGTAGTTCCGTATTTTCTACATCACTGCATCAGTGCGTATGTGATGATTCGCATAATTTAAACATTTAATATGTAAGAGTGCCGTGCTGTTTAAGAGGAGGCAGTGCCATGCATGGTGCAGGACACTACCCCCTGTGCAACGGAATTGGGCCGACACGACCGTGGAGGTACCTCTCGCTTGCTAGATAACGCCGTAAAGTGACACCTACGGTGTCGCGTTTCATGCGGTTTGTGAGTAACCGGTGATCCATTGAAAACAAGAGCAACGCATTGGCAAAATTATGCTGATGTTCATGGGCGTCGGCAGGCGTCGAAAGGCTCCGGTTTCTCTTTGTTCCCCTATATAATAAAGAAACACCACAAAAAGAAAGTGAATAAAGTGAGATGCAGTTATTCATACTTGTATATGTAGTTTCCAAAAGGATCCTTAATTAGTAAAATAGCCTTTTTCCGTCCGAAGACTACTTTTTTATAAACATTATTTTATAAGCATTCAGGTTTTGACACGCGTGTTTCCTGAAGAAGGCTTCCTACTACTAGCTCAAACCCATTGACGCATAGTCAAAAATATTTCGATTAGTGATGTTAAAATGCTAAACTGTCTGTTCATGTGGTAAAAATGTTTGCTAATTTATTCTTCCATTCAGCATTAAAATATTGCAGAAAATATGGAAATAATCAATTCTAATGACGCTTTATATCAATTTGTTTCTTATACCATAAAACTTGAGTAACGCACTTTTACAGCCCTATTCTTAGTTTTTGTTGTCTTTAAATTCGAAACAAATTGGTACAAAAATGTCATTCTCTGCAAGTAATTCATGTCCTACCGGATATCGATGACAATGCAACACTTTTTGCTCTGATTTAGCGTTTTATTGCCAATTAGGTATCAATTAAATTGTTCAGGCGTAGTCGCGATATACTCTAGACACGTGGAACTCAAGAACAGTCCTTTCCTTTTAGACTTGAGTCATAGAACCATGACTTGTTTTCCTTCGTTCGTTTGCGATTAAATAACGATGCCTTAGACCCTCAGACAAGTAATAGGCAATATCAGAGACAGCAAGTGTTCTTTAGAATTGTTTGTCCCATGAATAATTATCGATTTCTGTATTTTTTTTTTTTTTTTGGTAAACAATAGAACCTGTTGCATTTAAAACACTGGCATACATACCTAATATTCTTAGCAAAAACCCTCTCACGCTCATGGGATTTCTTAAATCCCGAATAATCTACTAAGTACTTTAAAAAAATCAAGTACATTTTTTGATTTACCATGATACCATGTTTATTGACTCCGATCGATCTGCAATGACCCCGCAGCTTGTTGTGAAAACGACGTAGGGGTCAATACTCTAGATAGCATTGAATAAATGGCAAAGAAACGAAACGGAATGGACGAAATACCGCGGAGCATCTGTACAGATATAATGGCCCGGTGCACGTGCTCTGTCACGTACTACGTAACAATTGCTCGCAAATAATAAACAGAATTTAGTCAAGGTTCTTCCCTTTTTGTGACCAAGTTTACATTAATTGACCCGGATTAATTTTTATATATCCCGATCGTTCCCTTCTAAGGAAAAACTGATTTAATGCATTTTTATTTTTCACTTTTTTAGTTATAAACATGCGATAAATTTGGCAAACATCAGAATTTATACATTTCAGTGTTATCCCTCATTCCCATTGCTCTTACAATACCAGAACCATGAGTATGGTAATTTGGCCTAAAAATGTTACAGCGGTATGAAGCAAAGCAAAAAAATAAATGATTGTTGACCCTTGGCGCCATTTATTAATGTACATAAAAGATCGTTCACATTAGCAATACAAACTCGTAACAACACATTTACAACTAGTATAAAATAATCGCACGCCTTTCACCGTGTATTCATTATTTTCTTTGCAGGCTGATCTAATGCGATATAATACAGCAATATATTATTCCATTAAGAATACATTAGTCATATTATATAATATTCAAGTGACATAACTCGTGATGGACATGATGTGGTAGTGCAATTTACTAAGCCGATGATAATCAAAGTAGCTTGTCTTTTATTTGTGTCCGACTTCATGTGTTATGGTCGAGGTAATTTTTTTCGAACCTGTACCGACGCTGTGGAAGCGAAGCCCAATACGGCTTCGTCGGATTGTTATGGAGTAAGTTATTGATTCGACTTTTTCTATGATGAAATCTCTCAGGATTAAGTCACAGATTATTACTTACATAATAATATGTAGAATATTACTTCCTGGCTTACTGCAACGGTTGTTAAGAATTTGCTAAATCTAATCTGGTCCTCTGTCCCGTTTAACATTTGTCCTATTTGGTTTCCATTTTATTAATAGCATATGAACCCCCACCCACTCCCCCCCCCCGCAAACGAGAAATCGGAGCCTTTTTACGACTAACAACGCCCATAAATATCTGCACAATTATGCTGATGATGCCCTCCTACCCTTCTCGCCTTCAATGGGCGACCGACAAGTGACAAAACTTTCAATAAATAAATAGACAAATAATGAAAGTGAGTTGTACTTTTGCCGTAGTGTTGGTCTGATTTAGTAGCAATGCTGTAATAATACTCTTCAGTTCCTTTAACATAATATATTTTGCCGCGCCAATCCCTAATTGAGCGTATGTTAAATCACATGTCACTTAAAGGGAGTTGAATAAAGAATGAAATACGTAAGCGTCTGAAACTCAATTTAGATATTGAATGAATATAAATTGTACAGCGTTTTCGTAAATACGAACCCTATAAGCCGCGCACGTAACGACCCCCTCAATTTCCCCTTGAACCTGAATCTATTCAGGAAACGAAGGCGTTTCTTCCTCTCAATCGCCTAAAATATTACCGAGCATCTTAACAACAGTATATTAAAACGATTGTAATGTTACGAACGCGTAACTTTTCAATACGCCGATAAATATTACGGTTATATTTATTTTCTTGTTACACGTACATTCTTTTGATATAAAAGTGAGGGTTTTTCCATTACATATTTTTTTACATTAACATGAATTAAGTAATGTTATCGAGCTTTTATAATAATGATTTTTTTAATATGAGATAATAGTTATAATAATGAAATACCCGGACAGTAAGATAGTCGAAACTCCACTGATAAAAATACGTAAGTCTTAGCGAATGAGTCATTTAAGTTTGCTAAGCCATGCCCGAGACGGATGCGAGTAGCAGGAGATCGGTCGTCCTGGGCGTTCATTGAGAGAGGCCTATGTCCAGCGGTGGTCCCATAAGGGCTGATAATGATGAAGCCATCTCCGCTATAGTACCTTAAAACCCAAGGTCTACTGCCACCTTTTTTATTCATAACATGCATAGGAGTGTTCGGTACCCTGCCATGAGTACAGACGCACACAGACATCAGCATTTGTTATGCATATATGTTGCTCTCTCATTTGATCACAAAACTCACTAACCGCATAGTTGTCACTCAGAGGTAGTGCCATGCTTTGTAAGAGGTAGTGCCATGGAGCATAGGAGGAAGCTGTGCCATGCATGATGCACGACTGGGGAGCTACCTCTCGCTCACTCGATACCGCCGTAAAGTGTCACCTACTGTCTTGCGTTTCGTGCGGTTTGTGAGTAGCCGGTGGCCAAAAGGACGGCAACACATCGGCATAATTTTGTTGATGTTCATGGGCGTCGGTTGTGGTTCAAAGGCTCCGATTCTCGTTTGCCCCCTACACTATTAAAAAAAATTTTATGCGGTATCCTGCGAGTGACTCCCCGGCCGTGCGGGCCCAATTCGGCTGCAGTGCGAATTGCAAAGCACTCTTATAGACCAAGGCGCTTTTTAACGGTTCTTAACTCTATGATACATGTCGTAGAAAATTTTATGACACATTTGAAATCTTGGCGAACATAAGTTAATAGACTGTAGTAACAGCACTAACTTTAGCCTTGTTTTTTTACTTTCAATTGGCACTCGGGGTTTTTGTTCCTATTGTTTTTTTTTTTTACTTTTTTTTTTAACTACAATAGTTCATTCTACTAATTATTCATGTGCGCTATATCAACAAGTGAAATATAACAATTATATTAATTGACAGCTACATTGTACAATGCGACCTCAATTAAGAGTAGCCTACGACAGAGGCCGAGCAGTACGGCATTTACATATTAAATGCATGTGAATTGTTAATGAAACGGCAATATATTATAATTTGCGCTTCAATTTTCAGTAATGTTTAAATACGTTCAAGTATTAAATAACGGATCGGCGAAATATCTCGTATTCGGATCGGTTTTAACATATTTCCAGCGTATGTGATGATGATGATGATTTTTTCATTAAAACTGTGTTGACGGTGTATCTGAAGTGTTAAATGTTATGGAAACTGTATGAACTAATATATGTATTTGTTTATGTTTGGCGTTTCTTATGTATGAACTAATATATGTATTTGTTTATGTTTGGCGTTTATTATGTATGAAAGTCTTGCGGTGATTAGTACGTATTTTAGATATATTATTAAGAAACATGTAATATAATAGTTAGAGTGTTATTAGGATTATGAACCGACTACCGCATGAAGGTTTTGTACCAACTGGCACTAAGTATGAGGGTTCGATGCGGACTGGAGACTTCTCCAGATCACGACTTGGCTTGGATCGTTCTACCTTTTCCTATTCAGTATAAGAGGATAAACGAGTAATCGGTAATTATTATGCATGTGTAAGGAGGCGGGGAAGAAGAAGAAAAAAAGATAAATACTTAAAGCAATTTGTCTTTTTGAAAGAACATAGTTTTTATCCAGATAATAAATAACCTCGTCTGCACATATAGATATTGCAATTCACATCTGGCTGAACGCTGAACATAAGTAGCAAACTGGTGTTTCCCTTAAATAGTATTTTATTACACTTTTTAAATAATATTATAACTGCCTACGTCAAAGACTATGACTCTCAACATGCAGTCACCTACTGATCGGAGATATAAATCCTATAATAGAATATAAATCAAGTAATATTTTAAATCATTTCTCTAAATATTTTGGAAAAATACGAAATAAAAGAATACATGTCGCTATGAACAATTAGATTATTATCTTTTTTTCGCTGTTATATTAAAAGGAAATGAAAATAATTATTAATAAATTAAATTTAGGTGTACAACAACTCATTTTTTTAAGTTCAAGTCTCGCTGAGTTTGTTTGGCTGGCTTTTCTCAGGTCTGGGGTGAGGTTTGTACTCCATTGTATACAAATTACTTTTACGCTTAAAAAAATTATTCATAAGAATGTAGTTTCCTCTTATATAACTTAATACCTAGGCATTTTCATTAATTCACGATAATTATCATTAATTGAGGCGAGCGAGGAGCAGGCTTATGTTGCGGATAACTAGAGCTCAACGAGGTGGAAAACACCTCGTGCAACATTTAGGAGCGCCCCGACGACAGCCGGGCTCAAATTGCCCGCCTCGAGGTAAGAGTCTTTATTACTGAACGTCGACCAACTTTAAGAAAACTACTTCAAACAAATCTCTCGCATCCTCTCGTTTCGTCGACGTTGAGCAACCAACGGTTTCTTGATATAGGAATTTGCACAGAAGTTGTTGACTTAATATTGCAGCACTCAAATTCCGTTTTATAACAACAGTCCGCGATGAGATTTAACTGCTAGTATTTGAATATACTGTTGTTTGCGCTACATGCAACAAGGAACTTGAATTACCACTCCTATTCCCACCACATATGAAAGTGAATTTTGAACCTATAAGTTATCTTTTGTCCCATTGGTGTGAAAAGATGGGCAACGCATCGGCATAATTGTGCTGCTGTTCGTGGGCGTCGGTAGTCCGCGTGCCCGTATGTCCCCCTATACTATAAAAAAATATATCTTATATATAAAATTCTCGTGTTAAAATGTTGGTTACCTCACTACTCCCAAACGGCTTCACCGATTTTACCAAATTTTATACGCATACTCCTTAGGTCTAAAAATTACTAAGGCTACTATCTATTTATATACTTATCATATCCCTAAGTGAGTTTTTTAAATGTTAAACGTTACATATGACAGCAAATTTAATTTATAGCAGAACAAAAAGTACCTTACCACGGACAGAACAAAAGTCAGAAGATTACAAAACGTTAAATATATTAAATATTGTTAATGTGGTCAACAGAAGTGGCCACGCAGCACACGTTACCCACAAACACTCCTCGCTATCAATTCCTCCAAGCGTCATTTACTGTTCGACAGTTTTACTTTCTCATTTACAATATTTTTGCATTAAATGACAATACATCCTCCTATGCAACGGAATGGGGCTGGCACGATCGGGGAAGTACCTCTCGCTCATTTGATACCGCCGTAAAGTGACATTTTCAGTGTCTCGTTTCGTGCGGTTTGTGAGAAGCCGGTGGCCAATTGGGGGCGAAGGAGAGCAACGCATCGGCATAGTAATTATGTGGATGTTCATGGATCGGTAGTCGTAAAGAGGCTCCGATTTCTCGTTTGCCCCCTATTCTATAAAAAAAACTCACCTCCTACAGTTACTTCAATTACTATAAACGCATTAACATAAATGTAAGATTAAATATCAAATATTGTATCTACAAGAACATAATTGTTGCAGCCAGGTCTATTAATTGTGCAACCTCAAGATGAGCTCAAAGCCCATTTCTAGACCCAAAACATTGAAACTAATTTGCGATGCAATGTTTTTAAATGTAAGGTTAATTTTAGAATTAACTTTTTTCGTAACCCAAACAAAACCTAAGGCATTCGAACACAAAAAGAACATTTCTAGAAAGCTTTATGTGTCGAGGACAAGTGAAAATTGCTATGAGCAATATCACCCTTGCAAAATAGAATTGAATTCGAATATTTTGCGAAACTTTTCGTGATCAGTGAGCTGCAGGTTTTCCGCGTCCACTTCGCAAAGTATATAATTACTTTTATGTTTCTAGCCGTACGTGACAATAATCTTTAATAGAATAAGGTCGGACCCACTCTAGCTGTTGTGTCACCTTTCGATATACACTTACCAATTTGAACATAAATTCTTGCATAATCGGAGAATTTGTTAATACGTTGTAACATTGGGACGTGATAGAGACACAGTTTAGCTAACTTTGCGTTGTTGCATTCACCGACACACCATCACCGACTCTGGATGGGTTCCCGTGGTGTGTTGAGCTTACAACACAATATAGTGCCGAATACGCACTAAAACCAACGAGAGTCCCACCAGTGCCGCTTTTATGAGGTGCCTCTGAACTGCCTAATCATCTGAATCAGTACACCTCGACGGCTAATCAGGGGCGTTATTGCATTCCTTTGACGCGGGGAAACGCATTTACGCGCCTTCACTGGCCCTGTGGTGTGTGAGGCTCGCGGCAGATCAAAGTGGCGACGCCTCCTGATAAGTATAATCTCTATCCCTCATTCTCCCATTTAGAGGCCAATGAGGGAATATGATATATGTATGTAGAATTCGTCAACGATGTCATAAGGCAGAGAACTAAAGTATCCGATATCACGCGACGAATAGGCTCGCTGAAGTCACAATTCTTCATAGTGTGTGACCAGCCCACACACTATGAAGAACAGATGGCAGATGGGCCAGTAAGGTTCTGGAGGTGGCTGTGTTTAGGAAAACGAAGTGTTGGTCGAACGTTTACCAGATGGGGAGACGATCTCCGTGCAGTAGCCGGTCCGGCATGGATGCGAGTAGCAGGAGATTGGTCGTCTTGGTGTTCATTGAGAGAGGCCTGTGACCAGCAGTGGACGGACGATAAGAGTTTATGACGATGATGATGATAATGACGTCACAATCAGACACAACACTGACGGCTTTAGGTCCGATAAGAGTAAAAAAGAAAAATATTCGTCAGCTATTGGTGACTTCCTGATATCGTACATTTTTAAATTAGGAAAATCGCATCGCCTAATTTTGTACCGCTCCGGTGATTAACGGTAGGATTAGGTAAATACTGAAACTCAAAATGTGCTGAACATGCTTGGCACGGATAACTGATTATGGTAATGATATTGACAAGGATCCGATAACTAAAATCTACTTCGCATAATACAAAAAACATGACAGGTGGACTTTTCATGTAACATTTACCCAAAAATATTGAACAACTTTTTGCTTTTTGTGTTATCTTGTTTTTATTGCAAAAGATATAACGGCCGCTTGTTTACAACTACCGCGTATAAAAAATACCGTCGAACATAAAATTATCTCGTTGAAACCAGAATTGAATGTATACATTACACTCCATCTTAGAAAGTACTAAAGGCTGACAAGTTTTAAATTGAGCACGCAAATATCACTTGTTAATTACTAATCCTGTTTGATCGGGAACAACATTTTCTAATAAATTATAGTTAAAGTATTGTTTTGTGGTAGTTTTTTTCTGGTGGTGCAATGTTTGTCTTAGCCGGAGTGTAGAATTCGTCGTATAACATAACGGCTAGCCTTTTTCAAAAACAGGGCAGGTTCGAAATGTGGCGCGCCAAGAATTGAAGAATTGGTGGAAGAAGCAATAACGGGTATTGCGAGACATTCTTCAATATTATGACTGACATTTAGCCTCATTGAATATCTTGATTTTAGCGATAGTGAACGATAAAAGTATAAAATTGGGCCAAGTGTTGATTGCAAGTTATGAAAAGAAACCGAAGTACGACACAACTAAATGCTGAAAATGTTAAATATTCATTTAATATCTATAAAGCTTTATCGGCGATAAAACTTTATTCGCGAATGTAGCTTTATTAAATGCTTTCTTAGGTTTACCGTCATCTTCCGTATACATTTTAAGGCTCAATTAGACTAAACTTGAGAAAAAAAGGTACAAATGCTGACCCGCCCAATACTTTGTCAACACAATACTAATAATACATAAAAAACGACAGGCAGGCGACACACTGTACGAACACCCAATGGGTCATCTAATACGGGTATAGTTACACTCGCCTATTAGAAGGTACTTTAGCTTGAATAATGTTCGCGATTGATGTCAAGTTGAACCTGTTCTGTCTCTATTTTCACTTGGCGTTTGAAAACTTTCTAATCTACCACACTACGTAGGTTTGTTTTTCTCTTGGAATATATTCATCATTATATATATCATTATTTCCAGCTTTTAATTGTTCACTAGCTATAGGACTCTGTTAATGAACGCCAAGAATAACACAGTATAAAGATGGGCAAAAGTAGTGCTAAGCACTGTCGCCGAATATGGCTGGTACCTTTCTGCTCTAACACTGCTGTAACGTGACAGCTATGCTGCAGCGTTTCATGCGCCATGAGGCTCCGGCGATCCGGGGGGGGGGGGGGGAANNNGGGGGGGGGGGTAAGGGTGAAAGAGGGCAATACTACAAAAGCACCAGCTACTCGTTTTTTTCCCATATCCTAAAAAACTATTAAGAAACGTCATAAAATCTTTGACAGCAGCGAAGAATAAAGCCTCATTACAGGAAATGTCATCATCATCAGCCGGATGATGATGACTGATGGACATAGGCCTCCCCCACAGAGCGCCATAGGTAACGACCACGGGCCACTTGCACCCGGTGGTGCACCGCCACCATATTGTGCCACTATTTATCGAAACTGTACTTTCCACTTTCAACTACGGATTAAATTTGTACGAGTGTAATTACGGATACAATTTTAAACTTTAAAAAAACATTGTATTTAAGCACATAATAGCTTAAGTGAAAATTTGTTACTCCACTAGAAGGTGGACCGCTCTTTTTAAATGCGCTTTTATAAATTACTTCATAAAACTAAGCAAGTGCTCATTAAATTGTCCACAAAAGTGCATCATTATTTACCACCGGATTTCAGCCAACTTAAGAACTATTCCTTACAATAAGCAAGACTTTTATTATGCCACAACACACGTTAATACGCGGAGTTATAAACGAATGTCATGCATTTCGGCTTTATAATAGTCGCAATAAGACGGTATCAATGAAAGTGATCGATGTATGATTCAGCAATGGATACAGAAAGTTTCGTGGAGGCTTAACTGGTATTGAACAGGGCCGTAAAGTCGCGGTCAGTTCGCCGCAAACTGGTTTCATTATCAAAAGTCAATAACTTTCCGATGCATACCGAGTCACGGCCAAGTCTACGGACGTAATAAGCTTAGCCGCATTACTGCGGCTAGTGATGTGGATGTGTCGCTGTAATGTGACATGATTATTACATATATAATAGATAAAATCGAGTAAATTGTGGAATTAAATTGATTTCAAATCGGGTTACTATTTACTTAGGTACTCTTTCGTATTCCCACTTTCGATCAATTTTATCACCAGATAACAATAAGGCTCGCCTTTTCCAATTTCTTTTATCATTGTCGTATTGAATACGTCCGAGTGAAATTCCACCAGAAAGTGTTCGGCGTTATACGTTATTCAATAATTACTTATAATAGTGATTCCGACGAGCCGTTGCGAGTCAATTCAAAAGATAACTCACAATGATACAAATCGAGAGGTTGAAAGCCAGAGCAAAAATATTAAGGCGGTCACCGGTGTCCTACAAGGCGCCCTTCTTAATCTCGCCCGGTCCCCTCTTAAGTGAAACTATACTTGACAGGACAATGATTCAGACATGTATAAAAAGCGTACAGCCAAGTATGAAGTGCTTAATATTAATATTAATGATCGGCCCCTAAAAGGGGGGAATGTTGAAAGTTCGCCTGCGTAAGACTTTCCCTTGCCTTTTTTGGATATTGATGGATGTGCAGATGTTTTTCAACAACACTGATAGCATCAAGACAGATTTCTGACCTATTTTCTTAAATTATATCACTATATCTACATAACATCAATATTCGTTGTTGATGTTATGGAATACAGTATCATCAATATGCAGCAATCAACACCGATAATAGAATTTTATTTTTGTAATCACGGCCCACAATTTTTTACCTCAAATTCAATTTATTCTCAAAAAAAATTCATATGATAAATTATTTTACAATTCTGTTAAAGGTTCAGTTAATCATGGCCTTCCCGTAGTTAAAAAACTCCATGATCCATCAACTAATACTTAACAGCTCAATATCGGGAAAGTAAATTTCTATTGTTCAATAGAAAAGCAAGTTAACTGCACAGAAAACACTGGTATAGACAGCCATGGTCACCATACTGCGCATGGTAAAAGTAAGACCAGTATGGCGTATGGCGACCATGAACGATATAGTAAGCTTCACACGTTCCACTGCCTACCGATTTTCTCTACGCAATTATTGTGTCTCAACACGCCTTCTCACGACAATAGACACGACATAGATCTCTTTAGTATCTTAATTATTAATAACGCGATCATGGTGCAACTTAACATATAGTTCATTATAATGGTAACTTCGAGATAATATTTGGATGTTTGAGTAGGCTATAAGGATGCAACGGTCGGTCTTGTGGCGACTAACGAAGCCTGGTCACGTCGCCCAATCCTGTTATTAAAATCTGATAGAAATGTATAATACTGCCAGCTTAGCTGAATTTCGCCTACAGCGCTCATATCTTTAGGGACTAGCCAATTGTGCAGGACACATGACACAGTACAGGTGTATGCGCAGGCACAAGTGCACTATCTATTCCCTCATACTCCAGTCAGATGGGACGACAGTCTGACAGGACCGGAGAGAAACCAGGCGTAGGACCGAAGACTTAGTGTGCTCTCTGCCTAGGCACGGGGATGTAACACCGCCAACTTCCCGACTTCGGACTGTTAGTGTTGAAAAATCCCAATAACACTTTAGTCCGATCCGTTACTCGAACCCCGAGACTGTAGTTGACTGTTGAACATGCTTATCACTAGACCACGACGCAGAATATCTCCTCGGGTGTCGCCTGAGCAGGTTTGAAGTTTTACGGATTTTATCGTGGTTTACTTAATTTTCTAAACAGCCCGGCGTTACAGAAGCTTTACAGCAACCACAGTCACGTGTAGACTGTAAAAAAATGATTAAATAAAACGTGATAAAATTCTAAAAACAGTTTTATTGTAATAAATTGATCGAATTCCATTTAGCGTTTCCGCGTGATGCTCGCACAATGTAAGACTCTATCATTTATACGAGTATTAATTACGCGCGTAATCAATAGGCTATACTATCAATTATGACGTGTCATCATCAGACCCCAGTTTACGACACATCTCATAATTATCAAATCAATTTCGATGGCTGCATGAAACCGTAGATATTAATTATAAACGCTTGCTGATTATTATACAATACGGTAGTAATTATATGCCAACAAAACACACATCGCCTTAAGCTATGTACGCGCAGACTGTGTATTATTATGGTACTATCACGAAATGAAGATGTTATGTACGTGTTAGATATATTACACGCCGTCGTGAATAAGATTTCTTTTTTTGTAAGAGGCAGTGAATTGGGCTAGCGCGACCGGGGAGGTACATCTCCCCGCTCACATGACGCCGCTGTAGAGTGACATCTTCGGTGTCGCGTTTCCTGCGGTTTGTACGTGTACGTGCGGTGGCCCGTTGGAGGGTTGAGAGAAGAAGGGCAACTTGTCGTTATCAGCGTCGGTGGTCGTAAAAAAATTACCATCGTTCGTTTGCTGCCCTATATCATAAAAAGTCCCACTATGTGCTAGTGTGAAGTAGCTACGCTTTCGCGTTTTTTGTGTACAAACCAACTCACGAAACGCAACAGTTCCTGACAGTTCTGAATCGAGAAGCGGGCTCCTCTGCTTGAAAGCGACTGTGCATATTCGTCATCATTCAGCGAGTAAAACAAGGCGTAACATACGGCGCTGGACAGGCGACAGTGGAAAAGAACATGCGGCCACGACCCTCAGCATTGTGGCGCCCACAGAGAAGAAGAGAGAACAAAGCAACAAGTTAGCACATACATGTTAGAGTCTAGCGCTGTTATGTATGCCTATGGCATCGCATTCACTTAACATCAGATGATACGACGCTCGTTTCCTAATATAAAACGTCCTCTAGAGAAATTATTCTAAACAATAAGAGTTACCGGGCAACCGGAGCATTGGCTGTTCATCGAAATGGACCTACATTCGGTAAGACGTGCCATGCTGCATTGCTGAAGTTGGGCCGGCACGTCTGGGAAAGTAGTAGAAGAATTGTGTCGGTAGTTTATAATATATAAGGAGACAAATGAGAACATAAAAACTGATGACTATGATGCTGATGTATCAAAAATCACTGAAACTATTCGATTCGATTAAAAATAACACACGCCGATACACGGTAGCAGAGTTCAAATAAGATTCCCCTGGCTCTTGACACTCCCGCGGAAGTTTCGCAGTTCCGCTAATGTGTGTCGCGGAACGTGTGACCACTGAGCTAGAACTAATCTATTTAGAGACGCGAGCGTATGATATCTTATGGTGCAAAATAATTTTATCTGTCTTTGAGCTTTTACTTATGAAACACGTTTAGATATTATTTAATACTAGCGATCTGCACTGTGTTTTTCCCTTGAATAAACACATTATCATGCGTTACCCTCCCTTTTTCTTCCCACTGGATTGTATTGGAAAATCTGCCAAATCTTGTTGTTCTTTAAAGATAGCTATTTTCAACAATTAAACAATAATCGTTAGACTAACAGTTTGTATACAGTTTAACTAAATAGTTTGTGAGGTCCAACTTCAATAGACATAAAGAGCCTCTTGAAAATAATACAGAATGGATTTATAGAGTAATTCAGGGACCTTGTTAACATTGATATGCAAATTGTCTGAGGTAGTTCCACTCCTCGCTACAGTTAGGCGTCCCTACAGAATATTACTCTAACTGTCCTACAACTCCACTTCAACCTATTATAAATGTTCAATGCCTTCAAAATGTCCTAGAATATTTGAATAAATAATTTACTTGCGAGCTCATTGAAAATGTTATGCACAGACTATATTGATTGAAAATGAAATAATATTTCGTTAGTTTTTGGTTAAATTAGATAATATATTAATTACATTAGAATTACTATAATCTCGAAACAGAATTAAAGAATAGCATTCACCGCGATACTTTTTTCTTAAACTTGATGCTTAAACAGGTATTATGTTTTCACAATAGGGTTTAAATAATCGAATATTATGCGGATGAAACTACGGCTTACAGCTAATTTGACATAATAATCTATTGGAAGTCGATAACGCTAGCTGCATGTACAAACAGTATGATGCCATGGTAACATTCCGAGTCATAGTAATGTACCGAATGGGCGGAGTCTGCGAGCGAGAGAGAGACCTTTCGTCACTTTCACTTCATCGGGCGATGCGTTTACAGATCAATTAGAGATTAAAACAATATTGCACGTATACCTAAGTATAGACAACTAGTTGTATTTTATATTCTAAACTGTACCGACCCAATATGATGGATGTACGGTTGGTCACATGAGATGATGACCTCAGATAAGTACGGTTCAAGTTAAAATGAGATGTGTCGTTTTCGTTCAGTAACCTTAGATCAGCGGCGTCGGTGGATTCTTTGAATACAAGTCGACGAGAATCCCCGTAATACAAATCAATGAATGAAAAACCTTTGCAGATTAAACTTTGATCGTAACATTTTAGTCACTGACATTTCTGGAATCTGACATTATACGCATGGGCTTGGTTGCGGACGTACTGCGAGTTAGTTTGAAATATACTCACAATGAAATATATATGTAATTTCTACTAGCTGCACCCCGCGGCTACAAACATGGAATCTTAGATACATGGAAATTTCGGGATCAAACATTGATACAGTAAAAATGAATATGTCACGACAAACGGTTGGCATAGTGGTAACACAGCTCGGATAAGCCGTGCAATACTGCGACAGAGGTCGCGGGTCCAAATCCTGCACAGATCATGGATTTTTATCTATATATTATATTTATTTCTATAACAAAAATTCTTAAATATATAATATTCCTTTTTATATATTAGACTAGCGGCTTAGTCCGCGTAACTTACATGCTCTGTAGCTTTCTCTCACAGCACGGTAATGTCTAGCTTAAAATCTTCTTCGGTAAGTATGCTATCAAACACCATTGATTTATAAAATATATATGATTTCATTTTGAAGTACCTATCATTGTAAAGCATTCGTGATTGTACATAAGCATATTTTTATGCAATGTCAATCTAACGTTTATTATTTTCAGTAGTTTCTACAAAGCAGATTATATCTCAAGATGTGCAAAATTTGAACATATATATAGTTTTCGTATATACACGCGAACGTTATTCATTGTTGTCCCTTTAACGGATTTTATCGCGTTTCTTTAGATTTTCTTGTAGAATGAGACAGAATCATCGTCATGAACGAATATGTCAAAATCCTTGTCAAAGTACATAATTTGACACTTTTACTTTCTTTCTATGGACAGTCTTGAGACGATCATTATATGGTTATTTTTTAGTCAATGTCTAACACCCAAAGAATTTTGCAGGCAAGAAATTCTGAGATTAGCGCGTTCAACCTTATAACCTATACATAAGCTTTATAATCTATACTAATATACTTAAATTTGATAATTTGTTTGTTTGAACACGCTAATCTCAGGAATAATAATGGCCCCACAATGGTTCAAGCCTTGTCGTGGCGGTGGGGCTTGGTAGCCTGGGGTGAACCCAGGCGCCAATTATACCGAGGGGGATCTTTGCACCCCTCTTATAAGAAGAGTACACCTCTTATAAGAAGAGGGGACCTAAGAGCAACAGGAGGTGGCGCTTTTGCGCACGGGGCATGGGGTGAGGATGGGAACCTCACCCCATTGCACTGTCCCAAAGTCGGTGGGGTTGTCCTGTATTGCTGGGCAACCCGACCAAAACTCCACCTCCACAGCTATCTGTGGAGGTGTAGTTTTGGTCGCTTAGGGGGCTGACTAGCCGTCGAGGTGCCCTGATGATTGTTGTTCCGGGGCAGGCGCGTAAATGCGTTTCCCCGCGTCAAAAAAAAAGTAATATAATAATGGCACACGATATTACTATTATTTAATGTAATCGTTGTGTTACTATCGCTTAAAGAAGATGTTTTATTGAAGTAATATCCTCTACGTGTGAGGTACAACACATTGGGCACACACTATACTCGCCTCATTCTCATCAAGGCATTGCTAAATATATACCTAGCACAGACGTCAGCTGTCACTGCTGTCACCACTGGACAGACTATATAATAATTTTCTTGGCGCGTATAAACAGAGCAGTATACGCAAATTACGCGGATTTTTTATATGCCAATTACGCGGATGCAGTCGCGAACAAAGAATCAACGAGCATACTTACTTAGGCAATTGGCTGTTTATACACAATACCTAAGAATAACTTCCTATAAAATTAACGAATTCAATATTCATAAGTCTAATTACAATATCTTTTACGAAGGTTCATTGCAAAGGAGGTTGTAATCGCAACGAAGTAACAACACGTGTTCGTCACGCATACATTTCTTGTAACATTTGCCAACGCCGATCGTTCGTTTTATTGTTTATGTTTCGTTTCTATAACTCAGCGTGACTCTATGGTGACAGTAACTGAAATATTTGTTATAGATAATATTTCATAATTTCAATCTAATTTGGACTTTGGATGTTTAACAATCCTGAGACTACGGTTAATTCACAATATTTTTTAAGATGTAGTGTCATATTGTATTGCAGATAAATGACCCAACACGAATGAGAAAATACCTCTCATCTGCATAAATCCGACGCAAAGTGAATATGGCGAAGCGTTTCATGCGGTTTCTGAGTTTCCCTTTGGAGAAGAGAATGGAAAGAATGCCACGTATCTGCATAAATTATGCGAATGTTCATGGGTGGGCACCCGTGTTTAATTGAAGCCTTTACCTACGTCTTTAGGTAATCATCAAAGGCATCAACTGCTTTATTACCATCTCATGCTATAACATAATAAGTAAAGTATTATTGTTATAATGAATAACATTAATACTTTACTTTACCAAGAGCTTCGGAAATCAACAGCACAATATATCTATGCCAAATTTGTATTACTCACCGTAGTGTTAATTCATTAAAGGTTGATAGACGTTTTCAATGACAGTATGAACATTTCACCCGCTAATGTGTTTGGTGAAATTAAATTGGTGAAATTTCAACTTATTTGCTAAACTTTCATTTCAATCTCAAAACAAACGCGCACCGGTTTATTAGCACCCGCGCCCTATAATTGACAGAACAGTATGTCATTAATAGCCCATGGCCCATTTAATAGTATTAAACAAACAGTATTTTTAGAATAACCATGAAATGTCAAATATTAAATTGAAATTCCAAACAAGATAATTGTAATAAGTAATTAGTCAAGCCCACGTAGATCGTTGGCTTGACTAATTATTTATACATGTTTCCTAATTAACAAGAAAGTTAATTAACTGACATTGATATCGTGTCTATTTGACTTGTCATTTTAAACGGTTAACTAAACAATATGTAAATATTTTTGATAGACATTTAACACATTGAATAATCATATGGCAGCTTTACGATATCAATTCTGTTAAATATTTCGTAGTGTTTGTGAGTAGCCGGTAGCCCGTTTGACTGGAGGTGTAAACAACGCGTTTTATCGACAACAATGCGGATGTTTATGCACATCGGTAGTCGAACTAAAGTCTGCGATTTCTCGTTTGCTCCCCATTACTTTAAGAAGTATGTTAGTAACTAGCGATCTGCACAGAGCGGATTGCTACCTAAACACATTATACATTAAAACCTTCCTTAAGAATCTATTCATGAGTGTAAACCTTATACTGATAGACAGCTGTTGCAAACGTCCTTTTATAATGTGGTTTAAAAGTATACCTACTTTTTAGTAGAATTTGATCATTCATCCAATGTGACGTATCCGTAAAAAATGTTTTGTGGCAGTAACTTTTCAAAATAATTTTAAAGTTAGTGTTTTCCATTGATGACAGCGTAAAATATTAGTTCTACTTAAGACTTTTCGATCGTTATCGACTATATGCCCTATTTGTATCATCAGAACTACAGTACTTGCTCGCAGGTTAATACACCTAAAAGTGTGGCGATCAAGCCTCATAGATAGTAAAAAAGATGATCCTAAGCAATTAAATTTTTGACATCCGTTAAGGATGGCCCTTGTAAATGATCATATCAAGATAGCCGTTTTAATAGTGAACATAAGTAGGTTACATATGGTTGACGGTGATGATGTTGGATAAGAAATAAACGTATTCGAACTTGCGACCTTATAACCGTCAACTAAACCACTTAGCGATAGCAACAACGTACACTTGTTTTACCTTATCCAAACAATTTATCTCACTTACAGAAATACAAGGTAAACGTTTCTCTCGAAAAATAATGTATTACATGAGTCAGAGTTGGATATACGTGTGCACGCTCCATTAGCTGCCCTTCGTGACATTTTCAGATGGCACGCCTGTATTGAAGTGATCTTGAGCTAGAAGGGTATGGTTCAAAACTATCTCACGGCAGCCACACCACGGAATAGTAGAAAAGGGGATCAAGAGAAAAGCTTAAGCGTTTTACTATTTCTATTTATATTATAAATGCGAGAATTAGTACGTTTGTTTGTAATTGTTTTACAAAAGAACTACGGGTTTTTACGAAAGTCTCTTCTGAGTCGGGAATACAAGAATAGTTAAATTTCATCGCGTAAAAGTAAATAGTTGGAATAACGTTACACAAATAGACCGGCAGGACACGGCTAGAATGTCTGTAGTTGTAAAGTTTAGAAAGTATGTAATATTTCTGCATTGACCAAAATAGAAAAGAAAAAGAAGAATGGAGAAGTACACATAAATTAGTGAGATGTTGCATTTTGCCATTTTTGAGAGGCCAACGTTTGTTTCAGACAAATCAATGAAAATTAGGTGTTGTTTAAGTTCATGAAAATTCATCAGCAGATATCTATATCTACTCTTGTTAAATATTATAACAGAATCCCCAAAAGCTGCATGTGATCGATTTGCTCAAAATATACTGAATGGATTTTTATACGGTTTTCACCTACGGATAGAGCTATTTTGTAATAACAAAGAATACACGGGCGAATATATATATATATATATATATATATATATATATATATAAATTTATGACACTGGCTAATAACAAGTTCATAATTTAAAAGTCACAAACATAAATAGGACCAAATTTTCTAAATATTTTCGCCGAAGTATAAAATTTGTTTAAACTATTTTGTTATTAACCTTGACATAGAGTATGTGAATGTTATTTATGTAAATTAAATGTTAGCGGTGAAGGGGGATACATTCGCGAGTCGTGACTGTTACACAATCGCTCCAGCTTGCGCTTGGACCACGCCCGGTCAAGCGACTCACGACCGCGGTCAAGTCTCAAGGTCCCGCGTTACATAACCGTTTCGTTACAGTAATTGACACTCGAATGTATTGTCGACGATCTCGAACGTAATTCCATCAAACAAAAGCTCCAATGCCAGAGGTGAACCAATTATAAATGTATTTTGTAACATCATTAATAACATCGATGTATCGATTCGGCTCGAATACCTTTGATCTTCTTGCATAATTTAATATGGATTTATCTCGTGTCCTGTAGCGTTTTTTAGTGCACACCTTTGTCCAACAGTGGACGTCTTCTCCCGCTGGTGATGATTATGATTTTACAAAATAATATTTTGAATACTTAGTATCGAGGATTGATGGATAATAAATAAAATTACATAAAACACCCGACTGATATTAATACGTGAAGAAAAAAATGTAGGGGTTAATATAATATATTTATAGAATGTACGTTATATTTTATTATTTTAATGAAATAAAACGATACGCACGAATGACCCGTACAAATGAATTCACTAGTGTAAAACAAGCTTTATAATTATATAGTCAACTGACAAAAACAATTTTACTTTTAATTTTACGTAAAGGTTTTATATTTTAAATTGTGGTAGAGTTATGACCGCCCGGCGCAGACTAATAGATTTTAATGTACCTCATTCGCGCTGTCGAGACAAATCTAACTGTACCTCGTACGTTAAAATCCACCAAGTGTTACGGAACGTTGCTCAAAAACATTACTCTCTACGCATTTGGCTAATAATATCAACTTCTGATTTAATCAGAAGGTATTAAAAAACACCGATGATCGAAAAAAGTTGTAACGTGAAAGCCATGTTTGAGATGACGAAGTGTCTTCGACCATGGATGGATCTTGATGGTGACCAAATAAAACACAGTTCAACGTTGTTTTAACAGTTATCATAAAACTATTTGCAGCGAAAGTTGTAAAAAGTTCAACGACATTTATAGTTTTAAAACTTAACGTTGCTTTATATTCACCACAGCCATGCAAGTTTGTCACGGTGTGTACCTTCAGCACTTTACTTTATGAACTGAAAGCTTTGCACGGATCGAACTCAAATGGAGCTTTTATTCTTGGTGCACGGTTGAAATGAGAAGGCGGAGCATATGAATATATTTATTTGCAACACTTTCATTAAGGAACAGTCTTTCCTTATGGAATATATTAAGCTTTCATAATTATTATCCACCAATGTCTATTCACTACTAGATAGTTATATTTTTAATTAACATAGACAAACAAATAACATTCCGAACTATCTTAACTATACAAACAAAAAAACAAACTAATCTAGCTTAACAAATGGTTGTAAAGAAATGATGAAACTGGGAGGATTTTTCATTACTGTCTTATCTAATAGGGCGACAAACGGCAAGCTGGGACTTTCGGTGACCGACGACACCCATAAACATCCGCATAATTATATGCAGATACGTTGCCCATTTTCCTCCTCCTCTACATGGATCACCAGCCATTTACAAACTACACGAAACGCGACACTGAAATTGCCACTTTACAGCGGTTTCATATCAGCGGCACGTCCCCGGTCGTGCCGGCCCAATTTAGCTGCGATGCAGCATGACACTATCTATAACTATTTATTATGACAGTATGCGACCAAGGACCTTCAATCGGATTAAGTCCACAAATTAGTATACAGAAATTATTATTATTATATATTAATTGAAGGAGATATATCCAGTGTGCAGGTGTTATTATTGGTTTGCTTGTATCATACATGTGTAATGTTGTATCTACCTCAATCAATGTTTGTATCTATTTAGTACAATCGATGGTGCCTAGTAACTGTTACCGTCAATATGCATGTAAAATGGTGATATAATTGACCGTTCACTGGATAGCGCGCCAAGACAACAGAAACGTGATAGTAAGTCAACGTGAATATTTGCACGAATTCGAATTGAAATCGCAATGTTGCATACAAAGAAATAACACTAAGTGCAACTCCCGCTACTAATTAAGGCTCCCTTTCAACATAAAAAAGGTATGACTCGTAGCTTAAGGGGACTATCAAACCTTAATTTGATGACTACCGCGCCCTTAGGCATCCGCGTATACAGACAGTGTTTCTCACCTTCCTTCCTCCCAATTTGTTTGTCCCAATTTCCCTGTATTAGAGCGTTGTACCCCCGTGGTCATGCTTACATGTCTTACAATATAACTCATCTTGATGCTTTTCACCTGTCAATACATTGTCATATTTTTTTACAGTGTACGGGGGCCAAACGATCAATCGCAGCCATTTTAAGACTACCGACGCCCATGAACATCAGCATAATTATTATGCCGATGCGTTGCCTTCTTTTTCAACTCCAAATGTGCTACCGGCTACTCACAAAGCGCATGAAACTCGACACCGAAGATGTCTTTTTAGGCCGGTATCATGTGAGCGAGAGGTATCTCCGTGATCGTACCGGCCCAATTCCGATGTAAAGCAACGTGGAACCTAACATATTGTGAAACTATATATATATAAAGAATTTTAAACCGAATACGATAAATAATCGTGTCGTCTACGTAAAATATAAAGCTACTTTATCAAAATTGACATGCGCCATATAATATTATTGCTTGAATAATGAATCATTAAACATAGTGCGGTTAATCCTCGTGATGTTATATATACGAAAGTTTGTATCTATGTTTGCTACCCACAAAAAGCTACAGAACGTATTTGGATGTAATTTGGCACGGATATAGATTAAAAGGTGAAGTAACATAAAAATATTTATCACAAAAAAAAATTGCTCATTTGAGATATATTTTTATACGAGTGAAACCGCGAAGCACAAGTAGTATTGAAGTATATTCAAACTGAACTAAAACTACATCCACCATTTGGACTATATTAAAAATTGTTGCGTATCCTTTAAAGGCAACATCATTCACGGCGTAAATAGAACAACCTTCGGACCCAAATTTGTATGAAAACTATCCGTTCTGGTTCGCTAGCATTTGCGGTCGTGACTTCGCTGAAGAATGCGTGTTATTTTAAACTGCTCTTTACATTGATTTGTTACATTGTATCGGTAATGATCTCAAGTATACTGTAACGAATTCGAATAGGTTTTAATAAGGCACATTCAAATGTCATGTGCATGAATGTTTGTTTTCATTATCTACCGAACAATCACTATTCGCTATCGGAACAATGGTGTGTGCATCGATTATTCGATATTCGTATTGTGTAGTGCAATTATACATCGTATAAGAATATTGTATGGATCAATGCCTTGTATAGTGCGATAATTACTGTTAAATGGGAGTGAAGGGGTGGAAATGAAGGGGGTAATCAATTGAACGTATCTGAAATTAAAACCGACACAAGATCGAGCTTGTTGAAAAGCGATTGGGGGTAAATTCTGATTGGTGCTATTGGGGACATCGGGCTATAAGTATTATATTTATTGATATCAGAAATTAACTTTTATTTATATCATCATATCTTCACTGGTCAGACGAGTATTTTTGAGTTAGAGTTAGAGAAACGTCTCTAGTCTCTTAAACGTATGCTTGTTTACTAATTAGGATAACATAACAACAATAACACATCACGCCAGCTCCCTTATGGGTAGAAATAAGATGATGTGAAGGTCTTTGTATTTTAGGAGCCTAATTAATATCTATGGTGTAACATCATCTTGTAAACACAATTTTTCTAGCACTACGACTCCTTAGTTTTTGGCGATTTTTGCAACTAATAATGCATCTTTAGGGAATTAGAAAACTATTTAAAAAAATATTTAAAGAGAAAACTAAGAGCCGAGAGAAATAAAAAGGTAAAAGTGTAGCAATTTCAATCACCCGGGGGTTGCAAAGAGTAACTAACACTCTTATATGCCCATTAAAGAACATTGTATATGTTACACCTCTTGTTATCGATCAAAAATTGATCGTTTGACATTTCGAGTTCATTGTCAATCGACGGCCCTCTGGCGATTGATTGTTCGAAAGTATTTAGGTCACTGACTGAGCATATCTTGATAAAGCTTTTGTTAACAATCAGTAATGACCAGACCTCGTGGTAAGAATTTAATTACAGTATCGGTAGCGAACTGTTCATATTGTGACTGGACGCAATCATTACTACGTTACAATTTATTGATTGAATGAATCGAAACGTAAATTCTAAATTTCATCATCATCATCATCAGCCCTCACCGGTCCACTGCTGGACATCGGCCTCTTTCAATGAACGCCAAGACGACCGATCTACTACTACCGGCTACTGCACGGAGATGGTCCTCCCACCTGGTGAACGGTCGACCAATACTTCGTTTTCCTAAATGCGGCCTCCACTCCAGAAACTCAGTGTTAAGTTTGAAGTTTAACAATGAGTAACTCGAGTTTTGTAGATAGCTTTTATTTTAAACATCATCATCATCAGCCGGACGACCTCCACAGCTGGACACAGGTCTCCCACATGGAGCGCCATAGGTCACGGTCACGAGCCACTTGCATGCAGTGGCTCCCCGCCGCTTTAGCAAAGTCGTCAGTCCATCAGTAAACAAGTTCACGAATATTGTTTTTTCGTTCTTTCTTGTCAGTGACATGACAATAGAGTGTCAAACCGGTAAACCGGTAAAGGGCTACGGGTCCCGACTGGAGGGGGACGCCATGGCGTAGTAAGATCCCAATATTCACACTCAGCTATTTTCTGTGAAATAATTGTAAGAAATATATTATATTACTTTAGATTAATATTTATTACACTGAAACAGCGTGGTGCGAAAAAAATATTCACAAGGTCTTCGTCAAATTATTACAACGCTCCAAGAACCCAAACAATTTTTTTTTTATTTGTTAGTTAAAGTAAATAATTTGTTGATGTTATGTAGCCCAAGCTCATTGCAGTAACACATACAAGTAGGTACATTTACACATTTAGACAAAACAAAAGCCGAATTTAGCTTTACGTAACAGTATAAAGACATTTATACGTATAGTTACATTTATATAAACAAAACAGTTTCATATTATATTAATCTCTATGCGCGTTTTAATTATAGTACAATACTTTGTTGTAATTATTTTTGACACGACCTTGGCAACTTCTCAGTGATGAAGGATTTCCTATTTTAAGACATTTGTAATGAAACTTACATTAGTTACAATGACGCAAACGTATGTAATTGCTTCGAGTTAAGTGGAGATTAGTTTTATAGTTTAGCATTCTAAGTGGCGTTAGGTATATAGAAAACTGACACACTTTTATGTCATTACATGATAACGTTTTGTAAATCAACAACGCAACATGTACGAAAGAGTGTGACGTCATAGTAACGTTACTGATCTTAGTAATATTAGAAGCAAACAGCGCAACAATTCATCTCTTTCACTACACAGGGCAATGTGTTCACAGATAAATCAGAGAACAAGTATTACATAAAATTATATCGTCTGTAAACCGACTTACAGCTAAAACTTTTTTTTAGTATAGGCAGACATGAGATCCCATCGTATCCGCTGTTGGTGACTGATGGTTAATAACATCATAACAGCTGATGGTTATACTGAAGCACTGTTATTCTTCATCCCATCCTGCCCAATGGGTGGACAGCTATCACTTATAACGTAGTATCGTATGAATTTCTTTAGGCAGCCGAATCGCATTTAAATAGGGGCTCTTAGCTCCTTTATATAACTCTACTAAACAATATATTTCTCTGCTGATTAATAGCCATTTAACTACATTATAAAATCAGCGAAAACATATACGAATGACTTATTATCCTGTTGAATTTACACACCACGTCAGCCTAGCCTTGTTTATCCTGTGGAATTTACACACCACGTCAGCCTAGCCTTGTTTATCCTGTGGAATTTACACACCACGTCAGCCTAGCCCTGTTTACCCTGTTGAATTTACACACCACGTTAGCCTAGCCCTGTTTACCCTGTTGAATTTACACACCACGTTAGCCTAGCCTTGTTTATCTTGTTGAATTTACACACCACATTAGCCTTGTGCTAAATATTAAGTTAACCTAGACATGTGCCACATAACAAAGGAAACATATTCAATATTTTTTATAAATTTAAGATTTTTTTGTTTATTTTTAAATATATTGTAGAAATACATATGTGTATGAACATCCTTTCCCGCCCGCACACATTACACTTCGTTTTTTTGACTGCTCAGTGCTGACGAAGGTGTCCAGCACAGCTTCATCGGTTGCTATAAGTAACGTGGGGCGACAGTGTAGGTGAGATTGTTGTTGATAGGGGGCAGAGACCTCCTACCCCTCCTTTCACTGTTACACTGCGAGAATCAATCATCTTCGTGTTGGCGACAATTTTATTAATCTGGTTATTACAAAAATATTCATACCCATTGTCGACACCGAAACAGCTACCGTCCGTGACAATGACGTAGGTAAAAGGATACAAGTAAAACATAGAGAAAAATGTGTACCTTAGAGAAAAAAGGGAAAAGCAATATTCATAAAACACACGCCGTGAACTCAATAAATTTCAATTTGACAAAGTTTCCGAATTTTATGGATGAAAAATGTGTGACGTCTGATGGGGGAGACGTGGCGAGGATGACACCGATATTTTGTCACCGGTGGACGATAAACATCAATAACAATTTGTAACAACTTATCGCTTGATTGGACCGAGCTGCTCCGTGTCTCTGTCTACTGTGAGTTATGTAATTTTTGACAGTTGCAACACAAGTCACAGGTGAGCCGGTATATTTTTTTATTTACCGCATTGAATTTTTAAGGGAATTTAGTTTGTGTGAATGTTTGTATAAAATATTACAATAATCCCAAAAAATACTCGTAGTTTTTAATAGATATTTGTAAAATTTACAATTTTGCAGAGAATGAATGTGAAGGAATATTACCTACTTTTCTGTATTTGTAATAGAAACAGAGTCTTTAGACTAAGCCTTTTCAGCTTTAAGACAAGTAAATTGAAATAATATCGTAACAATGATGTTACCGGTCTTTTGGTGGCGATAGTTCGCTAAGATAACAAATAAACAGTTTTTTTTTTTTTTTCAAAACAGCAAATTAAAAAAACTATAACATAGCTGGAAGTAAGAATTTCCACATCCAACCTTGTATACTATGAACATTCTTTAACCTTTATGAACAAGTACAAGTAGAAAACATTATGTCGATCGTCGAGTTTTGCATAATAATGGTACAATGAGTCGAATAAGAGCCTGTCCTTGTTACAAAACGTCGGGCAACACCTCCTCGAAGCCGCCCTCTTGTGCCTCATGAATTATTCGGTTTTGCGAGTTGTGACACTTCGCCTGACGAACCTCCCTCGGACAAATTGGCACCATAATAGGGAGTCGTGTCAAAATTGCAATTTATCGTGATATCACTTTGGGTCCAATATTTAAACGCATATAAATTTAAGATCAATTAAATATCTATATTCATGTAATATTTTTATTATATGTTACAGTCAGAGTCTGTTGATCACCAGGGTGACGAACTAGCAATGAGCCTTTAGACAACTACTAACACCCATAGACATCCGCGTAATTGTCATGCAGATACGTTGCCCCTCTTTCCTGCTCCCCTTTAGCGGGCCACCGTCTACTCACAAACTTCACAAAACGTGACATCGCGGCTGTTGGTATTCGGCGATGTCATCTGAGCGAGAGGTTGCTCTCGGTCGTGCCAGCCCAAATACGCTGTCATGTAGCATGGTTTTACCTGATACTGTATCTTTTCTACTCTCATCATGTGAACTACCTTCTTCACATATTAAAGCTAGTTTTCACTAGCTAAATGGGGCTGTTACAATCCGAACGAAGCGAAACGGCATAGAGAGTACTTCATGTGCCGTGACCAAGGTCGATGTAAGGCAACCGAAATGTTGCAAAAGTGAAATCTATAGCTATAATGAAGTTCTAACTGTTGTGCGTACGTAACATTTAGAGATATGCAGATAATTTCGACGACGGTTGCCATCTCTAAAGAGCCTTTTTTTTTGTAGCCGCGGGGAAACACATTTACGTACCTTCACGCCAGTGAAGGGCCCCAGGGCCACCTGGGTCCAGTGGAGTGTGGGACTCGCGGCACATGATAGTGTCGAATACCCACAAAAACCACCGCGAGTGCCATCAGTGCCATCCTTGGGGAGGTGCCCCGGAACAACAAGTCGTTAGGACACCTCGACGGCTAGTCAGCCCCCTTAGGGACTGATTCCACCTCCACAGATGGGGTCGCCCCGCACTATATCACAACCCTACCGACTTTGGATCAGTGCGATTTGGTGAGGTTCCCATCCTCGCCCTTTGTTCAATTGGCTTCGCCTCGGTTTACCCCAGGCTAATAAGCCCCACCGCCACGACAAGACTTGACCCATGGTTGAAGAGCTTAACCAACAGCGCTGGACATATTATAGTGCACAATAGTGTGCACTCTCTATTGCCTCATTATCATATTCCGATGGGATGGCGATCTGATACGAAAAAAAAAGTAAAAAAAAAGTACCTTCACGCCTATTATCCCGAAACATAATTCCAGTAGATATACTAGAACACCCACGATTAGCCAAGGTACTGAGGCCCATGATGTCATAGGTGGCGGGCTAATTCGAGCACATTCCAATCCCGGGCAATGTAATGTATGATCAGAATAATCTGAAAAACATTTAGGCTGATTTTAGTCTCACGCTCACCGTCAGCGCTCATAGCTCAGCGCGTTATTTGTCAGCGCTGAGGCTCAGCATGGCTCGTTTTAGTAGTAGTGTCATACTGAACGCCCTACCATACAGACGATGACAAAATGCGGAGTGTATTAATTATTGCTGCTTTGTACTATATACATAGTCCCAAAAAAATAAAAACCGGCGAAGGCTGCATGTTCATCCATTGATTGAGCAGAGAGCCGTTGCAGGAGACTTTGTCTTGTTATATGGCACTTTGAGGGCTTACGATTGTAAATTCTTTAATTACTTTAGAATGTCAACTAGAACTTTTGACGAACTTCTGGCAAAGATACAGGATGAACTGGTCCATTGCAGCGTACGAACCGTGCCTATATAATCGATTGAACGACTTGACAGGCTGGTACTGACAGTAAAAAAAAAAAAAAGCAAAACGGCAATTCCGCTACAGATTGGAGGACACTAGCGACATATCACGACACCCCAGCGTCCAGCTGGCGATGCTTCGCGGATGATACCGCACTGATGATATCACACTCCAAAAAGCCGTCACCGAACTCGGTGAATGGTTCTCGAAGTGGAAAATAGAGGTTAATGCGGAGAAGAGTAAGTCCATACTCTTGTCACTAAACCACCTCTCGCATCATCATGCATCCCATCTACGGTAGCGAGATACCTAGAGCAGAGACGGTGAAATACTTGGGAGTGACTCTCGATAGGTCGATGAGCTTCAAGAACCACATAGATAACGTTCTGAAAAAGGCACGATATGTCCTCTTTAAACTTTATCCTCTTATAAACAAAAAGAGCAAAATGGCGTTTAGACTTATGCTCACTTTGTATATTACATGCATTCGACCGATCTTGTCGTATTGCAGTGCAGCATTCGCGCATATATCCCCTACCCAAATAGAACATTTGCAGAAAATGCAAAATAGATTCTTACGCATGGCTACTGGATGCCCGTGGTATTTCCGAAACATCGACCTGCATTGTGACTTTCAATTGACCTCGATAAAAGGACACTTCAAAGAGCTGTCTCAAAAGTTCTTTGGCCGTGCCCTTAATCACAAAAATAAATTAATCGTCCAAACGTCGGAATACGATCCGACGTTATTAACCGACTCCCGTTACCGTCGGCCGAAGCACGTATTGCACGACGCCGACGACGCGATCGCGATAGCATTAGCTAAGTCCATCAAAGAACACAAACAAAGAAAAACCTAGACACGCTCCCGCAGTAAAAAGCCAATAAGGCCAACTAACGGATAGCAGTTTTTAGTCGGTAGTAGCTATCGCTTCACGACCTGAACCCGACACACACATCAGGCCCCCTTGTGTCGGCTGGAGGGTGCGGTGCATTTTTCCTGCTTGAACCAATTTCATATACACCGCTCGTACCGGTCGAGCGATGAAATCTTATATCATATAGTGACACAGTTATAACATATGACTGACAGAATGTCAAACTCACACACCGCTTACGGAAACGAGCCCGGGTTCGAATCCGTAAGCTGAGAGCTTAGATTGGTAGAAATAAAATAACGCGCCTCTAAACCTGAAGACACAAAAGTCTTCGTAGTCAGTCGAACTGTTGAGGCTGGACAAGCGCCGCCAACCAGCATTAGGTCCTTTCGAAAAAAAAATGAAATTGTACAATAACACTTAGGTCCAACCCATGACTCGAACCTAGGACTTGACGGCTGAGGTTGAACATGTTTACTACTAGACCACGAGGCAGACATGCAGACATACGGTACAGAGCAAGGCGGCCGCTATCTCTCATTTATTGTATGCAGGTGCATCAGCGTCACTTCTATCAAAACTTCAAAACTTCCAACACAACTATCAAAACTTGGTGTTTTAAAAAAGTAAACGCACTAAGAGTTGTATTCTACACACGTCTTCCTGACGCTACTAAATCAGATTTGTTACGTCCGTCGTCATCCTACAAGACAACTCTTACTGAATATCTAACTTAAAACTGCATGATTAATTTAATGGAGTCAACTAAAATAGGGTATGCTGTTTTTTTTTTTTTCGGAGAGATCTACTAGTGGCGGCGATGATTTTCCACAACAGGTCATCAGACTATCGAAAAGTTTGTAGACTTCTAGTAGCTATTAGTTCACGACAATATTATGTTAGATGCCATTCACTCGGTCGGGTCGACCTTCCGCAATGTTACTACCCCTAAGAAGTAGCAAATTCGACGAAGCTTTACGAACACATTGTAAATTAGGGAACCACTTTGGAATTACAGAATAAATTCAACTGCCAAGTGGCACTAGTTAAAGCTGGAGCGGAAATTAATTTTAGAAACTCGAATGCCGGTAAGGGGCTCGGTAAATGTTAATTTAGCGTAACTCGAGAATCGAACAGGTTACAGGAATTTCACGAGGATATATTGAGTTAATATTGTATACTGAGTTAATATTTTATATTGAGTTAATATTGCATACTGAGTTAAATAATAATCTATATTATCTACGAGAATACTAATATGCTTAGTCTGGCCATAAATACTGTTACAATTAATTTTTTTTAAATGTTACATTTGCATTTGGAAACTGTAACTTTCATGCCATTGTTCATTGTGTTTTCTCATTTTGATGACAATTAACAAAAACTGCACAGAACATTGTACAATATTCTGCGATATTAAAATGGAGTGGTGAAATAAAGAGAACAGAATCGCCGTTATTGCATTACATAAAGCAGGTATGGAGGGAAATGCAATTTTTAAAACTCTCCACACGCTTGGTATTAGTCAAATGTTTATGTACCGGGTTATTAATAGGTATAATGAGACTTCCTCTGTTTGTAACAGAGTAATATCTGGCCATACGCGTAGTGTTCGTACGAAAAAGGTGGTCAATGCGGTAAAGGAAAGAATTCGAAGAACAGGATTTGTTTCCGAAAGCAAAACATTTTATGGCGGGAAGTGAAGATAGCATAAGCTTCTTATATTTTTAATTGTTTTATATTTGTGTATTAAACTAACACACTGTAAAAGTAATAAATAAATATTTTTCAATTAAAAAATATTTTCTTTCTTTGTTACAATATTTATGACAAAACTAGGTGTTAAAGTTGAAGAGATTTTTTAAAATTGTTTTTGTTGTTCCATTTTAATTGTTCTTTTTTGTGTTCAATGATTTAATATATCATAACGTTCTGAATGCAGGACCGATGCAAGCGACTGAAAGCGCGGATTGCTGCAACAAGAAAGGAGAACCATTTGGAGGTCACCAAATTTTTTGGTTTCACCGAGTGGTCGATTGTTCACCTGTGCTTTAAAAAAACTGCACTGATAAAGAAAGGAAAAAAGAAACACGGATATTTTACAAAGTACTATTAAGTGGGACCTCAGCTAAAGCCAGGACTACATTCATGACACTGATTTTCAGGACCACCAATTTTTCGCATCCTGGCTATGACGTCATTTTAGTGACCTGACCCTGTTTCAGTAATATGAAAGAAAAGTCCAAATTAATGAAATAATAATATAGTTTTTTTTTTCATATTGCACCTTAAAGATAAACTTATTACATAGAGTACGTGAGCGATTTCAAAAGTTATTCCAGCACTTGGTTGCGGCGTACTTAGAACTCCCACGAAATGCGGCTGTGCGGTGTGCGGGCAAGTTGAGCGCGTACTGGGAACCTCCGGTGCTGTTCACATCTCTCGTCCATTCCAGTTTATTGTATGGATAATTAGGAACACCATCTTTAATTACCCCAAATAGCAATGTGGCCAGATGTAACCGCCTACGATACTCCATTTTTAATATGGACTATACATTATATGAGCTTTATAATATGGACTATACATTATATGAGCTTTATAACATTGAGCAGATACGACTGTGTTATCTTTAGCTCACCAATTGTGACCCATTTGGATTCTACCTTAGAAGGGAAGAAGGGCAGCGTCTGTTTGACAATTGTGTAGATGTCCACGGGCGGCGGCCAAAATCTGCTGATTTGTATCACACTATAAAGAACATTATATTTTAGAAAGAGGTAGTGGCATGCTGCATTATAGCTGAATTGGTCCGGCTCGACCGGGGAGATATCTCTCGCTTACATGACACCGTCGTAAAGTGACATCTGTGGCATCACGTTTCGTGCAGATTCTGAGTTGCCGGTGACCCAATGGAGGGAAGGAGGTAAGGAGGGCAACGCATCTGCAAGATAATAATAATGCGGGGAGTTTATGCTCGTATTCATATGCTACAAAATTCGTCTGAAATAACATACGTCATACCGGTACCTCCCCGTTCAGGCTGGCCCAATGCAGAGGCAATGCAACATAGTACTACCTCCTACTATCAAAGTGTTTAAAGATTTCATTACACGTCGAGTCCGATAACACCTTCCCGTGGCCAAATACCCTGATACACTTGTGTAGAAGTAGAAAGGAAAGGTCAAGAACGGTGTGAGTTTGAAGAATCAATCACTTTTATATGTTATGGACCTCAACGGGCTTTGTCCCTAGATAATAAACATTTAGGGCCATCAGACCTATTAGAGCAAACGTGCGTATGAAGATCTAGGCATGAAGGGGTTTACAATTAAATGTCTTTGTGCAAAAGCGTTATTTCACACCTCCATATTCTATGTTACACAGTTGGAAAGATAATTTGGAGAATAGTCGAACTGACTATCATGAAACAATCATGTCTTGCCTGTTATTAATTCTTCCTGTGGCCCATTAGGGGGGGGGGGGGTGATAGGAGGGCAATGCATCTACGTCTCATAAAAACAAAGGTAAACCTGACTGACAAATATATCAAAGCACCCCTGAAACTCCTGTTCCTAGTAACTTGAAATATGGTACGGGGCTTTCACTCATGATGTGAGCGAGGAGTAAGATTTTAAGAATTCAACCCCTAAGGGGATTAAATAAGGGGGTCAAATTTATATAGAATCTAACCATGTTACGCATGTATGGAACCGCATGGCGCTGCCAGCCGCTTATTAATATAATATTTTTAGATAAATATAAACTATAAAGAGACATATGTCTGGCAGTGGACCGATAAGGGCTGATGATGATGATGATGAAATGTAAATTATAAGCATAGGTAAAAAAGACAGAAGTTATCGTTCTACAGAGACAACTTTTACTGTTACTTAATTTGCAAGTCTAGTAATAGTATAAATAAATTTAAACGTTTTTACTTCATAATACATTTAATTTTTGTATCATTAAGCTAAAAGCCATTTTAAAAATCTTAGACGTATCTCATTTTGCTTTTCTTTTCAGGTTTGCAACATAAAGAGCGGTCCCAGAAGCGCTACTTGAAGAAACGTAAGTCGCTGATGTTTAGTTACTCGGCACTTTTGCGAATAGAAATTATATTTTCATATAAAATTTATTTTAATTAAGACTTTTCTTCTCTATTTAAATTCAAATGCAATATTATTTAGCTTGATAAAATTACATTCAGTCACTTTTATACACACGTTTGTATTTTACAACTAGCATCACCCCGCGTACCTCAGCTCCTATTAGTAGTAGCGTCAAGGTATACCAGGCCTGTGGGCTGCTAAAACTGTAGTTTTCCTTGATAAGTGGACTATTCTAAAGGAATTTTTCACTTCAGGCCATTAATCCTTGAGATTAGGAAACAAACAAACAAATTCTTCAACTTTATATTATTATTTTGCAGAAGTTTTACGAACATTCTAAGATGAAATTGACTTGACGTAAAGTACTAGTTTTAAATGAAATCAATCGATGGTGCTCGAATAGAGGTGCTTCACAAAACACCGTTGGCAATTTTTAAATAGCTTGTAGAAATCTCTATACGGTGTATCAGTGAAAGTCTATTTTTTGTAACTCAAAGGGGGAAACGAGCAAGCGGACCCTGAGGGCCGATTAAACAATCGACGCACATAAATATCCGCCTATTTTTATATGACTTTGGTTTCCTTCCTTCTTTACCTCAGAAGTGTCACCGGAAAGTCACAAACCTCATGAAACCGTCGCGCTTGATGTTGCGATGCTATTACTTGAGGTACCATCCCCGTCGTGCCGCACCGATTCCCCTGCACTGCAGAAATGACACTCCCTCTTACTCGTTAAAAAAACAGAAATATTACTGTCTAACATAACTCATGTTAGACAGTAATATTTCTGTTTTTTTTTTCGGATTCGCATCTAATGCACGTCGCTTGCGTCTTTTTAATCTATATAAATAGTATCTGATCGATTTAGAATTATGCGCAAAGCTATATTATATGGAGCTAGCCATAGACACTAAAATAAAAAAAATTAATAACAATAAATATGATTACGTATGCAGCATTAAATTTCAATGCTACACATTACATTGTAACTGCAATAGCATTAACCGGCTGATATATAATGGCTATTACGCGAGTATTCCGGCGTCGCTATAATCACTTTCAATATTGGTATAAAATCCCGTGGTCGAAGCTTAAATGAAACGTTTAAATACTGATTAAAAATACATTGGCGAAATATCGTGCGTGCGTAGTGCTTTTAAACTGTTCGCTAATTGAAGAGGGTTTTTGGGGTTATGATGTTATATATATATATGTATACCTAAAGTTGCCATAAATAGTGTAACAAAGCAAAAAAAAATATTTTTTAATTGCAACTATCATTATTCATTACTTTTACAGCGTGATAGTTTAATAGACTCATATAAAACAATTAAAAATATAAAAGCTTATTTGGAGTGGTCGCAATTGGCTGCAAAACAGTTCTTTAAACATTGAGGCCAGTTATTAATAGGAACACGCATTCATTCCATGGGGATAGTCTTCACTGCAATCTTATGGATTATTTTAGGGACTCCAAATTGTTATGACGTTTATAGCAAGCTGTACTCTCTAAAACTGACCATAAATCATAATCCAGCGGTCGTAATTAAGATCGTGACTAGGTGAAGGGTAGTCTTCAGTTGGAATCATTTCCAGGACGTTGCCTTTAACCAAGATTGGGTGGTGGGGGTAAAGCTCGACTTTATGGTTTGGTCCCGGGGCTTGCTGGAAGGACCATACTTGATTACGAAATATGGTATTAGTAAGGGGCTCAGCTACCTTCTTAATAATGTCATCCTGATACACCTGTGCCGATGTTTAGATCTCCTCCCACCACCACCTCCACCATCACTGAAATCGGATAATGCCCACATTGCACTCTGTCGACTAATTGGGAAGCTCGTTACAGTTTTGAGCATAAATATGGTCATTTGTTATGGTTTATTTGTTTAAATGTTGCTGAGTTGTAGAAATTTTGTCATCCGTAGACAAAGTTTTTCTGCGACACCCCTTTGCTTCAGTAGTTGTTTCGATTTTATAACCCTATTCATACTTAATTTAATAGTCAAAAAATGACCAGTGCGGCTCCTAGTGACCAGGCCCTAAGTCCTAAGTCATCACATAAAGTACGAGATATTTCTTTTACGATTATTAAGTTTCTAGGTGCTATCTTCATTTCCCGACATAAAATCTTTTTCTTCCTGACAGAATTTCTTCGAATTGTTTCCCTTGCTGCTTTGACCAACTTTTTCGTAAGAATATTCACTATGTGGGCGGCCAGATCTTTCTCTTTTCTAAACAGTGGCAGTCTTATTGTACCTATTAACAGCCCGGTACACAAAAATTTGTCTAATACCAAGTGTACGGAGAGTTTTAAAAAATGTATTTGGCTCCATATCTACTTTGTATAAAGCAATCACAGCCACTCTGTTCTCTTGTCCTTTATCACATAAAAATGTCATAATCGAAATTCAAATGTAACATGTTTTTAGTTTTGATTGTAACAGTATTTATGGCCAGACTAAGTATATGTTTTATGTGCTTATTTTTCGGACCTATGCTTATCCTGTGGATGCGAATAGAATCCCTATGCAGATTTATCGGTCTGCTATGTGTGCTCGGACGACAAGACTGTTTGGGGGCGAAAAGGGGCCCAACCACCTCCTTATATGAGAATGTTTATAATAGCTAATTTAACCATCCCCCGACTCTGACGTCGAGGGAAGCTGGCGTGGTAAATGGTCTCGACGCTGACGTGAATAAATGGCTCATGGAGGGGATCATGCCTGGGATCTTTATGTATATTTATTAAATAGTTTACGAAATTACAGTCGGATGGTCTGGCTGTCTACAGACATTATCAGATGAAATACTTACTCATATAGATGATTGTCTCATGGTTGTGTGGCCGGGCGTAGCAGCCCCCGCCCTCTCTCGGCTCGCACTAAAAGAAGTCGTAACTTAACCTTCTAACTCTGCTTTTGTTGTAGTAGCGCAGACGAGCCGTGGGGTCCTTATGATGACTACCGATGACAATAAATATCCACGTAATGTAAATTTAGACATAGAGACTAGCTAACTCCGCAACACATTGGTTTGGCCCAGAATTCGAACGCAGGGCCTGACGCCTGGGGTTGAACGTAGGACCTGACGCCTGGGGGGCCTCATTTTTGCTTAAACAATCTATCAGAACGTCACAAACCACACAAAGTAAGACATCGCATCCGTATCTTTACGTCGATGTCATGAGCGCGAGAGGAACCTCCCAGCTCGGCGGCTCTGTTATGCCTCAACCTCTTTCAAACCTACGAAAATAACTACAAAATTTATCCACGCAAATATGTACCAGGATTCCTACACACCGCTCAGCACGTGGTACTACGGTACCACTTAATTAACGAATTATTTGAGAGAAATACATACCCTATGACATCGATCCATTCAGTTACAATGAAGCAATGATGTTAGCTTAGTAATCAGACTTAGTAACAAGTAATTATTTTGTTTAAAGGATGGGGGGCAAACGAGCAATCGGAGCCTTTTTACGACCACCAAAGCCCATGAACTATGCCAATGCTTTGCCCTCCCAATGGGCCACTGGATACTCACAAACCGCACGAAACGTGACAGTGAAGATGTCACTTTACGGCGGTATTATGTGAACGAGAGGTACCTCCCCTGTCATGCCGGCCTAATTCCGTTGCATAGGAGGACGTCATGCACTATGCATGGCACTACCTCCTACAGAGCAGCATGGCACTACCTCTTCCTAAAGCAATAGAAGATATGTTACTTATAACCTAATCTATTCATTTCGAATGTACGTTACATTGTTTGAATAAGTTATTTATCAATCATTCTAGTGGAGCCCTTGCAAGTTAATCGTAGACATTAAATTTGTGATTGGCTGAATTATTTTGTAATTTAGCCACAACCAGTCGCTGTTCTCGAATGAATCGTGATTTTGAATATCCTGGGAACGGCGTAGGTGCAGTAGTTATTATTCCACTGGCCTTGCTGATCGAAGAAGTGGTGCACATAAGATTTATGGTGTAGAATGTATTCGAGCAGAATTGGTTACTTTTAGACAATCAGTCATCAATATCATCAGTCGTGCAAACAATAAGAATAAGATATAGATGTCGCTTTACGACGGTTACATATGAGCGAAGAGTACCTCCCCAGTCGACACGATTCAGCTGCAATGCAGCGTAGCATTTTCTTTGACCTATGCTGTCATGCGGTTTGTGAGTATCCGGTGTCCTGTTAGAGGGAAGGAAGAAAGGAGAGCAACGCTTCAACGGGGCAGCAATTATGCGCATGTATATGGGCTTCGGTATTTGTCAAAAGGCTCGGATCGCTCTTTTGGCCGCTGTACCTACTAAAAAAAGGCAGAAAGATGTTTACTTTGCTCTCTCATACCTTTTCTTTTATAGAATACCCCCCTATTGGCTCAAATTGAGCTATTATATAAAAGAAAAGCGTCCCCAATCTGAGCATTTTTACGACCAACGACGCCCACGAACATCCACTTTGCCTTCCTCCCCCTTAAACCCCCTCCTAAAGGGCCATCGGCTACTCAGAAACCGCACGAAACGCGATGTTGAAGATATTACTTTACGGCGGTATTATGTGAGCGAGTGATACCTCCCTGTCGTGCGGGCCCAATTCCATTGCATAGGAGGATGTAGTGTCATGCACTATGCATGGCACTACATCCTCCTATGCACCATGGCACTACCACTTCCTATATACAATTAAGGAAGATATCTATTAACACGCCAACCTCGCTTATTATGTTAATATTGAGCAATATCTACGAAGAAGGATCTATTAATTAAGTAACAGATTGTGCAGCGCTCGAAATTATTTTCTCTACGAACAGAATTGGCAATACTTACAAATATATAGTACGGTACCTTCCTCTCTCCACTATACGGATTAATCTGTTCCCAATATACTTAGCAATGTCAGTATCCCCATAATATCTGACGATTTATGGAAACCTTAAGACTCTTATTGGAATAAGAATGGGAGGATAAACATGATAAAACACTGCAATCGTATTAAGAAAGTATTGTTTGTATGTTTCATAAATATCCTCCTAATAACATAACTAGATAAAAATTTTACGTGGTGAAACCACGCGACTAGTTTTAGTATAAGTTTGAAACATGGGGTTCAGGAGACTGTTAATAATGTCCACATAGGTAACATAATTATCCGAAAAACTGTTAAATTTACGTATTTAATACTCTTTTTTTTTTTTCAAATAAGACTTCATTTTCCAAAGTCGTAGTAGATCGGCGAAGTACCTCTGCGTAATAAGACGAAATCAGACTAGCATGCATTTCACGATCTCGTAAGAAGTCTGGATTGCTTAATTTATCTGTTGATTAAACGTTTAATTCCCGATAGTACCTACCGCTGAGAAGTGCCTAACATTGTTGATTTGGTATAGTACTGGGTATTTTATTCGCATTAGTACCATTGTAAATATCAATAGAAGGAGATATTATAATCAAACTACTTTACCGGATCTTATCGCGGCTTATTTCGGTATTCTACAATCCCGACGTTTTAGTAATTTTCCAGCTACAATGGTCTCGGATGGACTGAGACGGCAGATGGCCTAATGTCACAAGTTATAAAATACCCGAATATTTTAATATATTATTTTTTAAAAAGGTACATTAACATAACGACATCCACATAACCAGACGTTATCTACCATAAGGGAGACATCATCACATGCGTGACTTAATTTTTTATCATTCTTCGTCTTCTCCTGAACATATTAATTATATTTCTTTTGGTGCTAAGATGACCGATTTTTTGCTTCTCTAATCCCTCGATAGGTACCGTGTATCTAGACTGTCACGCCAAGTAATGGCTGAAACGTGAACCTTACAATGTTAATATTGCTAATATAGCAACTAGATACCACGTAGTTCTCTGTAATTTGTTATGTCATCTTGTCAGTTTTCATTTTCCTTGAATGTCTGATTCTAAAATACTACTATACCAGAGCGTGCTTATCTACCGTTGTAGTGGTGCCTCTATTTATCTCATCCAGTCCCTATAGGAGATACAAAGGTCTCCCCTAGTCTACTCCGCCCGTCCGTCTAATGCCACTCTAGTCCAAGTCCTGCTAGCCATTTCCACTTACATGCCCATTTCCATAATAAATATAGTTGAATTCAAATATATAATATATACAAGTCGGGCTGTACGGCGTGCGTGTCACGCGAAAGCTAAATAATGATACAGGCTGACATTTAATTTGAGATACAAAAGGCTGTTTATGCTGTTTATCCTAATCCATTTATCCTCGAGCTCAGCCCCCTTATTTAATATTGACAGCGACCTTTCCAATTCACGCGGCTTAATTACCCCAACATGGGACTCTGAATCCTCCTTTGCTTTTCGCACTGGTGTTTTAACTTAATTTGTTGCATATTCATTATTGAAGATTTATGATGAAATGTCTGACGGGACTTTAAAATATTTTACCAATTTTTTACGTAGTTTTTCAGTAAAATATATACCTGTTTTTTGTTTAAGTGTACTGCGCAAATTTCAACGAGTACACTACACTCTTGGTGGTAAATATAAACGATGGACAAATATGATTTTTATATTATAGGCTGGTTACTAAGAACCATTGATTTTTATATTATAGGCTGGTTACTAAGAACCATTGATTTTTATAATTATAGGCTGGTTACTAAGAACCATTGATTTTTATATTATAGGCTGGTTACTAAGAACCATTGATTTTTATATTATAGGCTGGTTACTAAGAACCATTGATTTACAAAAATACCAAGATACAGTCAGCGTCTCAAAACCATCCGTAAAAGACATGTGTGTAAAAACAATTTAAAATATTCATGCGAATCAGAATGACAGGTCGGTATGAAATCGTGTATCTTGTATTTTTGTAAATCAATGCTAAGAAGAGATAAATTGGTACGGTTTGTTATTTTTTATGAACGTCACTGGTTACAGACGACTTGTATGTCGGGGATAGCTGCGATTCTGTGTCACTCACCGATAAGGTAGCGGCTAGTTCTTCTGCATCATGTATATCCTAATTTTTTTTGCCTTCAAATGCCTTCCAAATATCGATTGGATATAGGACAACGCCAAATTTACGTGGATGGGATTAGTCTACTATAAATTGTAAAATAGTAAGATTGTGTGTGTCATTCAGCATTACAAGCGAATTGGGCCTGTACGACCGGGGATGTCCCTCTCGTTCACACAACACCGTCGTAGCCGGTGGTCCATTGGAGGGGAAGAAGACTCGAATGGAACTCATCTGCATGACTACAATAATACAGATGTCTGTGGGCGTCGGTAGTAATCAACAGGGACTAATTTCTCGTTTGCCCTCCCTATACTATAAAAATATATATAATGTTAGTAGTAAACCTAAGTGCCAGTAATCGAGTATTTTATTGCCAGGAGAGGGTATAGTCTAAAACATAAGTGGGCTGGCTGTTCTAATTAGGGTTGACGAACTTCACATTGCATCAGTCTATCAAATAATGACGCCCACCGCAGAGCATGCGACACAAACCACATTTTACGGATCATGTCGTGGTTTTCGTGATATTTTGAAGACTGGCTCGTTGGTTTACTGGCACACCAGTACTGGCCTGGCCTCAGGGTTTTATGTATCGTTTATTAGTAATCAGTGGAATTATTTTGTTCCTTAACTATCGTGATTTCGTTCGCGTAGTTCTTATAACACCCTGCGTGTTGCCCATGCTTATTGTTTATACAGTAAAAAGAAGTTTCATTTCAATCCGTCCATTAGTTCCGGAGATAAGCGTGTCCAAATAGAGAAACATACGAACAGATTTTTTTTCCTTATCACCCTTTTTATAAATTATATTTATTTTTTTTCGTATTTAGTGCACAACCATCCATTTTTACTGTTTTAACACATGTATAGATAGAAGATAGATGGAGATGAAATCAAATTCATGATAAGTGTGCCGGGATAGTTGTAAGCGCCAATTGTGGTCCCTGTTGACCAAGAGGCCACTGATTAGCAAATAGTTATTTTTTCTACAACGAGATAATGCGAACTGTACTCTGTTATTAATTAATAAATACTTCGGGCCGTGGAATGAAGGCTTTCATTGAAAATCAAGGATGAAAGAGAATGGGAGAATCTCTCCACATGTGGGCACAATGTACGTGGTTATTACAAAATATCATAACATCGAAGAAGCCTTTAACTCGCTCACATGAACAATTATGAAAATTATGTGAGATTAGGAGCAAAGTCTATCCGAAACATCAAAAAATACCTTTTTGACATAAAAGGAACTGACGAGTAAAAGTGATTTAGGTAACAAAATCGGACCCACACTTTTTGTGGTCCTTCGATATTTAGGAGTTTACTTGTGTGTATTTGAAAGGTAAGCATCGTGACATATTATGACACTCGATTCCGTCTGCATACTCCGTTAGGGACCTTGTGTGTAGATTGTGTATAAATGTGTGTATCTGGATAGTAATTATAGGAACTGATTAAAGTATATTTCAACCTTTTCACGATATAGCCATAGGATCAAAAATTACCCAGATGAAACAGCCGATCGTGGTCTAATACTTGGACTGACGCGATCCATGGCTAAGCTATTTTCTAATCCTATCTTCGTCGCCGTCGTATAACTGCCTCTTATGAAGTTAGATTTTACGAAACGTACAAATAGCTTCAGTTTACGATTACATGCTTGATGTTCTCATTTTAAATAGTTTAAATATTAATATGTAATATTAAACCATTTAAAATTAGAACATAAAGTATGTAATCACAAATTGACGTTTGCATAAAGCCTCAGTGGTGCGTTCTATGTTCATTGTGAGAACCCGGATTCGTGTATTCGAATTCGACCTAATCTAGGAGCAGGCCTCGTTTTCCTTCTGGGTTGCAGAGGTCAGACGTCAGTCCCTCTTGTCAAATCGCCTAGATTATGCAGCAGAGCCGATATCAAATCTAATAGGGATGGTATAAGTCTAGGACGAAGAAGAAACACGGGTTTAACACCCTCTCCTCCCCCCTATTGTGTATCTCCGAGTATATAATTTTGCAGTCGTTTAGCATCAATTTAGAGCAGTCATGGATTAGATTACCGACTCATAAACATCAATCAGTGGTTTAAAACATGGCTAATCATTCCTATCAATTCTTTTTAAGTTAAATCAAATTATCATCACTTAGGAACTATCTCTCATTAAATACCAATCGCCAATTCCATGTCACATTAGCGTTTCGAGGCAGCCAAGTATATACCCAAAGTTATAAACTACAAGTACAAATGGCGCGGCTAAACATTGTAACTTGTGCTAACAAATGTTGGGGACAGTTTGCTTCTAATCAGGGGACTGGAGACCGAATGTATTCATTCACAGTCTGGTAATGACAGGCGTTATTGTTGCGTACAATCTTATAAAGGCGGAGTAAATTTAATGTCTGCCAGTGATGTTATTGTGGAAATATTCTAGAGCGTTTAATCGTTGAACTGAATTTTGCCTTACACGTGAATATTAATTTAGTCGTATTATATATATTTTTTTTTGGAACTGAACTTATGCCGTCGAAGCGAAGAAAAAGTCTATACAGCTTCATCCGATTGCTCGTTAGCCGACGCGTCTAGGGATGCATCTCGATGTGACTATTTGTAACGGCTAATTTAACTATTATTGTCATGGCCAGAGGGATCCGCGGGCTCCCTCATCTCCCGACTCTGACGACGAGGTCAGCTCCCGCTGGCTATCTAAATGTAAAATATAATGGCATCGGCGCTGTCGTGAATGGCTCATGGAGAGGATCATGATTGTGGGGCCCGTACCCCCTTCACCCTCAGACGGGTGAAGGAACTCTCGGTAGTATTCCGAGACTAGCGTACCGTACCGTATCCAACAGTCGCGGCGGTATCATTTGAGCCAGTGTAAATCGTGAATCGTATTTTCTTAACCTCAATTCCGAAGGTATTATTTTGACTGTTCGTAGTCGAGCGTGTGTGCTGGTTTCAGACTCAACGTGTGTCTTAGTGCTATATTATTATTCCATCCTTTGAAAGATTATTAGAGGCCTACTACAAAAACATTTCTAGCAAAGCCTGCCGCAATAGCTATTCTACTTGGATCTTTCCGATTGACTTTATGCTTTGACGGTATGTTCACCATTTATCTCTAGTGAGTCGCATTGGGCGTGGAGGATTAAAAAGTTGTCATGTTAGCTTTTGTTCGTTTTAAAGAAGTAGGACTACAAACGTTCATCAGGACCAGTCGGATAGTTGACTTTTTGGTCTTCTCGCCTGGAGAAAGAATAATAATTTATAGAGCAACGACGAAACCAAACGGTCGGAGCCACATGCGCTGATCAGAACAGGTCCACACCACCAGACACCACAGTAGCTGATGCCTTACACGCTGCCGATGGCGAACCAGCCGCATTTTCTATGCAGCATTGTCTATAAGACCACGAAGAGTCCACGATCCCCAGCACTGAGGATTACGACCCGAGAAGAATCACAAACACTAGGTATCAGGTTTTGAAGACCTCCTTCACACTTTCCTTCACGATGGATCACCGGTTACGCATAGCTACATTTCATACTACTTTAATGCACGAAAAGCAACAGTATATTCGTTTCATTTTTTTATATTATAACAATACCACATGGCACATACTTCTTGCTAAACTGGATGTACATATCACTCAACGACTTGTTTGGGCGTACTTTAATTATAACATTTTGTCCTTGTTCCTGCTCAGAAACAGGCTATTATACGCAAAACATTCTACCAGTGTTCCGCTCTTACAGACGAAAAGCAATTATATGTATATTACATAAGGTCTATGTTAAAATATAAGTGTAATTCTCATAGTAGTAAGTGTTTTAAAATAGTATTTATGCAACATACAGCGGCGACGGGCTAGAAATTTTAAGGACTTCTTTCAAACGCTGAGATCCTTATGTGTGAGTGAGACAAACATATTGTTACGTTCTACGTGCCGTTTTTTAAGTTACCTAAACTTACAATAATAAACTACAATAATAAATGTTATAGAATTCACTTAGTTGTCCGTCCATCTTTGTCTTTGTCTTAATACAACCTAAATTGTACTTAGAGGTGACCATAACCATCTTGGTTATGAAAATTGTCAAGAAGTTAGAAAAAATCAAACTTGGTAATTGGAAGTTATATAAAAAGAACATTACAAACTTATATTTGTTGTTCTATTCATACAAGAATAATACATACGCCCGAAAATGTAAGCTTGTGAACTTTCATAAGTTGTCATTGTTATATCTCCCTTCGGTACCGATACATCTTAACATTTGAAGCTCATACGGGTAGATAAGTTTCAATACGCTGAGATATATCTATTGATCAATAGTGATATATTTCCTCTACGCATCATGTCATGTTTCTCTCTATTTTTTTAATTCTTATCCTTAATCCATTGACGTTTTCATCATCGGCACGGCCACGTCCACAGCTAGACATAGGCCTGCCCACAGAACGTCAGAGGTCACGGTCGCGAGTCACTTATATCCAGCGGCTCCTCGCTACCTTAACCAACCTTAAGCTATAACTAGTCAGAATTACACAATGTCAGTTGCTGAACACTACGAACTCCATCGAGAATAGAACTGACTACCGGCTAAACCTCAGTGCACTGGACCTGATATTAACAAGGTCTGCTTCTGCTATATTTCTACTTACATTACCAAACTTTATTTAAGAAAGTATACTTTTTTAGGGAAACGATTCTTCTGCTTCACTAGCCCTTACCTAAAGAAACAGATAAAAGAAGACGGAGAACAAAATAGGCAACCATTTTATCAAACAATATTAAAAAATAAATTGCTTATCCAACTGGAAGTGTTTACATTTATAATATGGACCGTATAATAAATTATTAAATGTCGCCCTAAGATAAATTCTAATTTTATTATACTGAGACAATAGAAAAATAATTTGTGAAGTTTAATATGTAAGAATTTATAACTTCTAAAAATTAATTTAGGACAGGAGGCGACCCGAAAAGGATGGCCTCCGACAGACCAGCGTTTGACGTATTCCGTTTCAATATCTTAAAGAAATTAATTTAATTCTATCATATTGTTTGCGAATTGCTCACTCAAATCATATACAAGTACTTTTTATTGGTTACATAAATGATAATTTGCCGAGTGCTTCTCTAGTTCCCACGAGCTGACCACGCCACTGGGTGACCGTGTTACAATTGATCATAAACTAAAACGACGAGAACAATTATATCTACTCAGTAGTTAGCTAATTATGTGTGATATTTTGTTTTACGGTTCAGGAAAACGGTTTGTATGCACGAAATAAGTAAAATCTCGTGCAAAGTTCGCTATCCCTTATTGTGAAATTCACCTGGATCATGGGTGTACTACGGCCTGACTCTTCTCGCCTGGTTTCCAGACCTCGAATAAGAGACGGATTCGTAAAGGCCGACATCGTTAGTTATCGACTTAGCGCTTAGTAACACTTCATAAGAACTCATCATCATGCTCACATGATACGCTTAAGTGTGATGGTCATGCCGTAAAAAACACACGTTTTTTTTAGTTTCAGCCCAATCAGCATTGGAGAGGTTGTAGTTAAAAAGACACGTTACGTACTCCCCGCATATGCTACTTAACGTGTCCACAATTTGCTTCTGATCGGCCTTGATTATGGAATCCTTGTCTGCTATTTAGACTTCACTGTTCGTGGTCTAGTGGTAAGTTCCCGGGGTCGAGTCCCATGTCGGACTGGTGTTGTTATGATTTTTCAATTTCCAATAACAGTCCGATGTCAAGAAGCCGTCGGTGCTACACCCCCACAGAGCACGTTCTGCCGTCGACCTGAAGTCCCTCCGGTCGTGTCAGATTGCCGTCCCACCGGAATAGGAGATTCAAGAATCAGAAAGTGAAAATGTTATGTTATACAAGTGTTACCGCAAAGTTTTCACAAATAGTAGATTGAATTATCTCCTCAATTGCTAAAGCATCGTGTCCTCACAGTCATCACGTCAACCTCTGATCCTTCGACCCTCACACATAAACCGGTGCATGTTTTGCATTTAAATTGGCAAATTTTGCAATCCTTCTATTGTTCATCCCTAGATTATACGACGACACACGCCCAATCCTGTTGGTCTCAATAAAGGTAAATTATGTAAATATATTTTATTTAATCAATACTCACTATTGTATATATATAACGGAAAAGTTTATAAAACTATCCTTTTCAATGCAATAGTTTATTTCGAATAGATTCATTTCGATCTCATGCAAATGATTCACTAGTCTTCTGATATAACTTTATCGTGCATAGCACACTGAACTTCTGTAAATATAAATAGTAATATACAATAAATAATAGTATTAATAATAATCATCATATTAATATGTTATATATTATATATAGGCTTAAAGGGGTCAGAGGCTGAAATGGAGGTGATTCTGACTCGCCTCCAGAGTGAGAAGAGGGCACCGGGACAAGACGGATTGCACGGGAGAGTGCTGGCGATCTCTCTCGTGTACCTCGGGGATAGCCTCCGGGAAGTTTTTGGCCGCTCCCTGCGGTCTGGTCAGTTCTCGGGGGCATGGAAAGAATGTCGGCTCTACCTGCTTTCAAAGACAGGGCGGGCCCTGGACCCGGCTTCGTCGGTTCGACCGGTGGTGTTGCTGAACGAAACTGGGAAGGCTTTCGATCGAATTGTGGCATTCCGTCTCGTTCAGTATCTGGAGAAGAACACGATCTCTGATTCGCAGTTCGGGTTCCGAGCACCCCGGTCGATGACGCCCTCAAGCGCCTTCGGGCAGTGACGGGTGACGCGGAACAAAGAGGTGAGTTGGTGGTCGAGGTGTCCTTGGACATCGCAAACGCATTCGATAGTCTCCCGCACAGCGTGATACGGGAGGCACTGGTTTTTTTGGGGGACTTGTCAAGGTCGAGCATCACCGTAGCGATGCACGGCAGCAACGAGTCCTACCAGGCGATGGCTTCCTTCTGCGAGATCGTTATGTCCCAGAGGGAAGCCGACGAGCGGGTGAGAGAGGAGACTGCCGACGCGGTCTCCCCTCGCCGACGACAAATGGGGGTACGAAGGAAGCGCTATCTGCAGCGCCTTCAATAGTGCCCCTGTGTTCCGTGTCGGGCCGGGATGGGAACCCGGTCCACAACATGAACAAGACACGGCGTCGTGGGGAATGGTCATAGAGTAGACGTACAGTTCCCGAGGAGGTGAAGTCTAGCCTTTTCGCCGAGGCCAGCTTGTCACTGGAGAGGTCCTGATGCCTGCAGACCCGGGACCCTCCACTAATAGCGGCTGAAGGCTCCCGTAGGGGCTTAGTTCGTATTGCTACCCAATTGCCGAGTTCAACATAGGTCTGGGGGCCTACCCGGGCTCCCAGGCATCATGCGTAGATGCATTCCCCTTCGTCACCAAAAAAAAAGGCTTAAAGGGGTGCCAACAACAGTCACAAGAACGGCGTGATAGAAATTTTCTTTATTGTACTTTGTATAAGGAACTTACTTATTTCTAAATGGCCGGGAATGCATCTGCTAGACCTCTGGTGTTGCGGATGTTTGTGTTCGGTGGTGATCACTTACCTCACGTGGCCCAACTGTTTGTTTGCGTCCGATGCTATAAAAAAAACCAATTTTAGCAATCACTGGCGCTGGTGACTTCTGTCCTCCTGTGCACTTTGAAGAACCCCCCTGCAATTGCACTTGAATCGGGTACGACGCGTTTACATCATTGCCAAGTCTCAAATGCCTGTGAAATTGTAAAACTGTAACGGTATCGCTTTCCTTGACCCAAGTTATGACAACAACCGTGTTACATTTTCCAAATCGTTTTGTTACACAAATTACCACGGATAATTATTACGTTGTAAATGGCCTTATGGAAAAATATGTTAATATTTTTTATGTACTTTAAAGTGGATGAGTTTAAAATTTTGAACGATGGACAGCGAGGATATTTATGTGAAATATCTATACTTAATAATATAAACCTGAAGAGTTCATTCGTTTATTTGAACGCACTAATCTCATGACCTGCTGGCCCAAATTGAAAAAATATTTTTGTATTGAATAGTCCACTTATCGAAGTAGGCGTAGCGTCATGGTATATAGCTATGGGCTATATACCATGACGCTAAGACTAATAGACAACGAAAATATATTAAATATTTTTATAAATTTAACAAACTTTATATATTTAAGATTTTGATTATTATATAAATACAAATTTTTATTGGGCATGGCCTACTTGTGACCCTTTGCTATGATAGCAGGGAGCCCGAGGGAATGCTAAAAACTGCCTTGGGACCGACAACGAATTTAATCAGAAGGTAGAAAGTGTTTACAGTTTCTCTACCCAATCAAAGCGAAGACAGCGGGGCATTGCAATGACCTAAACAGTTAACAAATAATAGAAATACATATATAAACATCCACGACTTAGACCGAACCCGCCGGTCGTCACCAACGCCCATTAATACCCGCATATGCAAATGGCGACATTGACGGTATTTTTAAAATAAAATAGGTAGGTATATCGCTTTGTCATACGTTTACACTTTTTTGTATCTGGAAAAAAGCAAATAGACGTATAATGAATCGATTTCAATGTTGAATAAATACACCATTGGCTGCATGTTCAACAATTTGCATACAATGAAAAGGACTTTAGACGAACTTTTCAAGTTTTTAACAAAACATCGCATGTCTTATTTGCAAAGTTGTTCGCAGACGTACGTGCATCGAGGATACGAATAACAATGACCTAATGTTAGCTCTGCTAACAGGATGAAGTAGACACGAATGTATTCGAGTATTTTCTTCACTATTACCACGAAGCGAAGCCTAAATTTTATGTTCGTGAAGGCTATACCGTGTTTTCCTTGAATTCAAGATGTGAATAAATTTCAACGTTTTGCTTAGAAAATTTTATAGTTCCCTGTCTCAACAATAAATGAAAAAACTCTATGTGTTTCGAGTTGTTTTACTCGTTTTTAACACAAAATATGTTTGTACAAAATCTTTTTGCCTGAAAAGGTAAAACACTACCCTTCTGAGGCAGTGAGGGAGAAAGGTTCAATTCGTGTTACTTTTCAGCTCGTCATGTTTATAACATATGCTAAGTTGAAACCAAATATATTCACTCACAAACTCTCGCATTTATAAGTCAGTAACATAAACAATAACATATATTCAAGATAATTGTATCTTTAATAACCTCCAGCTCCATCCAATTAACTGCAGACTCCTGTCTTCTGGAACGCTCACGCCAATGTTCACGAAGGTATAAGACTCGTTCTATTATTACATTAAAATCGATTTCACATCACATGTTGCAAGCGCCACGCCTGAGCGGTCCATATTAACGAGATATCGATAAACCTAACATTACGAATGCAATTATAAACCTTTTACCAGTGCAAATCCGCGATCTTGGACAAAGCAAGAGGAAGCGAAGCACATGAAGGCGCGAATCGTATTAATCGCGCCTAAATCAATGTTCACAGAGGTGAGACTGTAACGGCCGCCTGGAGGATAATTAACTTACTTAATCACTTACTTAATCACTTACTTAATCACTTACTTAATCACTTATTTTATATGGTAATCGTTCCACCAATTTGTTATGGTTTCTTAATATAGTTTTAATACTTAAGAAACCATTTATATAAGTAACTCATCCATGGAATTTATTAAGTTTTTATCTTGATATATGATTTTCCTAAAAGTACGGAAGGTTTTTCTTTATTGTATAGGGGTACAAAGGAGTAATCAACATATTAACAACGATTAATAACAATTATACCAATGCGTTGCCATGCTTTTCACGCCCCGGGGCGCCACCGACTACTAACAAACTGCACGAAACGCGAGAGGTACCTCCCCGGTCGTGCCGGCCCAATTCTGTTGGATAGAAGGATGCATGGTGCATGACACTACCTCTTACAAAAATACTATAAAGTGATATGAAATAATACTATTAAAAAGATTAAATTATCATTAAGACACAAGAATTAATACGAAAGAATATGTCATAATTTATTTAATACAGGCTGTACCTTGGGGTATATTATTTGCATAAAATCTATTCCAAAAGAAACAACTAATTTACCAAAGGAACAACTTTTGAGATGAACAGTAAATTGATGTAATTGTGACCTGATAAATGTTATCCAAACAGGTTCAATAGCTTTTTTCCATAAAAGAATTTCCATAAAATATTAGTAGAACATGAAATTTCACCTTGTAGTTGCGGAACCCGCCGTCCTCGTGGACACGGTTGGTTTGTTTTATTTACCTGCGCGCAGAATAATTTGAACGATACCATCTCAGCATAAGGTATGAGATGATTCTCAGATAACGCGCGAATTTATACAATTTACAGTAACATTTAAAATATTTTGACGTCTACATTTGTTTTCTATCTTTTAGAGTGGAGTTTAAGAGTGTTACGGGCTGCTTGCCCCAAGTGGGGTGGGATGGGTGTGTGAGATGAATAGAATATCCAATAAGAGTCCTACACAGGCGGATCTGTGCGATGTCCAATGCGACAGCTCAGGAGCATATAGTGACGTAGTCTAGCATTAAAGTTCATATTATTTACATTATGTTACAACTCATACGTGTCCCATATTCGAGTAAAGTGATCCGTTTCGGTCCAGTGTTGTGTTAGTGTTAATTTAGTTAGTGTGAGAATGGGTTGAGGAACAGAGAGAGTTGTTCAACATTCAAGGTTTACACACATACACACACGCGAATATACAGATATCACTCGGGAAATGGTAGGAATGGAATCCTATCACCTCATAACGCGAAGACTCGATTTTCGAAAACCGAACCGAATGTGAGTTCTTATTTAAACGCAATTAATAAATAAAATGTAGTAGTATCAGGAAGTGAAAAATGTAGTAGTATCAGGAAGTGAAAAATGTAGTAGTATCAGGAAGTGAAAAATGTAGTAGTATCAGGAAGTGAAAATGTAGTAGTATCAGGAAGTGAAAAATGTAGTAGTATCAGGAAGTGAAAAATGTAGTAGTATCAGGAAGTGAAAAATGTAGTAGTATCAGGAAGTGAAAAATGTAGTAGTATCAGGAAGTGAAAGATATTACAACAATCTTCCATACAGTTCTTCCAGCAATCCACGATGATCTCTAATGTTAGACTTTAGCGTCATGGTATATAGCACATACTTTAGACATGAACATTAGAATGTTAGACACATACACTATCGCGGACATAACAATGCGCTTGCAAGCTCGTGAGCAAAGAAGGGCAGTCCATTAGGCCAACTGCTGCAACCGCGTGAGAGGCTCCCACGTTACCTCATAATTAACTTAAGTAACTATTCTCGCCTGGGACGCTGGTTGTATGGACTCATCTAATTAAATGCTGACAAAGGTAATGAGACTAACGATATCTTGATGATAATATACTTAGGTATCGAATTTAGTCGCTCAGATTCCATTCGGAACCACTAGTATATTTAGGCTATTAAATTTGTAAAGTTTTTACTTCGTTGAGTTCAACTTGGTCATATTTATGACTAGCCGTTCTCCGCTTTATATAGATATCGTTATTTTTTTTTCGGGGTGAAATATAATTATTATGTTATCCCAGATTGGAGTGCCAAATATAACACTTTTAGCATTTTTGTGTAGAAAGAGCATCAAAAATGCACACAAAACTCGGATTCTGAAAAATATAAATAATACTTAGGGAATCTTTGAATGCTAAAATTAAAATAAATTATGGATTCTATGCAGTCTTAATGTCAGTAAACCGATATAAAATCCGTTAATAATATTTTATTACGATATCGTCTTAGCCAAATTTTGGCGATAATGTCCACACAAATTAGTTTACTGCGCGCGTATTCTTGTTGCTCATGTACGCGCTGACCCTGGTACACTGTCGCCACTTCTCTCATGTCCATTCCGACAGCACGCGATAGCCCGACACGACTGGTGAGGAATTACAGTACACCCCGAGGCAAGGTGAGTAACACCGCTAACTTCACTACTTAAAAAGACAATTAGAAATTTAAAAGTTATGTTCCGACAACGTGCTGTGCTTGCGCGTGCCTACCGATAGACCAGGAGGCAGCCAAATTGGGAAAGAGAGTCTAAATCACGAGGCCTTGTACAAATATTGCAGAGATGATAATAATGGGAAGCTCATCGAAATCCTTTATATTCCTTCTAGTAACATAACGTATGTAACGTAAAATTCCATAATAAGATAAAAAAAAAGAAACACATTAATTCTACACAAGCAAGAGCAATTTTTCTCATTTTCGCGTATATTTATCAAAAGATACAATATCATATATCTTATTTATTACTTACGTGACACATCCGCACCATAGCGACACATTTGATATCTATTGTGCGGTTACGGGCCAAGGGCATAACACTGTAAGGAGTTCTTCGAATTTATTTATAAAGATAAAATAAGCAGAAAAAAATAGGAACATAGGCGCAATAAACATAATGCTGTGCAACGGTAGAATTAAACCGGATTAAATTTGCAGATGTTCATATTATTGACTAGTTGCAAGTTACACAAACGGGCAAAAAGTGAGGGCAAAACGCTTTATATATCATTGTAGCCGAATTGGGCCGGCATTTTCGCGTACATGTATCAAAACCGAGGAAATACCTCTCGCTCACATAATACCGTCGCAAAGTGACAGGTGCAGTCGTGTCTCTTTTGGTTTGTGAGAGGAGGAAAGGACGTGTTGCCCACACGCCTGCATAAATACTATTCAAGTGTACATTTTTTTTATAGTATAGGGAGACAAACGAGCAATCGCACCCCTTCTACTACCAACTCCCACGAACATCAGCATAATTATTGTGGCGATGCGTTGCCCTCCTTTTCACCTCCCTCGAATGGGCCACCGGCTGCACATATACCGCACGAAAACTGTCACCGTAGATGTCACTTTATGTGGTATCAGGTGAGGGAGAGATACCTCATAAAGAAGCTCTGACTGTTCATTTTCCCTCTAGAACTATAAATACAAACGATTACTAGCAGGTAAATTATTTCTCGTTTGTCTAACAAACAATAAAACAATTATATAATACAATTCTGACACAGACTGAACCTGAAACATATAAAGTCCCGCACGGAGTGGTATCACGCATTACCGGTTCTTTTTCTAAAGATGTAGTCGACACATGTCATGAGTGAATCACGTCTGAAGTCCCTTGTCTACTCTTTATCTACGACGTAAGCTTTATCATTTCACATCTTGATGTGAGGTTTCTTAAACACGAATATATTAACTAGTTTCGTGCTTTGAAGTTTACGTTCAGAAATGTTGTCTACTTGCAAAATGGTTTCCAAAAAAAAACAATGATTGTTATCTGCAGATAAAACACTTTAGAAACTTTTTTACACATTTGGGTACATCCTTACGAAATCGATTTTAGACATTGATTTTTGTGATACTATATTAGAAATCAGAGTAGGTAATTTACTGTGGCTGTGATGGTTTTGAGTGCAAAGTACGAAATTTGAAGCAGAAGAACGATATTTTATAAATAATCCGATTTTTTTAATTCTCTTTTTGTACGCCAATACTCTTCCGTCAATGCCTTAGAAGAACCTGTAAATTCACTCATTATGTTACCTCATGAAAACATACCCAAAATTGAAAGAACCAGTAAATATTCACTCATTTTCAGTGCAGCGCTTATCATGCAATTAAGGAAAGAGCGAAATGATCCAGCTCAAAGCTGTCACGAATATCATCATCGAAAATCACGATCCGATTTATTAGATAGCGCAAACCAATTTCATTGGAGCCTGCGACAATGCAATTCTCTGCTAGTTTCGACATGTCCGGATTTCATCATTTTCATAGCATTCGTCATGTAGGTAATGACGAATGACGGCTTCAGTGTGGACACATCAGCGGTTAGAGCACAGCTCATAAAGCGAATCATATTACTGAAATGATTTTATCACTGTAACATATTAGCTTGCGGCCTTTGAGAGGCATTAGAATAACATTTAAGATCTGACTGGTACAGGCATTCACTGGTAGGAACCTATGGGGCTTTATACTCCTCTTGTTAGAAGAGGGGATCATAGAGACGGAGGAGGAGGCGCTCTTTTTCACCTCTTATAAGAAGAGGGGACAAAAGAGCTACAGGAAGAGCCAGTCTTGCGCAAGTGGCAAGTGGCAAGGATTAGGTTGTGAGGTTCCCCACCCCACTGCGCTGTTCTAAAGTTGGTGAGGTTGTTCTCTGGTGCGGGACAACCTATCTGAGGAGGAGGCGTACGTCTCTTGGGGACTGACTTGCCGTCGCCTTGACAGCAAGTGATACCCCTGATGATTTTTAGTTACGGGGCGCCCGAGCATAGGCGGCACTGATGGCACTTGCGATGATTTCTGTGGGCATTCGGCACAATAATGTGCCGCGAAACCTACACACCACTGGACCCCCGCAGGACTGGCAAGGGCACGAAAGTATTTTTCCTTCATCAAAGAAAAGGCATTTTCTGGAGCGTATCAATATCCGGGACACCCCAATATGCGGGGCGAAGTCTCTCGCAATGGTTTCGAAACACACACACAGATACACCCACACTCAGTGCTAACTCTGAGTCATGACACACTTTCCTGGTCCACCTCAAACCGGAAAAGTGGTAAACCAATTTGCCGGCGACAATAATATCCTCGATAAATATAATTGTTGGTTGATTTGGGTAGATGTATGGACAGGTGTTAGTGGCGTAGGTATATGTATGACAGATAATTATGAGCCGTACGTCAGAATGGTGAGCGCATTATTGTCGTGCAGATGCGTTACCCTCCTTTCCTCTTCCGTTCCAATGGGCCACCAGCTACTCACAAACGGCTCGAAATGCAACCACATTTTTTTGCGAACATCACTTTACGGCGGTATCTAGTGAGCGAGAGGTGCCTTACCGGTTGTGCGGGCTCAATTCCGCTGCAATGGCACTGCCCCGTATTCTTCCACGCTTAAACGAGAGCTTACAGTGCCACAGCGTAAACACTAACTATTAATAATAAATTAATTGGTCAATTACATTTTTATCACATGTTTGTTGCTTTACAAATTCGCACTACGATACGTTCTAGAATGAAAATAAAAGTATACGCTGTAGACGCGAGGCTCTCGTATAATGCATATCTTACGGCCGCCGGCTCCCAAGTACCGAATTTATTTTTATGTATATTTTTATTGTTTGCGGAGAGGATTGTCGCCTCCTTAGGGGCTGTTTGTATGCGGTGTGAGAGGAGTTACGTGAGCGCCCAATGACACTATTCGCCAGTGCCACTAAAACAATTTGTTTTGAAATATCACCTCTATATTATTATTGTAACCAACCCGAGCACGGAGTACTGCACCACGCCCGCTTCAGGCACAAGGGTGAATTTTCGTTCCTCTACAATCGTTAGAGAAGCAAAGTGACGAAGGTGTTCAAGAAAGCACTTATATCATTTTATTTTTTTGTTATAGTATAGGTGTATAGGTGGGCAAACGAACAATCGGAGCCCAATGACGACAATCATCCGCTTATGGATCTCCGCACTATTACTTTCATACATATGGGTTGTCCTCAGTCTTCCTCTCCTTGGAGCCCCTTGGAGGGCAACTCATAAACCTCACGAATCGCAACATAGCTGTCACTTTACGGCAGTGTTATGTGAGCGAGGCACGCTTCACTCAATAGTGCCCTCAACAAGTGAAAGTGCATCATGAAATGTATGAATGTCATGGAAGCGATTGTTCAGAATAATTATAACTGCACTGAGAAAAAACTGTTTGATTTCATGTACACTGTATATATGTACTATGCGGATTAGTGATGTAGTAAATAGTCAAATAAATAAATAGGTACGTATGGACTAGAATATTACGATACCGTGACAATAAAATCAACATAGTCCAATTATAATTAATCTAAGGGTTCAATAATTCACAGCCGAACATGTTAATACAAATTTATAATGACAACATAAATGTTGAATACAGGTACAACATCATAGCATACGTGTTATTATACAATTAATTTCAGTTACAAACCAACGGAATGCCTAGTCTTCGGAAATGCCGCGTGATTATAATTTAATTAACTCAATATATCGCTTGATTTTATGATTAACGCTGGCTTCGTGATACATGCTGTTTGTACACGGAATATGTTTAATATTTACAAAACTCTTAAGTGTTATAGTGGAATATTATTATATTCCATATTAACTTCTATTCTATTGAACAGAAAACGCTTCAATTACTTTATTTACAACTAGTGGCAGAAATATAAATTACATATTGAATCGCATTTGAAATAAAAAGATTTTACTTATAACAGAGTTGGACAGTGGATACTAGCAAATTTGTTTGTAAAGGCTCTTTCTTCGTCTTCATACTAATTTCGTTGAATTTAATAATATCAATATAAGACATAAAGTAAGCAAATTTTGCAGAAATCGCATCTATGTGGAATATAATCAATATTTTTTTCATATAAATTTTTCGGACCTACTACTATAGTTTTTTCTTCAACATAAATAAATAAATGCCAAGGTTAATAACTAAATACCAAGGTTAATAAATGAGGATCTTTAATAGGATAAGGGGCAAACGAGCAGGTGGTAGGTAACTCCCGCCGCCCACAGACAACCGCAAGTCCTTTAAGATGGGAGTAAGCTCTTTTCTTGAAGAAATACCGACGGTGTCATCTGGTTCCACACCAATGTTGTGCGCGCTAAGACATTGCGCTAGAAACGCACAGTAGTAGACTTTGGGACATCAAGGCGGTGACGGTAGAACTTAGAATTCTGCCGTGATGTCCGAGAGTAGAATTCCGCTGCTGGTATTAATACGAACAACTCCTTGGAACACTACCCGTTGTTGATGTGGTAGAAGATGCGGAGCGAGCCAACATCTCTTCGTAATGCCAAGGATCAAGCTGCACGGAAGCACCCTGGTCGTCAAGGATTCGAGTCGCTCTACGTTGAATACGGTCAAATGGCTGGGGGCACCAGCCTAGAGGTGAGAGCAGTACTCCATATGCGGTCAGACCTGCGCATTGTATAATTGCAGCCGATGATATGGTGTGAAGTACCGCTTCACCATATTGAGCACACCCAGCCTCTTGGAGGCTAATTTAGCCTTCGCCTCAAAATGAGCGCGGAATTGAAAATGCTCGATATGTCGACTCCAAGAATCCCGATACTAGTTGAGGCCAATAGGGGAGTATTTTCGACGCTAGGAGATACGGAGAAGGATAGGGTAGGTTTTTAGCGGTAAACGTGCAAAGTTGTGTCTGTTTGGGTTTAATCGGACTAAATTTTGTTGGCCCCAATCCGAGACTTTCGTTAATAGAGACTCGACTTCAAAAACAATTTGGATGATTTGGTTTGTACCATGGTATTGATGTGCAGAAGATACAGCGTGGGAGACAGAACCATTTGTGACACAGCATTGACCCAGTTGTGACACACCAGCATTGACAGATTTAAGGTCTGAGCATGCACCGTCGACAACTACCTTGATGCTGCAATCTGTCAAAAACCTGTCGCATAGTTTCGCAGGCAGTCCGTAAGATGCAAGATTTGAAAGGAGTGTTTTATGCCACACCCGATCAAAAGCCTTCGCTATATCCAAACCAACGGCCAGTGCCTCCCTCTTGATCTCTACTGCCTCCACCCACTGGTGCGTTAAGTGGGTTAATAACACAGGTCAATAGGTTGCCAGCCGAGCGTCCCTGACGGAAACCGTATATTGGCAGCTAATGATTTGGTGTTTCTCCAAATAACGCAGGACCTGGCAGTTAATTATGGATTCCATAATTTTGGAGAACAAGAGGGTCATCGCAATAGGTCAGTAGTTCGATGGATCCGAGCCGACACCTTTTTTAGGGATCGGGTCCACCAAAGCTGTCTTCCAAGAGATTGGGACGAAGCCAACAGAGTAGAAGTATCGGGAAAGACGCATCAACACCGGTGTCAAGTGCGGAGATATCCGCACCACAATCAGTACGATGTTATCGAGCCCACTCGACTTATGGATGTCCAAGGAGAGTAGCGTTTTGCGCATATAACTCTGCCGAAATTCAATTGCATTGAGTGTTCACACCGCTGGATAGTAGACGGTAGAGTTCCTCGGTCAACCAAAGTAGAGTTAGACGCAAATAGGGAGCCCGGGAGATTGGCTTTTTATTGCCATTGCGGCATGGGCCAACTTGCCATCGTTCCGGTGCAGAGATGGTAAGGATGTCTGAGTAAAAGTCTCTACAACAGCCTTGGCGAGGGACCAGAAAGTAAGAGTTCCCGAAAGAAGGCGAGCTAACCTCCCGCCAATTCTGTCGATGAAATCATTAGAAGCGTCATTATGCTCATTTTTGAATGTGCTGATTTTTTCTTCTTGTGACGTTGTCGCAAAGGCCCTTGTCTGGTAACACTCTTGCATACGGCGTAGCGTCAGTTTGCGGGAGCGATTGAACCATGGCTGTGTTTTACCAGCAATGGGTACCGATGAGTGCGGGACGATGGAGCTCCATTCTTTGCTGCACCACATCAGCACCAGCGTTGGTATCATCCATCGACAAGCAAATCCGTCCCCATGGGTAAGATCCAAGGAAGAGACGCGGATGGGTGACGTCTGCCGGCGTGTCTATGGAGCCAGACACGCTGGCAGCCAAGGGAACGTGCCCGCGATCTGCGTTTTATTGCCACCGAACTGCGGATAAGACAGTGGTCTGACGAGCCCAGTCGACAGAAACCTGGTAGCTTTCCGGTTTAGAGGTCAGCAGGAGGTCCAACAGGGAAGGTGTGTGGTCTTCCACATCTGGGATTCACGTGGGCAATGCGACCAGTTGTGTTAAGCCATCAGCTAAGGCGAAGTCGTGAACAGATCTACCCGCGGGATCGGTAATGCGTGAGTTTATCCATTCAGCATGATGAGTGTTAAAATTCAGCATGGTGAGCGCCAAGAACCACGATCTCTGTGATTCGGATCTGTTTCGGATAGAAGGAAATCCGTAGCGTTTTCATTGTACTCGAGAAGTCGGTCAGTTTCGGCATTACCACTGTGGGATATATAAAGGCAAGCGTAGACGCTAGGGTGATCATCGCAATCTACGCGTAGCCAAATGATGGTGAGATCCCTCTCTTCAAGATTGTAAAGGCAACGAAAACAGATATCCTCCCCGATGCATACACTCCTCATACATTGGGTAAGATAGGTATAATATATCAATCGGAGAAGATGTCTGCGTTTCGGTCAAGAAGAGCAAAGCTGGCTTCTCAATCTCTAGGTGGTGGTGGACAGCATTTAAGTGAGAATGCAACCCCAATAAGTTGGAAAGGAGCAGGGGGTGCCTTCAGCTTGGTCCTGCGTTTGCGTTTGCACAGGTTTGCGTTGCTTAGGTACAGGTTTTGAGCATGGAGATCCAGGGAGGGAATCTCCGGCATGATTGATGCTTTACCCTCCTGGGGTAGTCTATTAGAACACTGTGTTGCCATGAGGGGGGGGGGTTGGGCTAACTGGAGCTCTCGTGTGCCACTGGAGCTTTCCCGGCCCAATCCAGCTGCAAACTTAAAAAGAATGCAGCGTGGCGCTACCACAAAAAAATCATTTGCACAACATACTCGACAGAATTATAGATATGGCATGGTCTCTTAATTTATTCGCAAGTTTGCGGTAGCTCAAAGGGCTATTTATTGCACCTGCTATGTTGGGTGTTTCTCTGTCTAACAAAATTCGTATCGAAGTCATAAGGCAGAGAACTTAAGTATCCGATGTCACGCGACGAATAAGCTCGCTGAAGTAGCAATGGGCTGGTCACACATTAAGAGGAACAAATGGCAGATGGACGTGTAAGGTTCTGGAGTGGAGGCCGCGTTGGGAAAACGAAATGTTGGTCAACCGTTCACCAGATTCGAAGACGATCTCCGTGCAGTAGCAGGTCGGGATGGATGCGAGTAGCAGGAGACCGGTCGTCTTGGCGTTCATTAAGAGAGGAGTATGTCCAATAGTGGACCGATACAGGCTGGTAATTATGATGATGATGATAGATATGATTTCTATTCTCTCGTATCTTTTCGTATATTTCATCGAAAGAAAACTTAATTAAATTCCACAACAATGAATACCACCGGTGAAAGTTAGAGCACAGTCTACGCATGGCCTTTTCTCTAGAAACTGTAGACACATAAAGCAAGAGCAAATGCGCACGGTATTGCTTAATAAATATTCCGTAATCCGTTTGTAATTAAGGCGAAAATGAGCTCTGATAAAATTTAAAGTGCTTTATTGTTATACATTATATTCCACAGCTGGAGCTAGTGCACACGTGCTGCCTGTTGTGATGTATAAATGCACACAATGCTTTATATATTATTGTTAAATAACTTCAATACAATTATTCTTCTGTACACATACATTCTGGCTCATTGACCACGCTGTATCATCGCACATTACATATGATACTTTGGACCGTTGGAGCTAAAATTTCGAGTAACTAGCGTTTATAGTTTAGGCATATTTTTATTCATTTTATTAAATTACATTCATTTATTTGTACTAAATTTCTTATTATTGTATTCATTTTATTGTACTAAAATGAATGTAATTTCTGTATGTAATAAAAAAGTTCTCTCGAAGAAGAAAGCAAAAGATCTCGTTGTCTAACAAGAGACCTAATTTTCTAGAAAAGAAATATTATTCTGTACCTTAAAAATGTATCCGTCAATGGCACAATTGTATATATTTATATTTTATACTTTGTTATTTTTTTTAATAACAAGAATTCTAAACTATACGTCCATGTGTTTACATAAATGCTTTAAGTTATCATAGCTATAAATCCAAATGACAATTGTATTGGATCCGATAGTAACTGGAATGATAGTAAAACAACAGCGCATACTAAAATGAACGCCAGCGTTTATTAAATACACATTATCTGTACTGCCATTGGTAAAATAAATTCATTTAAGCTCTGAATATAGATAATTTTGCTGGCTACACTTATAAAATCACGTACCGCTTTAGCGAAATTATTTTTCCAATAGCAACACTGCTTTTGATAAAATGTGCTCTGAATTTGATTTTACATTTGAAAAGCAATAAATTACCCGTGAATGCTCAAGTAATTTCTTCAGCTTCAGAAACAGTACCCTTATAATCTCTATTTTGCTCTTTTAGGTTTAATCTTTTTCTAATTTCACTTTCGTACAAATGTATAGGAGGGAGATTTAAATTAGAAAAAGTGATCTATTCCTGTTTTGTGCAACTGTCCTAATTATTTTGCCTCTGGTTTTAGTATAGGGGGCAAACGCACAATTGGAGCCTTTTTTAACGATTATCGACGCCCATGAATTTTTCGTCAAGGTACCATACGACGCCCTCCTTTCCTCCTACATCTATTTGGTCACCGCCAACTCACAATCCGCCATTTTTTTCGGTATAAAAAGTAATTTAATGTTATTACAGATTGTAACATATATCTGTGGCAAATCTTCGCTCGAACCCATTTAGTATTTCAATGGGAAATAAGAACAAATTTACACAAACTTTTATCATTTACAACACTAGTACGATATTGGACTAATATAACAACTCTATTAATCCCATAATAATGAATAAAGAATTGACGCGTATTTCCTCTTAATAGAATAGGGGGGGCAACCGAGCAATCAGATCCTTTTTATGCCTTCCTTACACCCCGCGTCAATGGGTCACAACTACTCACAAACCGCACGAAACGCGACACTGAAGGTGTCACTCTACGGCGGCATTATGTAAGCGAGAGGTACCTCCCCGTCGTGCCGGCCCAGTTCCGTTGCATAGGAGGATGTAGTGTCAGTGTCATGCACTATGCATTTCGATACCTCCTCCCATGCAGCATGTCACTACCTCTTCCTATAAACAATGTATACTAAATTATTCATCATTAAATTAGGTTTGTGTAATTTGGTAATTTAATTAGCACATAGAACGGGAGCTTATAAAAATATCATAAGACTGCCTCATAATGGTTGATTGGGTTTTATTTCCCACAGAGCACGATCATTGTGCCAGGCGAAACGATTTGAACACAGCATTCATTTGTTTGTACAAACTATTTGTATAGTCTTTAGTACTCGCATGGTGCAGTGATATGCATGTTCAACCACAGATATCGGTCCGATTTCCGGAGTTGGACCAGCCCGAAGTGAGCGACATTTTAATTTTTTTATTTCTTTTTGGTTTCGCTGTTAATGTGTGGCTGTATGTGTTGATGTGTTACGTCAGGATGACATGTGGAGGGCTGTGTGACCATCCTAGGCGATCGTCTCTACGAGGCAGCGTTACATGTGTAATGGCAAGCTAAAACACACCACAGAGTAAGACAAACTCCGAACAGTCGTCGAACTTCGCGCTCCGATTATTCGTCGAGCTTCGCGCTTCAAACAGCCATCAAGATGCGCGCTCCGAACAGTCGTCGAGCTCGCGCTCCGACCAATCGTCGAGCTGCGCTCCAGCCAGTCGTCGAGCTCGCGCTCCGACCAATCGTCGAGCTGCGCTCCAGCCAGTCGTCGAGCTTCGCGCTCCGAACAGTCGTCGAGCTTCGCGCTCCGAACAGTCGTCGAGCTTCGCGCTCCGACAACCACAAAGCCCATAAGCCATGATGGCGAACCCGCAAATTATTGCAGCCCCGTTACCGAGGGGACAGTCGTCCCCTTGCGACCCTACCCGGGTTATGGGGTCCGTAACCCTCACAGATTTCTGTGAAGATGACCAGCAGTGGACCACAAAGTGTCCCTAAATCCTTTGGGGTCGGACTGGATATTATATGTATCCATAACACATGCATCATCTGTCAAAGCTGTCATCACAAGACAAACTTTGTAAATACCTTGAGGAGGGGAGACATGCATTTACTGTATGCACTGCCGTCGATCCTAAGTAGGAATCGATGATTTAGATTTTCCAATGGGCTCAAGTCTAGCCAAAACAAATGAGAGCTAGATATTTGTAGCTTACCACTGCAAATAAATTGTTTGAATCACAATCTCTGGCTCGAAGAGAAAATTCCTATAGAAACTTGTATCTAGCGTTCCCCATCTGGTTGGGTGATATGGAACTCTCATATACTGTATGAGCTTCAAGTGGATAATGGTGCCACGCTGCAGCGCAGAGTGGTATTTCTCGCTCAAATTACACCGTGACACATGTGCATAGCAAATATGCGGATGTCTATGGGCGTCTGTAGCTCCGATTGCATTAGGTAGGCACATCCTCGGTCACACCGACAGATCTGATAATACTGACGTACTACTCTATGGCAAAAAGTGTATACTATTATTGCGATGAGCTACTGAAGGGTGTTGCACATTCCGTGGACTGCACACAGCACCAGTGCCATACTTCAGGTACTGCATGTCAAGATCAGACTTACCACTAAATGTATCCGCAGGAATCCCGAGATCTTCAGACATGTGGCGTCAGATGTAAAATCAAGTCAAAAATTGTTTGTCACGGTCTAGGTATAAGGTAAAAGGCCCCGGGGACGGTCCGACCAGCACAATGGGATCACGCGTTCGTCTGACCATATTCGCTCAGCTCTCGACTTACTATAAAAAAACAGGACTAAATTACGCTACATAGTCCAAGAGAACGTATGGATCACGGTCCTCAGCGTTGAAGATTATACGCAAAAAAAGGTGACTGAGGGCCCCCGCAAGATATACATAAAATCAAGTGTAGAATTTCTCAACATGTCATGTGTACTCCAGGCTTAACAAACACAATTGATCTGTAGGCTGTTGTGTGACAATCATAAAGTCTTGCGACACGACACAATCACCGATTTTACAGACACCTGCCTATTGCAAGTTACATTGTGAAGGAGTATTGACTATTGACAAAATGTGACATCATAAATGAATCCTATGATTTATAATGTGACCTCACACAGGTAATAAGAGTGTCTCTGACCTTAACAGAAATAATTATAGCATCATAACAGGACATTAAAATGTTAGACAGCTTAATTATAATAATTATTATTACAAAAAATGTTGTAATTTTAGTAAGCGATGACCCTGCACTGCTGCTTCAGTGTCGCGTTTCGTGCGGTTTGTGAGTAGACGGCGGCCCATTGGGGGAGAAGGACGGCAACGCATCGGCATAGTAATTATGTGGATGTCCATGGGTGTCGGTACTCGTAAAAAAGTCTCCGATTACTCGTTTACCCCTATTCTATTTAAAAAAAAGCTGATTAAGGCACTATCATGTGAGCTAGAGACATCCCCTGGTGGTGCGGGCCAATATCCGCAATATCCGCGGCAATATATCATGGCGCAACCATTAATTTTATGCAAACACGTTGTCCGTCTTTCGTCTTCTTCTCAATTGGTGTCACTTTGCAGCGGTGAGAGGTACCTCTTGGATCTACATATATGAATGATGAATACTACAACTTCTTGCCAATGATTAAATTGTATAATAATTATCCGTCACTTTTATTCGTTGTGAATTGAATGTACGCCAATTATACAGCGATTATAGCACCTTTGAGCGGAGTGGACGCGCAATTACAAAGAGTGCTAAAATGATGGGTACGATGCACCATTTTTTATTATCTCGGATTAAATTTTTGGGGACGGGAAGAGTTGACGCGCGAGCCATTCCGAGAGAAAATTTACAATCCTTCTTTGTTCCAGTTCCACACAATTGTGTGATGGCTCCAACAAATTTTCGTTGCGATATTGAACTCGACTTTGCCGTGTAACTTTGTGACAAAGTCAAAGTTGTTAGAAGTTAGGAATCACCGCTACTATTATCTCATTTCCAAGTTTTGCCTCGATTGCGTGATTTAAGGATGATTTCGAAGTGATTTAGGGCCGAGTTTTGATTGTCTTTCCAAACATCGTTATTGAAATTTTGATCAAACCCAGTTCTATTGTGCTCTGTAATTTGTGTTGTGTTGTCTGAAATTATGATCGTCAGACCTAGGCTGTTTCCTACCGGTTTCGGACGTAGATCATGCTTCATGTTAATGATTTTACAGCCCAGGAGAACAATCGAGCATTCGAAGCCATTTGGCGACTACCGACGCCATACATATGCAAATAATTGGTATGCAGATGCGGCGCCCTCTTCTTCTCCCTCCAACGAGTCACCGGAAACTTACAATCAACAATAAATACATTATAGCTGTCACTTTGTGGCGGTACTGAGTGAGCGAGAGGTACGTCCAAGCCCAATGAATGCAGTTCCTCTTGCTGGAGCGAGCACAAAATCCGTATCCAGGGCTCAGCTACGCCATATTTCTGCATTTACTAAGAACTTTTTACTAAGTCGATAAATTAGAAAATATGTTGAAAAAAATTATTAAACTTATTATTTTTTGTTACCAGGTTACAAACGACAGCGAAGTATTCCAAAACATAAAACTGGTGAGTGCGTTTGTTTTATCCTGTGGGCTTATTTATTAAAATTACTTGGACTATATCTGATATATTATATCTATCTATCTATACTTCTATTATAAAGCTTTGTATATTATTTTAACGTTAATGTGAAGGGCAACTAATTTCATTGGAAATTGTTTCGGTGTCAGTTAGCTCATTTATCGAGTATGGCTAGAAGGTTTCATAAGTGTGTACCATCACGCCGCGACAAAAAGGATTCGGTTTATATCGTGAGGTTACCGCTATTGAGTTATCAAACATTCATACAAACAGTATGTGCCTATGCATGTACGAGTATCAAACAAAGGTACCTTTTTCTTCATATCTTCCTCTACTGATTTATCGTGTAGGCATAAAGATAATATAGGTAGAGTAAAGAGGTATAGGCAGGCCTATGACTGTGAATCCGGTTTGGTCAATAGAGACGGAAGATGAGAATTGTATTACTATCTTTGTCTCGCATACGCATTGCTCAGAGAAATGTTCATGGAACGTAAACGAGAGACAGATATACAGTCTCACTTGCTTTCTCTGTCGACTTTGCCGGACATATATTCAGCTGGCTTCCCTACTCTCTATCTACGTTATGTTAGGTCTATATTTATAGGAAATATTAGATGTCCTACAAAACTACACTTGACATATATGAGTATTCCTACAGATACTACTTAATATAACAATGCGCCTGTAACTTGCAGATGATTATTATTAACTGTCGCATGATATATACTCAAACCCGTGGTTTTACTCGCCTTTCAATTTTAAATAGGCATCTGCACTGACATTACACTGACATTAGACAATCCAATCCTATGCGATATAAATATTCAATCATAAACTAATAATAAGACAGAAAATCTAATAGTTACAAATCATAAGACAGACAACTAAAGTATCCGATATCACGCGAAGAATAAGCTGCCTGAAGTGGCAATGGGCTGGGCACACAATAAGAAGAACAGACAGCAGATGGGCCAGTAAGGTTCTGGAGTGGAGCCCGCGTTTGGGAAAATGAAGTGTTGGTCGACTGTTCACCAGGTGGTAAGACGATCTCCGTGCAGTAGCCAATCCGGAAGGAGCCGGTGATCGGTCGTCTTGGCGTTCATTGAAAGAGGCCTATGTCCAGAAGGGAACCGATAACGGCTGATAATGCAGATGACACTAATAAATGTAAAACAATTATTCAAATACAGCTGTAGTATATAGTGGTCGATTAGGGAGGATGGGTGGCAGGGCAACGTGTAACGTAACCGTGCGGATGTTAAACGGCAACGCTTGTCGCCAAATGACTCCATTTGCTCTATTATCCAGTACTTTGTAAAAGTGCATATCTATAGAGCGCGTTTAAATAAATAGCTTATATTCGACACATATCCTGCGTTATACCGCCTGATAAATGCAGCGTATATATTATAACATGCTAAAGACAGTGCATACTTGAATATCAGCTGAACCTACCTTTGCTCTGGCTTGATAATGTAAAGAGTAATTTAGAATGAAGCTTAGCATAACATAGTGCTGGGTAACTTACAACAATAACTTACAACATAAACAAATATGACTTTATTAAGCTGTTTATCAAAATGTTGAAACGAAATCATTATTTTCTGAGTTTCCGGTGGCTTTTTGGAGGGGGGGGGATGGAGGGCAACACATCTGCATAATACTTATGTAGATGTCTATGGGCATATATACAATAAAAAATCGCCGTGGATTAGATTTTTGTTAATTTCTTTATGAAGCGAGAAGAAACTCCAGAAGTAACTATAGAATACTTTTACCAACTACGATAAAGCAGTGCAATAGTTTTTTATTTGAGGAAAGCGTACTTAACTTAGCTAGCGAAACATGCAACGTTATAAAAACCGTTCCACATTACGTTCTAGTACTTAATCACAGTATATACGGGACGCGTTACAGAGTAAACTTCAGCATAATCTATTTTAATGTAACAACGTGCATAAATTGATATTAACACGCTCGCAGACGCGGCGGCTCGTGCATGCATGTCCACGAATAATAAGGGGTTCTATGATGCATGCATGACGGCGAATAAAGTTCTTAATAAAGTCTATGTAAATTGAGTCTCTTTAAGCATGCTTTCCTTGTTTGTTTCATTTCACGGTCTTACAGCTAGTACTATTATAAAGAGGTAATTTTATTGATGTCTTAAGTTTATGCGAATGTTAGTACAGTACAATAAAACTACTTTTACGCATTTATCGAGGTCTGTCTAATTATTTAAACTAGCCCGATACATCAGAAGCTTTACAACAACATACAAAAGGGACCATCTTCGGTAATATTGAACAAATAATGAAAATTATTTCACTGACAGAAATCTAGATTATTCCGAAATCATATACGCTATATTTTATTACTCGCTGTGCTCCCGTCAACGCCGTTTCACTGACGTAGAAAATGTCACACGAGAACTATTCATTCTTTAGAGAATTGACACTCGACCCAGTGGGCACGGGCCGGACAGCAATCTATATAGATAAGTATACAGCAATAGCATACAAAATTAAGTCCCTTGTCAGAGGCTGAAAAGATCACGGGGGAGAACGCAAACCCACTGGTCTGACCAAATTATCGCCATAACGGGACCCACAGTGTCTGCAACTCTGAGACGAGCCGAAGACTGAGCTGGATGCAGGCGAATAGTGTAGGTCTCCGTGAAGCCTTTCCAGGTTGGGCACGAGCTTTACTTATGTACGTCACAATTGGAGGATCCTTCTTCTCAGTGGCCGTTATTTTTATAGATGGTAACCGAGCAGTCGGTGCTTATTAATGAAATACGCGCACAGACATCAGCTTCATTTGTATCCCGAATTCATTCTCTTTCACTCTTCCTCTCCAATGTGCCACCGAACACTTATAAAGATGATACCGCATAAAGTGATAGTTATGCTATGACTTTACGCGGTATCATGTGGGGTACGCGGTCATGCCTGCACAATTTCGTTACAATGCAGGATTTCATTGTCTCTTACAGACGTACATTTTGTCTTATAAAATCAATATGTACTTGTGTAACAAAAGTAAATTTTGTGTAAGATAAGATACTTCTGCATCAGAAATATGTAAAGCCTAAAATCATATTCGATTGTATAGCCAATATCACACAATTTGCTAGCCATTTCTGTGGGATATTCTTAAGTAAATACGATTTGAATATCTTAAATGGATTCTGCATTGTCGGCGACAGGGTGGGTATACAAATCACAGGATCTGGGTGAACGGTGAAATCTTCGGCACAATATCCCGAGTGAGCTGGGTATCCTTACATTTGCATGTTCTCCACAACCGAATATCGTACACACGCCTTTAATTACAGTTCGACGGCACGCACATAATTAGGGCTCCTCTAACTGTCGCCGGATCGGGGTAATATTCATGAGGGGTTAGCGAATCGCGGAATCTATTCATATCCGCTGACGTTTCGCATGTTTGATGTATTCCACAAATTTGTAGCGTTATATTTATTCACAATATGCGACAACTGATATTTACTGAAATTAAGTATAGGATAGACCAAAATTGAATTGAGATATGGTCTTGTATCAAGAACTAACGATAAAGGAAATAAAAAAATTGTTATTATTTTATTTGTAAAATTGGATTATAAAGCCATGAATTTATCTTACTTCAGCGCTTCAATTTTCAATATTTCTTCACAATTAGCAACACTACCAATTGATACTCGTACAAACAGAGTGATAGTCTGTAGACAGAATTTTATATATATATATATATATATATATATATATAACTACTAATAAAGCGTAAATATACTACGCTGGAAAATGCCTAATTCTTTATTTTCTAAAGTATAGAGCGTTAAATGAGAAATCGGAGCCTTCTAACGACTACCGACGCTCAAGAATATCCGCAAATTTTATTTTGCTCCTTCCCCCCAATGGGCCACAGGCTATACACAAATCGCACGTAAAAAATTACACCGAAGATGTCACTTTGCACCGGTGTCATGTAAGTGAGAGACACCTCTGCGCTCGTGCCAACCCAATTCCGCTGCAACATCTTGCTATAGATTCTTCACATTATTCATCTGTATAGATCAACCAAATAACATTTCAATTGCTCAGGCTCATCAGCTCATTGCGTATGAGAACTAGAGATAAATCTGACCGCAGTCAAGTTGTACTTTCCACTGGTCGTTAGGTTCATATATTATGTGTGAATAATATGATTATATCTGACCACATTTCAAAGTACCAATCACTCTGGTGTATTTCAATTAGGCCGTATATAGGAAATGTGAATGAGGCGTACACTGGGAACTGTCAACTAAATTTAAAAACCATTCTAGTGTTGTACTTGCCTGCATCGACATGTTCAAAACATTCTATATAAAACCTAGACAGATTGACAACTAGAAATTAGATTTCTTTGTTAATTGTGCTATTGCCTGCAGCCGTCGGTTCAATTCTAGGTGACCTGAGGAGAATCTGCCAAACAAACTCAGCGGGGCTCCTAAATTAATAAGATATCTGTCTATCTACTTATCTGTCTGTCTATACACTGGTACATCTTGGTTTATTTAGGCATAGTTAGTAGCAAATATATGGGAGTCTGATAAAAAAATATATTTACAATATTTCTGTCAAAATGAAATCATCATCAACAGCTTTTTCATCCCTTACTGAATAGGTATAAATTACTCCTAACACAAACTCTGGCCTGGTAATCCCTTACCTTAACGAACTGCACTCGAATGCTATGCCGCCTGTTACTCCAAATTATAACTAAAAACTGAAATCTCATTACCCGGTAAAAATACTTGACTACAACTTAGTAAAAAAGCAAGACGACGACGAAGACGAAGCACAGCAGGCGAATTGGCCTGGCACGGCCGGGCAGGTCTCACGCCGTAAACTATGCTTTCGATTTCGTGCTGATTTGGTGTCGTGATTTCAGAAGTTCAGTTCATTGGATGTTAGGAATGAAGGTAGGCGACACATCTGATTGACAGTTGTGCGGATGTCTATTGGCGTAGTTAACAAAGGGCTCCGACTGCTAGTTTCTCTCCTTTTACAATTAAAAGAAAACTTATTTTCTTGTCACCCCTTTGTTCTGACGTACGAAATAGGAATCATTACTACTGCAACGTGCTTCTGGTTTGCGTTAATTAGTTACATTATGTTCTATCGATGCCATATATCAAGACAAGGACTCACCTTCGAGCTTGACAGGAATGGATAGATCATAATACAATGTATCAAATTGGAACTTATAATTTACAACCTTCACGAAATATCGATAGCTCGTCATCAATATTGGTGGTCAAAACTATTGTTTATGTTTATTTAAACAACGTTAGACAGAATATAATAATTTGTATTGGATGTATTATATTGGGTCTAATTGTACTTTTTCTATAATATATGGAACGACAATCAGAGCTTCTTTTCGACTATCGACGCCAATGAACATCCCTATACTTACTATGCTAACGCGTTGCCCTCTTTCCCTCCTCCTCTCCAAACCACCGGCTACACAAACTGCTCGAAACGCGATACCGGAGATGTCACTTTACGGCGGTGTCAAGTAAGCAAGAGACCCTGGTCGCGGGGGCCTAATTCCACTGCAATGCAATGGAATATAATAAAACTTAGATATAGACTTTGAGAAAGATTATCATATTGAATTTTTCGACTGCACTCCTTATGATTTAGGACCTAGCGTGGAAAAATAATGAGCAATAGACTCATATAAAATGGTATACGTTACTATTTTATGAGTTTATTGCTCATTATTTAGCGGAGCATAACGAGCCATAGTCTTCGTAGAGAGTAAACTCCAGTCGCGTGTCAGAACTGACATACACAGTTTATTTATTTTCATTTATTACCAGACTTCGCAAGTGAATAACTGGGCCAAGTTATACACCAAAACCTTCTGCGATAATGTTCGGCATAAAAAAGTAATAATTCAAATTTAAAAAAATGTATTTTTAAATTCGACAAAAAGCCATTCAGTTGATTTTGATAAAATCGATCAGACACAGACAGACAGCTTTTACAATATACTTGCTACAATTCCTAGAGCCGAAAATATTAATGTATGACGCGTAGTTGTGACGATAAGCGTGGTTGTTTGTATGAATTCGCGGAACGCAAAAGTTCTATCAGAGTTGCGACGTAAATGATACAATTTCATGTGAAATTATCCAAATTGCGACCAGAGTTTTTTCACAAAGCTCCACTTTTATTGTGGGACATGTTCAACATAAAATGAAACAATCGCTAACGGATTTTGGAATATCGTGGAGGGCAATGACAGGAATATCAATTTATAACTCCATATTGTATCCAATGAAACAAAGTAGGCTAATAGACATTGTGGTAAAGAATGCCTGTACCCGAGATCCATGAGTAGAGATACGGAGTGGAGTGTCGTGCCAAGTTCAAAGAAAAGGAGTTACATTATCTCGAAGCTCTGCCCAACGTCCATGCTCCCGTATTCTTGATCTAAATGATTCTTGTAGACGAATCACGAATGCTTTTTATCGTATGTGTTGAATATTTCGCTTGATTTACAATGTGTATGACATGTTGTCACGTGGCGAGCCTTCGACTGAGTCCACAATAAACGAGCAGCAATCGCCTCGCATCTCGCTCTGTGTGGACGAGCCTTAGCACTTACTTTTTTATATAGTATAGGGGGACAAACACCCATTAACATCAGCATAACTATGCCGATCCGATGCGTTGCCCTCCTTTTCACCTCCCCCCCCCCCCCCCCCCCCCC
>JAFELO010010546.1:1037218-1053951 GCA_017140195.1 Eumaeus atala | reverse complement strand
CCTACATTGACTATGCAATTCGTCTAATTGGTAACATTGGTATTAAAATAAATGTCTTGTGAAATATTTTTTTAATTATTTGGCGAATTAGTGCAAGTTTATGCGCTACGTCAATATTAGAGGCCAATGTGACCTAGATGTGTTTCCTCCCGAAAATTATATACAACGGATATTACATTTGATTGCGTGTTTCAAAATAAGAGGGTATATGAGCTGGCCTTGAGAGACTTTGTTAGTTACTTTTTACGAAGGTACTATTTAAATGTGCATTAAAAATTTGTTAGAATAATGTTAGCAATTTTTCTTTATTCTAAAGACTGCCATGAATACAAATAAAGTTGTTTAGAACTTAATCTGTTAAGAAGGACATAAAAAGTATTGTAATTATTAGAAACTACCCCTCAGAGCTCAATTATGAAGCATAATTGAACAATATTTTTTTTACCCTATAAACATATTATTACATATCATCTTTATTACACATCAACGTATTCAATCAAGAGGGCAATTAATAATTTTCATCTATTCTGAGACTTATTATACTTCAGGTCTATTCATTAATTATAAGGGTATGTTGATGTACGTATTATACGTATTTCTACAATAAACTCTTAAATATATAACTATTTTTTAATTAATAAAAAATATTAAATATATTTACGTTGTGTAGTACCCATAAGACAAGTCCCATTAGCCTAGCCTCGTAGCCGCCTAAGTGTGATAAGTTCACAGACATTTTTATTATTATTCATATAACTATCAAAAGACGAGAAAATATATTTCCAAAATAAGGGTTGTTTTCGTATGAGTATAGACCTAACCATCACTGAGATAGCTGAGTTACAGTAAGCTATGTAAATCCTGCCTAGGGTTAAGGTTGTTAACTGTTCAGGATTTCCGGGCTTTCCCATAATTCGTTGTGATATCCCGTGTTCCAAATTTAGAATATTTGTCCCGGAAGAAAACATGTTAAAGTATATCGTGTTGAGAAAGATTTCTGGAACAGTAATCTGAGCTATCATGAATATTAGCTACAAAATAATATTTTTATGTAAATAATAATTATTTCTTGCAGATAATAATAATAGGTAAATTTGGTTCTAATTAAGGTATTTGTGGACTTTCTTACTTTCCAAAACACGAGTCCCGTAAAATAAATATAGATTATTTTGTACATTGAAGAATTGAGTAGAAAAACTAACTGCGTTTTAGCTCAAATTATCGTGACCAGAATTTATTTATATAATACCAATGTATTTCAAGAGATGATGGATGAGATGGCTTGTTGAAAGAAATGAAAAAGAGCTTTAGATACTGTTCGGTTTTTAGGTGAAACAAAGATACTATATATACTAAAGGGTTATTAAAAAACTGTTTGTCTGTAAGTCGGTTTATGGACGCTGTAATTTAACATGACAACATTTATCTAATTGGTCTGAAAATGGATTACCCGATGGAGCAAATGGACGACTCGTCACACATTCATGATCGCAGGCTCCGCCCATTCTGAATATTACAATGACTTGGAACGTTACTATGACGTAATACATTTTTTTACATGCAGCTATCATTATGAATTTACAAATCGACGTTATCACGATAAAAATAAGACACGATGTAGAAACAAAGATATCTCCAGTTATCCTAGAACCGCATTGACTGTGAAACAACTAAGCAACGTCAAACAAGCAATCGTCGAGTGTATTATGATGATTATATAATTTTTGCTGGCCATATTGGAACATGTTCTTCAGCTAATAATTTGACCCACAGATGAGTCACGTATCATGGCAGACCTCCGACCTCCGACCTCTGCAAGATTATAATCAACACGGTTTGCCGTACGTCCCACAAACAATGCTAAAACACAAATTAAAGCGGAATGATTGATCATAACATTAGGATTGACGCGTCGGTTTTCGTAAACAAAGATTGGTAACCTTGGCATATAGGCATGTCGAGGTTAGACAATTGACTAAGGATTAACAGATAGCTAAACTATTCAGGAATTATTATCTATATGGATGTTCGCGCTCAGATATCACTCAAATTGTTTTCATGCAGTTTTTATATTTTGTAAGAGGCATGTAAGGTCCCCCAAATTATCCACGCAGTACCAATCAGGAACGTCTTGATACCGATCCAAGGTTACAGTTCCAACAGCTAATCTATTGCGTTTTGTGCGGTTTGTTATTTTTCAGTTGACCATAGGAGCCGAAGTAGGGAGGAAGGAAGGAAGAGCAACTTGTCTGCACACCAATTATTCAGGTGTCTATGGGCGTCGGTAATCATCAAAATATTGCTTGATTGCACCCTTAAACTATAAAAAGTAAGACTAACAGCCATAGCCAGGGGTCGTTAGGATGTTGTTCGTTTGTATACCGATGTAACTATTTACGCATCTGCTTGTGGACCCCGGTACATATTGCATCAGATAGTCCTATTCCATTTTCCGACAAATATATAAATAAAATACATATGACGATCGGCAGGCGCTGTGGCAACATCGCTTGGAGATCGCGGGTTCGATTCCAGGTCATGGAAGTATCATATGTATTTTTGTATCCATAACACAAGTTCTCACGGTATTTAGCACATGGCTACGCTAATGTGGTGTGATAAGTCCAGAGATATTATTATCATTATTAAAATTTCAGATATAGACCACGGACATGTTTATAACAAACGCACTGCTGCGTTTGACACGTCGTGATTCCGTAGTTCACACGTCCGCGCCTCTGACACATTGACACGGGCAAATTATAACGTGCGATAATGATTGTCAATCATGAATGACCTTTTGAGTCGACTACAGTCGATTTTGAAGAAAATTTACTATTTAATGTCCTGACACCGTACCGTATGCCAAACAAAACACGAATAGATCCCAGTGTGTACTTATGCTACAGCTGTCACTTATTATTATTGGAGTAGCAAGAAGTCTTTCCTACATTTAGACTTTTTATACCTTATAGTGTATACGAACATGATAAAAGTATCGATACTTTGTGGTATCAAATATAAAATTATCAATACTTTGTAGTATCGTCACTTATCCTTCGATACTGGCCATTTTATACTTGTTAATTTTACTTTTATAAATATTTTATAGACTATAAAAAAAAATAAAAAACTTAAAATTGGAACCAAAGATTGCACTTTACACCGGTGTCATGTGAACGAGAGGCATCCTCCTGGTCGTCATTAACATCATCATCCGAACGACGTCCACTGCTGGACATAGGAGGAGAGGAGGACTCTATGGAGCGCCATGGGTCACGGCCCCGAGCCACTTGCATTCAGCGGCTCTCCGTCACCTTAGCCGATTCGTCAGTCCACCGGGTAGGAGGCCGTCCCTAACTCCGTCTTCCGGTGGGTGGCCGCCACTCGAGAACCTTTCTTCCCAACGATTATCGGTTCTGCGATTAATGTGACCTGTCGTTTGCCAATTCAGCTTCCTGATTCTCCGATCAATCAGTCACTTTTCGTGCCGCCCCAATTCCGCTGCAATACAGCATGGCACCACTACTTCTATACGAAAGTTTGTATATGGTATTACTTGAAGTAGAATATTTGCGTTCAGTAAAGTATATATCCCCTATAGAGGAGAGTTACTTTACTGAATGCAAATATTCTACATCAAGTAAACATAAGCAATATTTAATATTTATAAATTTAGCTCAACAACTATAAGCTTAGCTTAAAACAATAATTAGTGTATGCAAATCCAGCAATACAAAAACAATAATAAAACTTTGCCGTTCTTTGGAAAAACTTTATGTTTAACTCATTTAAATTTTAAATGCACTCAGCACTTTTAAAATTCCAATGATATTACACATAAAAATATAGAAGCTTTGTTCTTCTTCAGTTGTCTTTGTGTTTGAACAATGTTATTGTTTTTATTTAGGCGCCCTGTAAACGGTCAAATTTATTGGCCCAATCCATTTAGTGCAGTTCAACGTTATCTACATCATAATTATCAGCCCTTATCGGTCCACTGCTGGCCATAGGCCTCTTTCAATGAACGGCAAGACGGCCGATCTCCTGCTACTCGCATCCATCCCGGACCAGTTACTGCACGTAGATCGTCTTTACACCTGGTGAACGGTCGACCAACACTTCGTTTATATTTTTTCCGATATCACGCGAAGAATAAGCACGCTGAAGTGGCAGTAGGCCGGTCACACACTCGGAAGATCAGATGGCAGATGGGCCACTAGGAAAACGAAGTGCAGTTCAACGTCACTATTGAACGATTACAAATACTAATAATGTATAGCAAACAATTGGATCTATTAAAGAGTGCTTTATTATTTATTAAGAAACAACGTGAATTCGTACGCTTGCTAGGTTGCAACATGTGATCAGAAACGGTTTACCTAATCTGTGTTGTGTAGTTGGGTGGTACTCCAAAGGTTGGAAGGTTATTAACTGATATTGTATCTATCCCTGCACCTACCAACAAAAGTTACACTTGTTTAATAAAAAAGCTATAGCGAAGTAAAATGGAAAGTCTGAAATAAATGACACGCTTTATTCAGCTCTTAGTACTAATCATGTTAAATTGCCCATATTTTTTCTTAACATCAACAAATACACTATACGTACATATTACATTTAATCCTCTCATGTCTAGGATCATGTCTAGAATTATTGGACACTGATTTCTTAACACCTCCAGTAACATTTGATACAATTAAAAAATATATTGCAAGTTCAAATAGTAGGGACAGATATTTAAATTAGATTACCATAGATATTTAATTAGAAAATGTATCTCTATCTCAGTTATTTCATTTAATACTTAGGGACTGCTGATACTGTAGAGCGCCATAGACACCATCTGAACAAACATAAATTCTACCGTTATAACCGACACAACTAAAACATCTAGCACTTCATAAATTTTCAAGTAAGACAAAACTCGAAAGTTTGATATTCATTGAAGTTTTGCAAAATATTTAGAGTGGCTAACATCTTCTAGCCACATATTTTTTATAATATTCCAAAAATGTATACTAGCTCATAAATAGTCAGTATAGATATCAGTGATGATACTGGTAACACCAAATTTTATAGGCCAAAATAACAATAAGAACCTTCCTATATCGATCAAAAATGTTAGGCCAAAGGTTATTCAGGCGCTGTCAGGCCGGATAATAGGAACCTTTTGTGTCTGAACTTGTACATCAAATGTTTTCAATTTGTTTTTCCTTACATAACTTACGAGTCAAGGTTCTAAATTGATATTGTCTATGAACAATATCCTCTTTTACATTTGTTTGTTCAATGACATACGGTTAGCATAGTTCTTGTGTTCTTATACGGGGTCGGGAGTTCAAATCTCTCCAAGGCCAGGTGATTATATGATGACGTCTTTATTGATTTATTCCGAGTTCGTTTATCAATTTGATATTGTTGTATCCAATCAAATTTTTAACAATTAAGAACTTGATGAGAACGATATATCCTAAAATGTTGGCCATTATTTTTTTCCATAACTGCCATATAACCTAACAATACCTTCATTAAAAAAATTAATTCTCATATATTTCTTATTTTGTTATTGTTGTTCGGAATGCTAAGGGCTTTTAAACTTATCTAAAAACGTTAAAGTACTACTGAAGTTATTTTTATAATAGACTGCGGTACATGAGAACTCTGATCCACCCTATCGATCCTATGCCCACAGACATCCGCATAATTTTTATACATATATATTTAAATGTGCGATTTCCGATAGCAAACTTACAAACCGCAAGAACATAGTTGTCACTTTACAGCGTATCATATGAGCAAATGGTGCCAGGTCAATTCTGCTGCAGGTGAACTTCATTTCTTCTAATATCGTTCATTACAACCAATAGAATCGTGACGACCTTAGCATTCGCTCACTGGTAGAAGTGTCTCGTGTGATATCAGAATGTCAAGGGATTTACGATCGTCAGATCTCTACGTGCCAATGCAGAATATGTAACTTACAAGTTACAACTTACAGCACTTTAAGCCGAGCATACATTAGGCAACAGTTGTTTAAAATTTATCGCTCCATGATGTTTCATAATTTCGGTCAATAAATAAAACCGGTGAAAATTATTTATGGAATATGTTTCCGGGCTTTGAGTGGAATCAAGCAGAAACATTTGAACAGATATCAGCGCTGACATGATTCTTTGAATATCTAAAATATCGCCTGATACGCATGACCGCTAATATTCTGACAGTTCATAGTTTCGGATTGTGTTTTATGCTCGAAATTTTGATGCATACGCGATTGAGTTCAATATAATTCTTTGGGAATATGCGGCGGGTTGATTTACTCGAGTATTATCCAATTTCTGTTACGTGAAAATCTGATCATGGGGGAATCAGCCATCCATATATAGTATTAGAGAGAATTATGTATTCTTAGTTGTTAGGTTATTAAATTAATATTGCGACAGTCTAGACGCACAGTCCATATTAACTGGCTTCTATATGTGACTTATGATGACCTAAATATTTCTACATATGAAACATTAAGACTGACTGATGTACATACATAACAGAGCCTGACCCTGAAAGATTCATGTTATTATGTATTTGGGCACAAAGAACTTCGGATATTAACTCCACAATTGGTTGATTTTTTTTATTTTTTTTTTGACGCGGGGAAACGCATTTATTCGTCTATACCGGCCCTGGGTGGGGTACGGTGGTGTATGAGGCTCACGGCACATTATAGTGCCAAATATCCACAAGAACCACCGCGAGCGCCATTAGTATCACCTTTGGTGTTGTATCACAGAACAACAAATCATCGGTGCACCTCGATGGCTAGTCAAGCCCCTAAGTGACCGACGGCTCCTCCACAGCAGGGTTGCCCCGCACCACAGGGGAAGCCCACCAACTTTGGGACAGTGCAATAGGGTGAGGTTCCCATCGTCGCCTCTTGCTCCGTGCGCAAAAGCACCTCCTCCTGTTTCTCTTATGTCCCCTCTTCTTATAAGAGGGGTGCAAAGATCATCCCCCATTGTTGAATTGGCTTCGCCTGGGTTCACCCCTGGTTATTGAGCCCAGTCGCCACAACAAGGCTTCAATCATGGTGAGGACAATAGCTTGAACCTAATTTAGTCAATTGCGGAGTAAATTTCGAAAGGAAAATTTTCGAAAGCTGTATAAAAGTGTGTCGCAACTACCGGAGCCCACACAGGAGCGATGGCGGTACAGTGACACGATTCCCTGCTTTGGAAGTTGTATTTCCTTGGCGTTAGTAAGACCATGTGCGCCATGCGACATTGCAGCGGATTTGGGCCGACACGACCGGAGAGGTACATCTCGCGTTTGTGAGTAGCCGGTGGCTCATTGGGGGGAGGTTAAAAAGAGGGCAACGAATAGTAATTATCGTGATGTTCATGGGCGTTGGTAGTCGTAGAAGGGCTCCAATTGCTCGTTTGACATCCCATACTATAAAAAAACAAGATAAAAATCTTTTTTAAAAATTTTATCATATCGTTTGTGGAAAAACGTCGCTAACATTAGAAATAAGGTGTTTAATACATTGAATTTTTTTATAATGCATTAATAACATTTTTTAAACAAAGATATTTATTTTATCTAACTTCAGAGTGTCTGTTTTTCGTGACGGTGTGCGCGCCAAAAGAAGCATAACTTCAAAAATGACAAAGCCAAACTGCTTTAAGTTCTATAAAGAGGAACAATAAAATAAATAGAGAACATGGATTCATCATATAGTTTACTTGGCAGTTGTCGCTTATTACTTGAAGCTCTAGAGCTTCAAGTATTTTAAAAATACTCCATTCTCATAAACGGTGGGCTTATAAAGGCGATAGCTCATAACGCCGGAGCGATTCATCAAAAATCTAATTAACTCGGCCCGTAGCCCGTAGCCCGTACTTCGTAGTGCGAAGTACCGACGGAGGATTAAGTTCACTTTTAATTACATAGCGAAGCCATTCCACTAGCGACACTAAGTGCTGCCCTTGTATACTTTAGACGCTTACAACTATTTACGTCACTTTTTAATAGGGGGCGAGGTGTTAGTGGGATGGCGAAAGCGAATACAATTTATTTATATAATTACAATTAGACAAGTGCATCCAGTAAGAGACGCCATGCTGTATAGAGGCGGAGTAAGCACGATCAGAGAAGTAAATCTCGCTCACGTGACGCGTATACAGACAACTTCTATATCGTTTCGTGCGGCTTATGACCAGCCGGTGACCTATCGGAGGGGAGGGGGAGTGGGGTAAGGCTAAGTATTATTATATTTATAGGCTTAGTATTTATGCGGATGCTTATGGGCGTGGATTGTCATCAAAGGACGGGTCCTTTGATGACTGCTCGTCCGTCCCCATATAACATAATTGTTATAAAGATGTGTCCATTATTGTCTTTGCTACCTCCTCTGGGCCACCGAAAACTAACAAACTGCTCTACGCTTTACGGCGGTTTGAAATGTCATGCCAGTCTGAGGAACCTCCCAGAATGTGCGGCCCCAATTCGACTCCTATGCAGCATGCCTATTGGTAACTTTTAACTGCGTGTTATATAATATCGGACACTTATAGATAGAGGGCAATACTTTATCGCAACATTTTTTTTTACTTTATGCCAATAAAATACAAACATTTGTGCTTACAATTGTTATTTTTGCCAAACTGTTACGTTTAACTTAATATAACCTATTTTTTTCAATGTTTATACTCGTATTAAAGTTTCATGTAGAGATAAGTGACCAAGTAGTGAATCAGAAGCGATGCCATCTTGATCTTAGACCGTATCGTCTCTCTCAAACCACACGAAACGCAAAATATAGCACGTTAATATTGGTCCCCTCCTCTTACAAGAAACAAAGAGCGCCTCCCCCTCCTACTCTATAGTCGAACAGTTTTACAAAGCGCCGCCCAGCCCTCTGAGCCTCACCGCCATAAGGCTTGCACCATGATGGGGCGCTCTGAGCACCTGATATTCCATTATCAACATGGAATATCACTTGTTTGTATACATAGCCGAGGTGCATAGCGGCTGGGCTTCAACTGGATGCCCTCTCTTTTCTCGGCTTGTGTAATGTCCTGTCTGTTCTGTCTGTCTATTGTAATCTTGTACTATCACCGCTTTGATTATGAAGCGACATTGGAATTACTTCCTAATCCTCTTACTTACTTCTGATTATATTCGTTGCGGGTCCTAAGACGGTTTTAGCTTTCAGCCTCGGGCTCCCTGCGACCATATCAATGGGATCATATTGGAAGCCGCTGTCGATCCTGGGGACACAGGAGTTGCACTGGTTAAAATGAGTGGTGGGCCAAGCTCGTTAAACAAAATGTAATAAGCTGCACCGGTCATCACTCAACTCAGTTAAAGTCTCGTGACATTAACGCAGTTAGTAATTAATGTTAACAGCACGCGTGCAGTACAATACGTTATATATAATTAAAATGCTGACAGTTTTTCGATAACGCCACGGTAATAACACGTAACACTGTTGTAAGTTATTGATTCATAATGAAATGATATGTCAATTGGAAATATTTGTCGGGGAAATATATTAGCACAACCCTCTGGTTGTATCCTCTGATAATATAACCAGAAGCTATTGATATGTAGTGTAGTGCCGCCTTTTTCCTCAATTTGTAAGATGTAACGCTATACGGATTGCTGCATTGCAACCATGTTGGAGGTACATTTCGCTCTATATTGGAGATACCACCGCATTTCTTGCGCTTTGTTAGTTTCCGTTGGCCCGTGGTAGGGAAAGTGGGAGGGAGAGTAAGAAATCTACAAAGCTATTATCTATATGTGGTCTCACCATAGGGCTATGATTTATACGGTAATAAAAAATACGAACAATTAATATTATTTTTACCTTTACTGAATACGTCATTTAAATATCAACTCATCGCTACATTTTCTCAAAAGTTTAATTACTTATTGATTTCAAAATTAAAAACCGAAATTGCCATCGGCGACGTAACTTCTCATCAAAAGTTAATTGAAATATTTAAATTTAGAATTTTCTGTAGTCATTTTAAAATTGTATAAAAACATTTCAATTACAATTCTTCTTTGAATACACATTATTGTATATTGTTTTATTAGCGAATTGCATTGTTAGAATTAAAAGATTTAATGGTTATAATCAAATATTATGTTATACACATGTTACAATAATCGCTTGCTACAACACTGCTTTACAGTTTACTTAACACTTTACCTTTATTATTTAATCATAAGCTTTACAGCTATCACAATAATCATTCTTACACTAGAAATCTCCATTTGATATTATATATTTAAGAACATAACAACAGATTAATTCAGACTAGGCAATCATAACCGCAATATACATGCGCCACTACCAATTTACGCCCTGAATAATCACAGGAGAATTACTCCGGCGTGGATACTATTTAGTAAGCACTTATCACTTAGTTCTTCCAGTAATAAATCTTCTGTAGCTCTAGCCAGTGAAGTGTCGTCTCCGCACTTTCACCATCACAACGAAGGGTGTGTGGGGGTGGCAGCGTCGACACCACAAGATGCCATCAAAATCACAAGTTGCGATTAACGCTGGAATCAAGGCTGCCAACCGGTGACTGGTGTGGGATCACTTAAAGTTGCCAGTTAACATCAAGTGCGATAACAGAGTAGAGTCGGCGTGTTACGTATATACGCGTGTAGAAGTAAAAAGAAAAAAGTATACAAAATATTATAAAAGTTTATAAATCAAAAGCAAACTTGCCCAACCTACTGTATATTATTCCAAATATAACAAGAAAACTTTCCCAACTTGCTGGCAAAAATAATGGAGCAAAATTGAAATCTTATTAAAGAATAATGAAGCGAGTACAACGTGTCAAATTGGGTGGACGTTGTCACTCGAATGACAATGGCCACTGATTAGTATTCAAGACAAAACAACAACTAATAAAAAGGGGCCCCGCTGTTCTGAAAATTGAAAATATCCGCAAGTGTCAGGAAAACGCCCCAGCTTTCCGTCGCGTTGACGAATTACAATTATACACCGGCCGCAGTACGCGTGACTCCTCGTCGGATTTGTATCATCACCAGACAGGTCTCAAGATCAAGTATCTGCTGATCTGGAACAGAAGAAATACTCTTATACTGATACGAAAAATAAATTCACATTATTAGCGCCTTAGAACGTTTTTCAAGGGAGAAGTAAAGAGCATTATTCAAAAGAGAACTAAATCAACCGCCGGTCCAACCCTGACATGAGAAGGACAGGCAAAACAAAGTCAGCGAGTCTCATTGAACAAATAAATTTCTAAGAACATTCGGTTGATAATATTAGAATAATTATTACACATAAATATCCTAGAATGAATGAAGCCAATTGAATATTGGAGTGTACTTTAGATTTATTTAAAATTATATCCTCCAGCGAATTGTTTTGCTCGGTGCACAAAGATATAGTGTGGGCCTCCATGTATCCCGTGATACACCCTTTTGTAAATAATAGTTACAAATTTACTGGAGTGTAACTATTTGTCGTTACAATTTTTTCACAGTATATATATGTTTTCTCTGTGGAAGAAAATACACGTTAAATTAACTAAAATGTTACTAAAAATTCTAGAATTTTTTGGTTCTTTTTTATAGTATAGGAAGACAAACGATCAATCTGGGCTTTTTTACGACTAACGATGCCCATAAACATCAGCATCGTTACTATGCATTTTTGTTCTTATATACACTATATAACATGAATCCCTGACATTGGCAGTGACATAAAAATCTGATCATTACAGATACTATTGAAGAATATTATTGAATACAGGCTGTATGCTGAAATTTTGTAATTAGAATGCATATTCTACACTATTCATAAAATCCGTCACTTCATTTCGTAGTAAATCTTTTTATGGAAATATTTTATTCAAAATGGAATGCTTAAAAATCTCCCATTGAACGTCAAAGAACTATCCTATCGGAGTTAAAAAACTCTAGTCCAAAAAGCTTATCCATAGATTTTGTTAGCCGTGTCGTGGTATATCTATCAATCAGCATTTTGGCATCAACAATGAGAGGTGATGCGCATCACCCATCGATTTCCATCCTGCTCCGTATTCATTTATGCGCGCTAAGTAATGCATAGGCACGTCATGATACCATAATCGCACGTTACATCCGATAATATTTGTGATGGCACATGCATATGTATTATGTTACGAGTAAGAAATGTGGAGGAGGCAAGGAGTGCCACACATCACGATCCTCACATACCTGATGTGAGGATCGTGATGTGTGGCACTCCTTGCTCTCTGCCACCATTAGGGAGTGCGTGAAGATGTGCTGTGTACGCCTTTTTGAATAGAGATTGTCACTACCTTTAAAATGTTCATATATATATTACTATTATTATTTAATATACAGAAAATACAGTTATTTTAGTACAAAAAAAACCAGGCCACGAAAACATCAGTGGGTGTATGTGAGCGGGGTGAATCACATGTGTATTAAGGTTAAATTACAATCGCATATCTAACATAATACAGATACAATTTATACACAACGAGACACTTGTTTTACACATAATATTATGTAGTTGTTGAAAGATGACGATTTCGCTATAAGTTCATCGTTTACATATTTTGGTATCAAATATTTTATTCTGCGCATTCCATATACATTGTTTACGGGAGGGACGTTATATTTATTTCTGTGAGTGATATGCCTTAATTGCGTTGGTCAGTATCAGTTCATGCACCTTCTCGCGCTGGTCTTCCGATTGAAGACGAGATGGAAGAGTAATGTTACACGATTGTGCAAAAAACAAACATTTTTTAGCCTAGGGAAACAAACATTCAGTCACACAAAATTGGTGATTATCGACGGTCATTTATTATTATTATTGTTTATATCTCAATGGTTATACAGATGCCGTGTTCTCCTTTGTCCCATCACCTGCAATGGGCCATCGGCTGGTCACAAGCCACACAAAACAGTGTGACCATGTGAGCCAGAGGTACCTCACTGGTAAATCGACTCCCCGAGATCGAGTCATGTTTCTCTCGATGAGGCAAACGCTCACATCTGCGCCGAGGCCATTTTACATACCGCGCGCGAGATGCTCCAGATGTCAGAGTCGGGGGAGGAGGGACCTCTCGGTCCCTCTGGCCATATAGTTAAATTAGCTGTTACAGGCACTCCCATCTGCGGGAGAGAGGGCGATCCCGCTTACGATCCCAAACATAGACTCGTCGTCAGACAAGCACTCCTATCAATCCGCTGAAGCTGTATTGGAATAGGCTGCAATGCAATAGGCCTCTTAATTAGCATACTATTTAATATAATGAGAACATACTGAAAATGTTCATCCGTCATCATCATCATGGCCATCACCGACGCTGTTATAACTGCTCGTGTAATACTGATAAGATATTCAAAACAGGTTCTAAGATCTTTGCTCGGAAATATAAATATAAGGTAGAATGCGCAAGGAAATAATAAATTGTTCGACATTGCTTTACGATGTACCCGAAGTAGAACCGATAGAGCGCGAGCGAGTAAACACAAGCACAATAGGAAATTTAGCATTCAGACAGTAGACAAAGTGTGGTCCGAACAAGATTCCGTCTTCAGTGCGAACGTGCGTACGGTGCGCAGGCAAATTTATTGTTAGGTTTCTTTATACTAAAGGAGAATCTTTTGACGACTACCAACACCTCATAGATATCCGCGTAATCGTTATAATACTAATATATGTTGACTTATCAAAACTTATCACACCAAGTTAGACTAGTTCTGTGATAAGTTCCGTATGGATTTTTGTTTCAGGTACTAGACAACGGAAATATATTTAATATTTTTATAAATTAAGAAAGTTCATAAATTTAAGATTTTTATTATTTTCATATAAAATATTTCATTATTCAATATTTCATATAGAAATTCATGTAACCATGAACTAGGCGCGGACCCGCTACCTCCGACGTAACTCGCAGGCTCACCGTCACGTCACCAACGGAGCAAGCTGGATGTTTTTATGGATGGCTTATCCTTCTCGCCACCTCCCCCTCCCTCCTCCTAACCCCACATCATAGCTGTCACTTTACATTGCAAGCGGTATCATGTGAGCGAGAGACAACTCCCAGGTCGTGCCCGCTTTTCAGCTGCAATGCAGCATGGCACCACTACTTCTACTTACTACAATGTCTTGATAATTTTATGATAGTAGTGTTTATTGTTGTTCGCATACCTCTTATTATGACCGACTGGCCTTAGTAATGAAATAATAATAAAAACACTTTATTTTCCATATATATATAAAAACCTCTTAATAATTCATGAAAATAAAAACTCATTCAATCAGTTTCTTCAAACAGTACATTCAAAGAGGTGTCATTGTTTACTTGCAGCCGAATCAGGCCAGCCCGAGAGATGAGACGGATACAGTTAATACCAGCATGAAGTGGCCATGTGCTTGGTGTAATTTTTATCAATTATCTTGTCCCTATTTTAAATTGTCTTCGTGTCATTGTTGTTTTTGCCAACAGTACGGCTTGTTGAAAACAAATTTCTTTATTTTCCACACTTGTTTACAGAATATAGCGTTATCTCGTATTGTGCTGAATATTCATGTGTTAGTACGATATTGGAATTTGCAAATGACAACCCACCTGAAGGAATGTGGAAAGTAATGAAACTATGATCAGGAAATCTGCGAAGAATAGAGGCAGAGCGAAAACGCATGTGAATATATATGTACGCACGTAAGAAGTTACATTTCTTCGTCATATATATGAACATATCTAAAATAAGTCAATTAAATGACAATCAATCGTGTAATCTGTCGATTTTTCTGATGTCAGCATGCACGTGCATCGTAGAAATTCACGGTCGTAATTTCTACCAAACACCCCAAAAGAAGCATGACTATAAAAAAATCGTATTTTTCATAGTCATATGCATCTTTTGCGGTGTTCGGCACACTCGTGTGCGCTTTACACCACATGACCGAAGTAAAACTTTCTTTAGTTATATGAAACGAAACTGGATATGAAAAAAGAAGAGGTTAAAAATGTGCCCGCACCTAAGATAATATACTAAACGTAACTCTCTCTTTATATCTTCACTAGCTTATATCTTCCACTCAACTTCTGTTAGTCTCGTTCCCGTAACGCTATCCTCACGCATTCACCAGCTTACTTACGAAGTCAAGTGTGCGTAAAGAAGTTTTAATTCAAAACATAACTTCTAGCAAACCGCATACTAGTTTTTATACCGTAAACGGGACTTAGTCGCTTACTCGTGACCACGGCCATTGCATTACGGCCGTGACGTCGAGAGTCGAGGTAAAAATGTTTGTTAAAATAGTGGTCGATTAACAATATGAATACAAAACGCATACGAGATGACCACTATTTACTACTCACTAACGCACACGGTCCAGTGGTACTCACGACTTTAGTCAGAGTAATGAAAATATTTATCACAGACGGAAGAAAGCACTTAAGATTAATATGGAAAAGATTTTTAGATATTCCATTACAGAACAATGAATATTATTCATCCATTAATGGGTCGCCACTCCCACTTCTGTGCTCTGTGAAATCTGAATTACAAAATTTTGTTCAAACATATAAATGGAAAGAATATTTCCATTAAAACTGAATGACGGATCATATTTTTATCTAAAGCTATTAAGAAGATTTATTTTAACACGCCATATCCTCTGTAATGTCTCTCTCACAGCAGACACTTTTTCTACTTACCAGTATCATCACTATAATAATTGTGCGATAATTGATATGAAATTTGGTGCAAGGGCGTCATATCTCATAACTTTATTGGTCTTAAGTGCTTTAACATTTGCAGACACATACGCTTCAAATGTACCCCTTTCGCAAGAACCAAACACAACTACAGCCACAACAAGGCTGGGTATCACATTTTTTCCGACACAGAAAATTTCATTCGAACACAGTCTCCATCAGTTCTCTAGACGGAAGTAATCCCGAGATCAGCTGAAAGACAGCTCGGGTCCCCGGTGATCTGAGGGGTTTGTGAGGCCCGCATATGAATTTCCCCGCAAGAGAATGGACTCCTCCAAAAAAAAAAGGACCGATCCAACATTTCTTTTTTCACGACGAAGTTGAAACGCATTTACGCGCCTTTACTGGCCCTGGGACCACTCAGTCCAGTGGTGTGCACATTTTAGTGCCGAATACCCACAAAAACCACCGCAAGTCCCATTAGTGCCGGTTTTGGTAAGATACTCTGGAACTACAAATCATCAGGGCCCTGCGACGGCTAGTCAGTCCCCTAAGAAACCGACACCTCCTCCACAGGAGGGTTGCCCCGCACCAAGAGCAACGCCACCAATTTTGGCACAGTGCAATGAGCTGAGATTCCCATCATCGCGCCTTGCTCCGTACGCCTTGTCCTTATGCTCTTTTGTCTCCACTTATGTGAACATCCCCCTCAAATCTATCGACCTGAGTTTAACCCAGGCTACTGAGCCCTACCGCCAAGGCTTGTACCAAGGTGGGGACCGAACCAACGAACTAGATTAGCCAAGCTTAAAAAAGTTACAGATTAAGCTAATGTTACTTGTTTTATTATTTAGTAAGAAGCAGTGTCGTGCTACATTGTAGCGAAATCAGGCCGGCACGGGGACCGGGGAAGTACCTCTCGCTCACATGATACCGCCGTAAAGTGACATCTTCGGTATCGCGTCTCGTGCGGTTTGTGAGTAGCCGGTG
>JAFELO010010546.1:985676-1037109 GCA_017140195.1 Eumaeus atala | reverse complement strand
ATAAGGCTCTCCATATTTCAGTAAATCTCGACCAAAGTTTATGAGTCAAAATAGCTCTGAGAAATATACAACCATGTAATTTAACAAATTGGTAATAAGTTAATTTATTTAATTACACACAGAACAAAAAGCTTACACAATATTGTGCAAATGTATGCAGAACTAAATTTACAAGCCCGATGGGTATGTGTTTAGTCTGTGAAAATATTGGATTATTCAACACGTCGTGAAATTATTTCAATGTTGTTTTGTTGAGTTAATAATGTTTTTACTATAACTTATTTTATATAATAAGTTGAATCGTGTTGTCTTTACTAAAATATAAAGAAAATACGTAAAAAATGCATTCGTTATATTGTTAATTGATGAGAACTAGCAATCCGCCTCGGCCACGCCTATGTGAGGGGCCGCCTTGTTACCTTAACAAATTATACATGAAATTCTTCCTCGGAAATAGGTCTCTCCATAGGTGAGAACCGCATGAAAATACGTCCAGTAGATTTTGAGAAAACTTAATACAGACAACTTTAAGGGACTTTGTTTTATAGTGTGTATAGATATTAAATACATTTCCGTTGTCTATTATATCTACCACAAGTTCTTCAGGTACATGTCACAGGGCTGGTCTGGAGTGGTGTGAGAAGTACTTAGATTATTATTATTGATTCCAACATTCGACTCTCGGCTATTCTGGGTTCCATTGGCTGTTAAAACCAATACATCTCGTCTTTCTATGTAATTACTTATCCGTGTAGTGAATACTTTAACTGCGTTAAATTAAATATAAATGATTTAATTATCGTAAGTTATAGCGTGATTCGCGTGTGACAAGAGAATTTGAAACGACTTAAAGTTGAAAATAGTACGCATACCTTTCCATCGGTCCATCGGAGGTGTTAATTCACCTGGCACTCATTCTCTAAGAGCACGAACACGAAATCGTAAGCATCCCTTTAGGGCAAACCTTCAGTCTATAGAATACCCTGTTAAGACCCTGGCGTCAAATACGATGGTTACAACTACCTTTAGCATCCCTAAGATTTTAGTTTATTAAGTGAATCGTAGTTTGTGAAGAAATATTGATGAACTGAACTCAAGCATCAATCGCATAACCGATCCGTATTTTGTTGTTCAAAACTTTATTAACTGATTGTTATAAGTTTCCTTACTCGTGCGAAATGTTTATAACAACATGATTTTTCATATTTCATTCCTCATAAACAAACGGCAATCCCACAATGCAAAGATGGCTTCTATAAATACAGTAGCTCCGCAACAAAAGGCCGAATAATGAATTTTAATGTTATTCAATTAAATGCACATGAATAATTCAGGTGCGAATACTAACGTAAGAAAGAATGCCAACCTCCGTCGCACCCTTACGACTTTCTTGCGCCGTATAATTAATTACATTTCAGGTAGTACACGTCGCAATTACTAATAATTAATTTTTCCTATATTATAATATTATAATTATTAAAGTCTGGGGGGGGGAGTAACGACAAATAGGTTCTTAGACATCTGGACCTTAGCCATACTTGCGTTGCTCTCCTTCCCTGCTTCAATGGGCCACTGGCTACTCATGAAATACGACAGTATACGTGTATCATATATAAGGTACCTACCCGGTCGTCTCAGCCCAATTCGGCTGCATTGGATCATGACACTACTTCTTATCGAAGTATGAAGTTAGAAAAGTAAATAAACGTTTTTGTTGACGGATTAAACTGACAGACACCACAATACTACTCAGGTTCTTCTTGACTGTTTCTTCTTGACCACCTCCTTGCCGAATACGTTACATAACTTTGTAAGTTGTCCTTTGAAACTCCGTGGTCGTTCCGGTATGGTTCGGTCGATTCCGTTGTTCGACGCCTTGGTATTCAACCAATGTTATATGTTATACGTTACTTATATACTCATATATATACCAACAATCGAATCGGGACGAGCGCCAATAAACGTTTCACATAAAAATGGAGTCCGACATAAATGTTATTGCAATACCAATATACAAAATTGCATACACGAAAATGTGAATAAATCACATTCATAAGTTCACACGAAGTAAACAGTTGTAGTATAAAATGGCGGACACAAAATATGTTTGCCCCACGTTCTGTTATCTCTGATATATTGGATGTGTGTTCGTCCGAGCCCCGTTCCCCGCCATAATAAATTTTCTGACAAACAATATTCCCTGTCCTTTGTCTGGCCGGGGACAAACATCTATCGCGACCCCGGGACTCACTCTTGCATATTATCTTACATATTTCCATATTATATTACCTTTAGCAATTATCTTTTATATCTTTTATATTGTGCTACCAAAAACTCGCGATTTCAATGAAATACGGGCTGAATTATCATTTATCGAACGCTCTTCCTTTTAGATTAAGTCTGCGTGAGGAAATTTTATGAATAAAAATGTAATATATAACGACTCTGATTCCTCCCAGGGGTGGGGACGTAAATAATTTTACTTTCACGGTGTTTTCCGACACCACAGAGTGAAAAAAAGTGCAGAGCAAAAAGTCGGGGACGAACTCTGGCCACGCTGCCAATAATCATAATATCATATAATATTGAAATTATTAAAACATCGCATATTATTAAATTGAAGACATGTAAAGTTATTGAACATAAAAGTAATGCTAATCTATAATAAATAATAAGAATTATTAAATATATTGTAGATGACATATAAATTATATATGTTTTTGTAAGAGATAGTGCCATGCTGCCTAGGAGGAGGTAGTGCCATGCATGGTGCATGACACTACCTCCTCCTATGTAACGGAATTGGGCTGGCTCGAATGGGGAAGTATCTCTCGCTCACTTGATTCCGCCGTAAAGTGACACCGTGGTGTCACGTTTCACGCGGTTTGTGAGTAGCCGGTGGCCCATAGGGGGGAGAGGTGAAAAGGAGGGCAACGCTTCGACAAGAAGTTGAAAGGCTCCGATAGGTGCACAATACTATATAAAAAATATTACATTAATAATAGAAAAATATATATTTTTAATGAATCATATAAAGAGTAAAATTTTACTAAAAATAAGAAGCTGCCACGTATTTTGCTTCTACTAGCGCCATCTCTTGATGAACGTTAACATCGCCGCGTTCAGGACATTACACTGAAAATAATTTACGTATTGTAATAGAAAAGCTTAAATTATAATACGCGGAAGACGTCTACAAAGTATGATATAATTTAGATATTCAAATTTTATTCATATTACCTAAACCACTCACGATCTTCTCTCAAATAATCTACCGTGAAATATCATTTGAATAAATTTCATGCCTTAACCCGTATAAAAATTCGATTGAACGTCACACGATCGCCTCGCGTCAGGTACACGTCCTTGTGCGTTCAAGCTTTTATTAAAAAATACCGTTACCCAAAGCAAATGTTTTATATCAAGAGAAGATGGCGACATATCTTTCAATTAGGAGTTTCCCGCCTTTTAGTCATTTAAAACACCTACACTTAGATTTGATTTCAGCCTTCAGTGTTAGGGAGTCCTACGTTGAACAGTGGACGTAGGCCTTCCTCATGTTCATACTAAATGCACTTAGTATACTTCGCCTCGGTAGCAGGGATCGTTAGGACATAATTTGAAGATTATAATAAAACTACTTTAACGGATTTTATCGCGGTTCGTTAAGTAACTGTATAGCTTCTGAAACGTTGGGATCGCAAAATACTTAATAAACCACAGTAAAATCCGTTAAAGTAATTCCGTTATAATGTGTAACATTCGCATAAACCTAAGAAATTATTATAATCCAAAGAGTACAGATTTGTAAATATGTGCCTTTTTTGTTTATTTTCAAGGACAATTAATTTATTGAGGTTTATCAATATGAGTAGACATTATCGTTGAAATATATATAAGTTTCTTATATTTAATATCAACATGAAATTAAAAAATCGATTTATATTACCGGATAATAGCATTAAAATTCAAAATACCTACACAGTGTGGGTACGAACATCGCGTTTGGCACCTATTGTTCTTATCTCAAACGCGTGGCAGTCGAGCGTCGGCACGCCCTCCGCGCTTCGCAGCCATGACTCACTGATCAGAATGCCTTGTTGGTTCACCTTACGAAATTCCAAAGCGGATTTCAAATCGTGTTGAGGAAGCTACCTGTGATTACAGTTGCGCAACTGTTTTAAATTCCGACATTTCATGTTTTGTACACTATTTTTTAACCGAATGCGCTAGATGATGGGCTTTGCTTTTACCCGAAGGCTTGAGAAATTGAGAATAGGATAAAGGATAATGTTTCTATATAAAGCCCAAAAAGGCCCCAATGACACTAAATCTATCCCATATAAAAAAATCACAGACGGACAACTTTTGCGGACTCTTCATAATATGTATATTATAAAAAGCCGGCAAAAGTTGTCTGTCCATGATAATTTTCTTTCAAAATTTATTGAACGAATTGTCATGTGGCTTTCACCGATGGATAGGATGATTCTCGAGCAAGGTTTTGGTGTATAACTTCACAGGTAAGACCGGGGCGAATCGTTAGTAATTAATAAAAGCTGCAATCACGTACGACGCGCCTAATATAAAAGAGCACTTACTAACGTTTATAACCAATCAGTTCGAAATGAATATTGAACACGTGTACTTTACAGCACATGCGACTCTGTCACAATGACTCAAGCTCACAGCCAGCAAATTTAATAAATGCGAAATAGTGTATATCTGTATGTTATTATTTTATGCAAAACTAAGAACGGTTGTTGTTGGATTTTGATGATGATGCCCCACCGTAAAAATACGTTTTATCCCAAAAACTAATATAAATAAATAATTCTTTTGAGATAGATTTGTCATAGCATGATGATGGTTCCGGTCTCTGCGGGCCTCCTCCGTGACGTGTCGTCGGCCGTCGCTCACAAGACGTTTCAGAGAAATTCGTTTAAATGCGGTCCCGCTACCCAAGGGACAGTTGTCCCCTCGCGACCCAACCCGGGTTATGAGGTTCGCCTCAATGCCCGCGGTCCTCTCAGGCTAGCCTGCGAAGAGGACCAGGTAGTAGACGTCGTAGTGAGAGGTCTATACTGTCGCGTTTCGTGCGGTTTCTAAGATTGGTGGCCCATTGGTGGGGGTGAGAGTTCGAAGGCAACGTCTGCTTAACACTTATGTAGATGTTCAGCGGCAGTCATCTGAAGGCTCCGGCGGCTCGTGTACCTTTACACAATGACAAAATCTCGCCTCCATTACCATTTACTTTGTTTCCATATATAGATATATAATAGATAAATATTCATAAATACCTTTGGCCTCGTGTTGTTATGTGGGGAGAAAGGTAGGTACTTCCCCAGATGCTTTTATTCAGCATGGAAACTTGCTAACAAAATATTTCATTAATATTGTACAGTAATAATTAATTAAGTACTTCGATGACTAATTGTTAATGAGAGTTTGAAAGGCGTTTTAATCGAGACATTATCTTAAGTTCGTTATTAAAATAGCGGCGATCTGTATTTACAATGAAAGGAGATTACCACGCGACGTAATCACGATTAGATTGAAATTGGAAATAAAAATATGCGATCCGCTCTGGCTTCTCGCGTGACAAAGAGGGGCAACTACACTAAAATCTTCCTCGAGAATCGTACTATCCACTAGTGAAAATCGCATAAAAATCCTTGCAAAATATTTTGAGGCTAACGGTCGAATACAGATACAGCTTGTGGAGACTAAGTTTTGTATATAAGAAGATGTCCCCATTGTGACTCGAGTTTTGAAGACAAGTCCAATGACGCCTCATGCCGAAATCCAAAAAGCTGTCCATGGTGTTGTAGTGAATATAGAGATGTACATACACACGCTTACGTGTTACTATTAAGTGCCTTCCCACGCTTAAAAACATACCCATCTTCTGACACGGACTAGTAAAAAAGCAATGTATTATGTCCATAATTATATAAATCCATTTTTTTCTGCAACCATACCTCTTAACTTAATGTGTGTAAAGAAATAAGTGGCAGTACTTATTTCTTTCGCGTTCTGGTAAAAAGAGTTGGTGAAGCGTTGACGAAACGCTGAACAAGTGCGTACTCAGGGTTCCAGTAACAGTGGCTCCGTGTCCGGTGCGACTTGGCACATAAATCTGCCGCCGCGTCCCGCTGTGTGTCCGACAATAGGCAGCCACATAAATTATTACCCACATGTCTCGAGCTCAGGTCGTTCAACGGCAAATATTTGCCTGGTCCAAACTTTTTGGCTATACTTTGGAATTAGAAAAATATACCATAGGAAAGCATTTTTTTTTTTTCGGGCATAAATATACTATGGTATGGAAGCGAAGAAAGGCCCAATAGAGCTTCATCGGATCCCTACTCTCCCGCAGATGAGAGAGATAAATCCCGATCATCATCATCGTCATTATCAGCCCCTCGGTCCACTCAATGGCCCCCTTCAATGGACGACAAGACGGCCGACCTCCTGCTACTCGCATCCGCCCCGGACCAGCCACCACACGGAGATCGTCTTCCCACCTGGTGAACGGTCGACCAACAATTCATTATCCTAAACGCAGCCTCCACTGCAGAACCTTAGTGTCATATCTGCCACCTGATCTTCTGAGTGTGTGACCAGCACATTGCCACTGAGTGACGATATTTACCAATGGCTAGTAGACCGGCCACGATAATACATGGCCGGAGGAATTTCACATTGACAGGTCTACACGTCCTTGCAACGAGTGAAAAGACACAATATTGCCCTAATCTTGTGAATATTTTTTCGGTGACCAGTATAGACTAGATACACGACGTAGTGCCTTCGTCATGAAACGTACACTGTCAGTACATATCCTGTTATTTATTTAGGCGTAGGACAATCCGCTACAACTGTAGTAGAATCCGAAGGCGCGGAGGTGTCTCGTCGGTTTCTGTCGGCTCGCTCCGGAAGTTTTGACAAATTGAAAAATATCTGTACTATTTGTGCGCCCTGTGAATATTTTGTGGCCTGTTGGAGTGGAAGGGAACATCCGCATGAGAAATATACCCAGGTCTATGTTTGTAATCATCGATAGTCGTCAGCTGATTTGCCACACTTAGACTCTAAAAAAAAATACTATTTATTCATAGGTCATACTGCCTTACGGCAGAATTGGGCCGGTACGACCGGGGAGCTACATCTTGCTCACATAACGCCGCCGTAAAGTGACAGCTATGCTGTCGTGTTTCGTGCGTTTTGTGAGTAGCCGGTGGTATATTGAAACGGGGGAAAAAAGTAAGGCAACGCATCAGCATAGTATTTATACGGATGTTTATGGGCGTCGGTAGTCGTAAAAAGGACCCGACTTATTGATTGAAGGGCAATGCATCTGCGAGATAACATTAAGACAGATTTCAATGTTATATAATAAAGAAGTCCTTTAGTTCCGTATTATTGTCTTAAGTGTACGCGAATGTTACTCATCATAACAAAAAATTTGTCACTCAGTCACTCAGTCCACGCGTGACCATCGTTGCTGTAAAGCTTCGGGCTACCTAAAAAATTAAGTAAACCGCGATAAAATCCGTAAAAAATAGTTTTATTGTAATAATTTTGTTCCACTCACGGAGGCAAACTCGATACCTCGTTACACGCCACCACACTGTTGAGCTACTCCACGACGAATACTGGTGTGTAATGTGTTGGCGGTGCATGTGCTGCCTATTTGAAATTTAATAAAATGTGTTGAATGGCTCACTTCGAGGCGCGTAATTCTACCACATCCATATTTGCGTTGAGCGGATTAAAGCCTTCACAAGATGTGTGAAAAATCTGCGAAGAGGCTTACGCATTCGATATTGAATAGAATCTCATAAAACATTCTGAAAATCCTGTTTTACGTCCCTATTATATGATAGGAATCCACGTCTGCCACGTCTATTACGATAAACCGTGCAAATCTTACGTATTATAGGTATACATGTGCGACAAGGGTGAGCGAATATTTTTGTTTGTGTCTTTAGTGGCTTACAGATTAAAGGGGGATGTGCTATATATAACGGGCATAAACAGATTGGAAGCGTAAATAGTTATGTCGCTTATAAGATAATAGGATATAGATCTTGTGATAGTTTTTACAACTAGATACAGATTTAACAGATTCCTAGAAACACATACCTGAGTTAAGTAAATAACAATATTCGTGCGTTATACATTAAGTCTAGCCGCAAAGACCCGTGTTACGGGTAGAACCCGATAACGAGAATATACTTAATATTTGTTTATGTATTAAGATATTTCATAACATAATTCTAACTATGGAAGTAGGTGAATAAGATACATAGATTTAAGATCTAGATTCGCATCTGCGACCGCGCGGCATACACGTTACATTCATCAAGCAGTCGTCTAACCTCGAAGGGTTGGGTTACGCTTTAAAGCAAATGAAAAAAATGTTACGTTATTATTGATAACGTAGAGCAAGAATATGCGTTTCTATGTAATGGATTAGTATTTTCATAAGGATTTAAATCCATTGTCATATTACTCCAACAGGTCACTGTAAGTTTTCTAAGCTTGGAACCCCAGACGAGCGGATACTTTATTAAATAAACTAAACTAAAACACAAACGCCGATGATTATCTCCAATATTTTTTCACCATCCTCTTGTGAACTGACAAAATATGTCACTCTTGTGAATAACAAAATACCTCACTCTTGCGAATAGACAAAATACGTGACTCTTGTGAATAGACAAAATATAATCGATGTGACGTATTAAACCGGCACACAATGAGGAGCGGAGGCTGTATGACGAGCACGGGAGCCGGGTCGTGTGTGGGCGGACGCCTCATTAAATTTTGTTTGAATAGAGGGATAAACCAACCACTGCCTAGTTGGACAAACACATGATGTACGGACAGCAAAATGTCCTTATTTTTCCGATAACTAATCCAAATCTTGCGCCTCATCCTTTTTTTTTTGTATAGAGACGCAAATGAGGAATCGGAGCCTCTGAACGACTACAGACGCCCATGAACATCCGTATACTTACTATACCGATGCGCGGTTTTTGAGTAGCCGTTGGTCCATTCAGAGGGAGGAGGTAGGAGGGCACTCCTACTTCCTCCCCCTGAATGGAGCAACGGCTACTCAAAAACCGCACGAAAGGTGTCAACGAAGCTGTCAACTTACGGCGGTAACTGCAAGCGAGAGGTACCTCCCACGTTGCCGGCACAATGCCGCTGCAATGCAGCATGTACTACCTCTTACTAGAAAAAAATGTAATTAAATTAATTGAAGCGGGGTGCTATTGATTTATAGTATAGGGGGACAAACAATCGGAGCCATTTGGTGATCACCGATGCCCGTCTCTCCTCATGAACCGCACGAAATGCGACAGCGTAGCTATCACTTAACAGCAGTACCGTGTTGGCGGTAGGTACCTTCCCGGTGGCGTTGGCCCTAGTCAGCATGCTACCTCTTATGCATCAGTATGGTGGTAAACTTCATAAAAGTATTAAACGAGAGTATGACACGTGGAAAAGGAATTGAATCTTTTATTTTATTTAGATTCAAGTTCGGACGTATAGAAATAGTGACAGATAAAATTTCGCAGCATCAGGAATAGAAATTTGTCAACTAATTTGATCACAACGTTTCGCTATAGAACTGAATAACGCCCTGCTCCCGGGTACATGCATTCTTCATCGAATTACATCAATAAATTGGTTGTCTAGTGAAACGATAAATCTTTATGTCAGTTAATCTGCAAATCGTTAAACGAACTTCACTCAGACGTCGTTGCTACCACTCATTTTTTCGTATATTTTCAAACAAAGAACAACCATACTTTTTTTCGACCAAAGTAAAAAAGTATGTTTTGCCAGCGGTACGTGTTTTGCCATGTAAGCTACGACTGAATGAATAGTTCCAGACAGGAGCCACAAACATCATCACCCCACCGCCGCGCCATTTCCACGAACAAACACTCCGCTCAACGAGTTCTTCTTTTGTGCACTCCCCCTTCCTTTGTGTTCGAGAAACATTTTAAAACTTGTCTCGAATCACAAAGTGCATTTTGGTATTTTCTATTTTATGTTACTTCGACAATTACAAAAAAACTTAAAATCATTCATATACAATAAGAAGCACTTATGAGGTACAAGTGCATAAGATTTCATTTCAATGGAGAACAGAATAATTAATTTGAGCGTAGCCGTTGTAAAGGAGCGTCGTTGTTATTTATTTAGATGTTTAACAACATGTTTTACGTCTCTATTATATAATAGGAATCCACGCCTGCCACGTCTATTACGATATGGTGATATGTTGTTAAACATCTAAATAAATAACAACATATTTTCACGCCAGTTTCCTTACGGGAGACAATGGCGCGCCTCATAATTTCTAAATGAACCGTGATATATACTCGTAAAAAATAATGTCGTCCTAGCCGATTTCTTTTTTAGAATAGGGGCAAATGGGATAATTGGTGCCCCCTTACGACTACCGACATCCATGAACATCATGACTATACCGATCCTCCACCCCAATGGGCCACCGACTACACACAAACCGGACAAAAATCGCCCCTGAAGATGTAACTTTACGCCAGTATCAAGTAAGCGAAATGTACTTCCTCGGTCGTGCCGGGCCAATTTCATGGTGCATGACACTACATCCTCCTATGCAGCATGGCACTACCTCTTCCAATAAATCCAAACTTCGCTCACGACGGCCATCTCTATAGAGACTAGCCAACTGCGTAGGACATATTATAGTGGACGGACGTGTGATCAAGCATAAGCGTACTCACTGTTCCACCATACTCCTAATCCCATGAACAGCAGTCAGACATGACCGGAGAGCAATGAGACGCAGGACAGACTTCCTGGAGCTCCTTAATAACTACTGACGCCCATAGACTTATGCAGAATTATAATTAATCGTTATTCGGACATGTTATTTTCCTTTGCTCCCTACAACATTCCACCGAAGACTCAGAAAACGACACGCGACAAAATAGCTGGTACTAGAGACGTGGCATAGCAAAAAATCTATGATGGTGATGGCTGAAAGATCATGGGTATATTTCAAACAGCAACAGCACCTGCAAGATATGAATATTTATGATAATATTAAATACTTTTAATATAACGAGATTTTTTTTCGCAATAACTAACGGTGAGGCGTGTCCACAAAATCTTTTTAATATTGGGACATTATGACTAACTGAGTATTACATTATTATAAATAATCTAATTATACATAAAATAAAAGGGTTTTGTACTGACTGGTGGCCTTCCTGACCTTACTCTCTTACTTACTGTATAGTATTTACTGTCGTGATAACTTAATGAATAAAACTAATTAGGGTGTAGTATAATTGTTTACGCCTGAGCTAGTAAGTATTTTAGTGGTGTGAAAGTAGCACGAGGCTCGTGACCGAAGCTATGAAGCTCTATAGGAAAGGCCTATGTCCAGCAGTGGACGTAGTCCAGCAAATGTTGATGATGATGTAGTGAACAGACACATTGCTTATAAAATACGTGCTCTGGCGTATTCGAATCGAAATAATGGCACTTCGTTGTTGGCCTGTATAAAATTATTAAAATTTAAGAAATTTTGAAGTCCCAAATAAAAACTCTCAACTTTTCGAAGTCTATTTCCATTATTTATAGTTTGGTTTTGACGCACTCAGTGTGGAATTTCATCACTTTCATTAGGTTTCCTCTCTCCACACAACATGTTTGAGTTGTGCGAACGGCAACAAAGCCGATTAAATAAAATATAAATAATGAAGCAATGTTTTTTTTATATTAATGACGTGAACCTGTTACGTATCTAAGAAACGCTCCGGTCGTTAATCGATTCTGTAAATAACCAAACATCTTTATCTAGTCGTCTAACATCTGTATCTGCCCTTGACAAAATAAACAAAGAGAAATAAAAGCCTGTCATTCTAAGTAATTAGTATCAACCCCATTGGTTAGTGCTTTGAATAACTAAACCGTGAAACGCATTCGGTGCACCGCAAATTTGTTCCAATAAAGATTACTTGTTTTGAGCTCGATTCGTATATTCCCATTTAACGGCAATCCACACTAATCAAAATGAAGTGCAATCTGAAACTCGTCAACAGATTTTTTTTAAATAGAATATATGTGCAATTCGCACGAGGTTAAATAAATTGTCTGAAATGTATAAAGGAAGACGAATAGACAATATTTTAGTCATTCGACAATTTCGTTTCATTTATACTTGATTAAATAAATAAACTTTATATAATATTTCCACAATTATTTAATTAAATTTACATTTACTGGACTGGACTTACCATCATGTTTATTTAGTCAAGTGAGCTAAACTAACGTTTCATTAAGTTCTAAATCACAGTTCTAATAATGTTTCATTTCAAAAGCTGATCACAAAGGACGAACCTATTGAAATATAATTATAAAGCGAAATCGTATAATGTATGCGGGTGAAAGATCCATACATTTTTTATGAATAAAATATTTTTACACGATCATTTATAAGACACCTCACACACTACAGGTCACACAGACTTCAGATCAGTTCCATTTAGATCATCTCGTAATAGTTGCTGTACGAGTATTATAGAGTCAGCACAGATTTGAATAATTTTGCAGCTTGACACGGGAGACGTCATACCATTTTTTGTCAATCAAAAATTTATAGTTTGAGAGCAAAAAATCTAACATTACAATTCATACAACAATAGAGTCAGTACAATATGGTCAATATATAATGTAGAATCTACTCGTATTTCGAACGATCTGTTACGAAGCTGTCACGTCCAGAATTAGAAGCACAATCACAAGACATCTGAGCTATGCATAGCGACAATAGATTAATGTTGCGTCTCCCCCACATTGGGGTTGTTACAATACTCACTTTTTCTGAATAGAATGTGTTTAAGGAACCTAAGATGACATGGATGTGTATGAGCGGGATATCATCCTTGTCGTTTATTTAAAAAAAAACCTGCGTTAAATTATAAAGTTATGTTTATGATAAAGCGTCGCAAACTTTTACAGGTTCTGTGAGTTGAATTCATAACATGGTCATCAATGTAAAATTGGCCAGTAATGTAGTATGGCTAATACTACATTACTGGCCAATTTTACCCGATACGAATAGTACTACTAAAATTATAAACGCGAATGTTTGGTGTTTGTACGTACTTACTCTTTCACAGAAAAACTACTGAAATGATTTGATTGAAGTCTGGCGCATAGATAGGGATACCAGGAATAACATAAGAAATACCTTCAATTTTGTTTTTTTTTATCCACCCGTTTTTAAACGGCTAGCATACCTAGTATACACCCATGTATGTATTCTATTCATACATTTTGTTTCTAAAATAATATTATTTGCAGCAGTTAAAGTGCTATATATAGAAGAAGTATTTTCATACATCACAAATCCCGTATTTCTTAGTACGATTATATTGCATTTAGTATTAATATAAACTGTGCATTTGGAACTTACTAAGCATTCAAATGCTTTCAATATTGTCCGCTATGCAAGACGGGCCGGCCCCCGGGCTGGGCACAATAGACGCCAATTTACTGGGGAATTCACCCAGGATGCCCCGTCCTACTGTTAGTGAGCATTGACATGTCTCGCTAAGAACTTGCTATTCAATCCACTTGAAGTTAATACCAAAGTAAAGATGGATAGATAAAATTTTTATTTGCAATCATCAGCACAATTAGAAAACAACAGAATTAGAGAAGTTAAAACACACTACAACTCTTTTATAATGTTAATCTGAGGGAGTGAGTATTCAGGTCTACTGAAACTGTAGGAATAATAAACCAATAAATAAATTTATATGGAGCACTTATGTGTACTAAATTTATGGTGATACATACCATTGGTACCAATAATAAATTACATAAGAGAAAATACAAACATTAGTATATTACTGTGTGTCAGCTTTTTTATACTACAGGGGGGGGGGGCAAATGTGCTACCGGAGCCTTTTGACTACTATCGGCTCCCATGGGCATCCGCATTATTGTCAAACGGATGCGTTGCTCACAAACCGCACGAAACCTTCGACAAGCGACTAGAGTTTATTACATAGGAACGTAACTTATTCTGAATTGTGACGTGTGTAATCGAAGTAAGCGAAGGAAGCAGGATAAGGCTTACAGCGTTACTGCGAGTGTTTGACACGATTTCACTCCCCAAATTTAATACCTTAAATAGGAGTAAAAAATAAAAGAGTACATACAGTACGTAAGTACGATGCATAGATTTATCCCACAATAAGAGGCATCCCAATAGCGGACGCCCTGCTTGTACATTCCGAACATAGCCTCGCCGACCCCAGTAGAGTCATTCGATGAAAATGCCAAAGCCTCGCACAGGAATCAAGTCGTGAATTGCCAAGCGTAATCTAAGAGTCGATCGTGGAGTATAAATGCAGAATGCAATTTTGAATAGACACACTAATTTACTTTATTTATCTCTTCAATCGAATCACGTGAAATAAATGATTTATTATGAAGTGTAGTCGAACACGGTGCAAGTGCTTGTCTAGGCGGTAGACACGCTAGTTCCACCGCAGACAAGGTTCCAGCCTCAGTTCTAAAGGTTCGATCTAAATAATATCAGCATTGTTGCCGCTTAAATAAAACCAAGGTGTATTAGCTATGTTTCAAGTCTTGTCGTGGTAGTGGGGCTCAGTAGCCTGGGGTGCGCTAAGGAGGCTGCTGTGTGAATCGCCTTACAGGAAGAGGGGTCTGAATAGTAGGAGTAGGAGGAGCTTTTGCGCTCAGGGCAATGAGCAAGGATGGGAACTTCACCCCATTGCGCTGTCACACAGTTGGTGGAGTTGTCTTGTGGTGCGGGACAACGCCTCTGCGGTGGTGGCGTCTGTACCTTAGGGGACTGAGTAGCCGTCGAGGTGCCCTGATGACATATAGTTTGGGAGCACCTCACTAAATGCGGCACTGATGGCACTTGTGGGGGTTTTAGTTGGTATCTGTCACACTTTAAAGTGCCGCTATCCACATATAACCAGACTCCACCCAGGACCGGCGACGACGTAATCAAGGATTATACTAGTGCTTTCAGACAAACAAAGAAACCTTTAAGCTTTGTAATACTAGGTAGTCATTTTCCGAAAAAGTCCCAACTCTTTTGTAAAAAAACAAATTGTATGTATGTATATATATAGACGTTTACAGATTGAGAGAAAATTATTTCTAGAAGGAGCTGTATATATATATATATATATATAGCACCTTCTCGAAATAAATTTTTCTCAATCTGAAAACGTTCTGGACGTACTACTTTCACTTTAGATAGAAGGACATAGTGTGGTGATTGAAATGTCTAATAGTCTGGAATAAATCTTGAAACTTTTCGTTTTTACAAAATGAAGAGAGTCTCAGGGTTACACTTGTTTATCGCAGTGGTCGTTTGTTGTTCGCTCGCGGACATAATCATTCTAAAAGCTTCGCATGCAATGAAGCGAGGGTCTAGATGAGATGCGATATCGATTCTGCGACACAAAATATAGCGGCTCATAATGATTTGTTCGATGATGCATCACAGATGCCCTTTCACACATTCCAACACAACACTCTGTGGCATTACCCCAACAATATTATGTCGATAGTTGGTATCAATCGAAAGAGGATCGATTTGAGGTAACGCAGCAGACACACCAAGAACATTGAAACGCCAAGAACGAAGCAAAGCAATCACGACATGGCATGGTCGTCCTCGCCAAGAGCGCTACTCGCACAAACACATCATAAAAGCCATTCTGCCAGACTTCGAGGCGAAACGAAAAGGAAGAGTTACGTTCCGTCTTAGATAGTTACTTACGGGTCACGAGTGTTTTGATGACTATCTGTGTAAGATCCGACGTGAGAGGTCGGCAATTTGCCATCACTGTGGAAAGGATGGAGATTCGGCCCAGCACACTTTCACAGTATGTCCTGCGTGGGATGCTGAATGGCAGGCCTTAATAGAGGTCATTGGACATCTTACATTACCTGGAGTCATGTCAGCGATGCTGGGCGTAGACTTAGCGTGGAAGATAGTAGTCTCTTTTTGCGAGGCCGTCATGATTTTGAAAGAGACCGCTGAGTGCGATCGGGAAAGGGCTGTTCCTACTGGGCGTGGACGCCGAAGCCAGAGAGACGTAGCCTGGGAACAATCAATAGGGCTTCCTTGGTGTTATACACATGTAGAGTGGGGGCTCCTCATGTCCGTAATAATCCGTCCGCAGAGTGGTGCATAGGCTCTTCTCTACAGACTTCCGAGAAACGAGCTTTAGGCAAGGCTTACAGAGGGGCTATGGATGTGGTCCCGTTTTGAGTTCCCGCGTTTCTATGGTGCCATGGCCAGTCCCCGCAGGGGTTTTAGTGGGTAAAATACCATACACATGGTTGCCGTTCCCCCTAAAATGGCTCCGGGTATGTTTCGAGGATTTCCCCTGTGTAAAATAAATCATTGCATACGAAGCACACAAGAGGCAGGTCATCTAGCTTTATATTGAAATCTCTGGCATACTGCACGGAACCCCGATAAGAAAGCCTCAATAGTAAAGAGGTAAATTAAATTCTACTACACTTCAACCAAGACCTCATAAAAATTGCCGAACTTAAGACATCAAATTATAACCGTCTCTAAACATTCATACTCATCTTCTCTCATGTTCGTGAAAGCGAGGAGGCTGACCCCCACTTTGCACTCACTGAAAGCACACGAGTGCCTTACCGATTATAAGCGTTCGCCAATTACCGTAAATCCAGCACTATTTGTCCTTTCAAAATAGTCACTTCATACGAATCTCTCGATGAACAATGATAGACGTCTAAATATATCACACTCAAGTAGACATTTAAGGTCGTTTAATTAAATATTATAATTTTTCTCCTGCTAAATGCCAGCACCCACACAGGCTCCCACAGTAATTTAGTAGATACTTAGCGTGACTTTGAGAAATAAGTGGCAACTTTTCATTTGCCATGTTTCTCACGGGAGATGGGATTGTTAATCCAACATTGTTATAGGCATTAGTGTAATTTAAACAGCGTAACATATTGTCGTTTTTAATGAATGTGCATTGAATCTAATAAATATTGCGACCAAAGCCTAGTTTCGCTACTCAATTACTCTAAAGTGAAGTGCTTTAACATCCAAAATTGTAGTGAATAATTCTCTCTTGTTTATTAATTTAAATTCATTATATTTCAATTTAGCAAAGTGACAAGTTTTAGTTGTTGTTTAGAAAGCATACTTTCTCTTCGTCTCATTGACATTATTTATTAATAAGCATAGGAGAGTTCAATTTAATAATACTTTGGTGGTGCGTATGCTTAGCTAAGTAATTCATAATTATGTCCGCCTAGCCTAGTTTGGGTGCCAGCGGCCGTCTCTAGAGACTGGCCTTCTGCGCATCTCTATTCCTTCATTTCCCTATTCCAATGGGACGTCAGTCCGACATGGCCGAAGAGAAATCGGGACTGCTATGAGAAATTTAACAATCCCAATGACACTTTTTGTTCCGACCCGCGATTAAGAACCTCTAAGTAGATAGACTAAGTAACCTGGGTCTATAGTAGGATTTGCTTGTCACTATAACACGAGGCTACGATTATAAATTTTACTACTTATAAAGAGATAAATAAATTTTACAACTTAGAGTTTACTACTTATAAATGATTTAACTACATGGCCCCTACAATGTAGAGTACGTAAGAGAAGAAACTGGTAGAGTGCCTCTCGCTCACATGATACATGTATGTGTGGACTTTTCTTCGGCTATTCCGGGTGGCCCAAATGGCTTATGAGGGTTGCCTCATCAATCTACATATTCTTTAGTTGTGAAGATGAATATGTGCGTAGGATTACCTGCAGTTTCAGGATCAACATCACAAATGACACGATAGAAGGATTACTCTAAATAACATTGTTTTAAAGGTTGTTTTAAAGGTTGGTTGGTTCATATTGTTCATCACTGACGATGTTGTTTAATGTGTATGTATATTATCTCTGTATAAAGCCTAAACGTCAGACATTTTTTTTTTGATTACTTCTATTACCTAATAACTCGGACTTTGTATGTAATTAATCCGGTGTGTGCCGTAGACCATCTCTTTAGGTACACAATCGGTAACTGTTCGGAGACAGCATTTTTAATATCTTGCGTTTTATTTTGTTACAGATCCTGTTGCCCGTTAAAAAATGCGAAACAACCAATGTTCTCGAAATTAGCGTAAAACTTTTGATGGGATTGTTGAGCAAATTTACATACAGAATGGATTACCGGATATTTCTTTTAGTGGCGCTATCTGCGCACTTGTGTAAGTAAATTATTAAGTTTTTTTTTTACGATATAACACTGCTTCCTCTTCTCCTTCTTCCCAGCCTTATCCCGTTTGTATATCAGATGATATCGCAGTCGGCTGCCTAGTCTAGGGGATTTGACGAGGACGTCAGGTTTTATACCGAGCGACTGCCACCTGAACCCTACAACCCTGAAGGGAAACTAAGTCCAATCCTGGAGTTGGTCAAGTTCGAATACACGAATTTGGGTTTCCTCGTGATGTTTTCCTTCACCATAAGAGCACTCAGAAGATGTACTCAAGTTAGAAAAGTCCATTGGTAGATGGCCGGCATCGAATCTGGACTACCCGAGTGGGCCATATTGGTAATCAATAGAAAACTGAGACTTCCTCACGATATAACATTTCTGTTGCTGGAAAAAACCTCCAAAAAAGGGCTTATATCGCAGTGGTGATAAGCTCTGCTTTATGTGCGTAATATAGCTTGGAGTTGTATGCTAATTTTCATTATCTTTTTTTATTGCGCTAGGAGCATGTTGACGTCCATTAGCATCGTACAGTGGGAAAATTTACAATAGTTTTTATTTTGCTTCATTAACTATTTTGCAAATCACAATTATACCTAACGTCAGTCTTTACGTCGATGTGAATTGAAACCCACCTCCCTGGTAGTTCTGGCTACACTCGAATTCAAAGCATCATATTAGAATAGGTATAACAGCAACCAAACGGTTCATATATAATTACAATAATCGTACGAAAAATGGTAAATGGGGCTATAGGACCGGCCCCCCACCACTCTATACCCGATTCGGCCAACCGAGGACTGCGGTGAGATAGGTAAGGATCCTGGAATGTAGCGCTTCTATCAGTTAGGGAACTGACGTGAAGATATCTTTCAGTTGTTTTTTGTAAATATTATTCCTTTTCAAGTAGCAGATGAGTTAAATGTCTAAATACTTGAACGGGGCCAACAAATTGCCGCAGAATCTACAAAAGTGTTGCTATCCTATACTTGATTCTCCCAAAAGAGTGATTCGAAAATCTAAAGGACCAAACTAAACGATAAATATATAGATAGATACCCGAAAGCCTCTATATACGCCAGTACGACACCTGGAAAGATTCATAAGTAAGAAAGATTTAATTGCTCTAAAAATAAAAATAAATCATTATCACGGCTTTTAGCCGATTTGAAGCGCAAATCGACCCCACCCGTCAGAGGGTGGGGGAGGAGGCCGGCCTCCTCTGACAAGCCAAACCGAAAGACGAGCTCAACTCTCCTTATACACGTCCCGTAAAATTAAACGGCACCGTGCGCGCGCCGTCCCACTAGCGTGGGGAGGGGGACCGTCTCCCCCTTTTCGGTCCCAAAAATAAATAACGATAGGGTAATGCCCACAAAAATTCCGGTATGCTTCTTCCCATCTGCGGGAAAAGAGGGGGGTCTGTCCCCCTTTCGTCCACCTAAAACCTGAAGACAAAATGTCTTTCGTAGATCCGACGAACTGTAGGGGCGAGGGCAACAGCTCCGCCAACAGTAATAGGTCCCTCTAAAAAAAAAAAAAAAAAAAGATTTAATATAAACAGATAAACTGGAAATATGATTGAATAAATGCTTAGGTTTCAAAAATATTCATATTATTTCAAAAGAGTAGGAAAACGCAAAGTAATGAAAATGAAACATTTAAATACTTAATCAAGAATAAAAACGAGGCAAAAGAAATTCGTTACCTAAAATAAAAGATGTTATAGGCTTTAAGTATAAAGAGAGCGAGACTGTAGTTAAATATATGACCCGACGTTAAACGTAAAAAAGGTATAAAATAGAAATGTTTAGAACAAAGTAATTGAAAACACATAGATTGGAATAGGGGGGCGGTTCTCGATCCGTATCTGAGGACTATCTCAGCCCACTTGATGGTGAATGGGGTGGAAGTAATAAGGATATAGCGACACGACCTCGCCAGAATTTTGTTACCCACTTTCATATGCGAAATGCAACGTGAATTTCCGCTTCGGACCTTTTTATGTCCGTGATCGCTGGCATTATTTATCGCTTTCTCGTCGCCACTATTATTTATTTCCCTTATCCGACCTAATCCAACATCTGAAATGAAATGTATGAACACATTCATTCGAAAATTTTATAATACAAACCAATTTAAAAATGATAAACAACACGTTCTTTATGCTATATGGTATCGGTAGTCTAAATTAATTTATTTCTCAATAGTGGAATTGATGCGAGCGCATCCACCCGTTAAGGCAATTTTATGGAATCATATTGTTTTATTGAATATCTTTCCTGAAAGTTCGATTGAAATAACGACAGTTGCGGAAAAACACATTAAACAATTTTACGAGAGATCACAAACAAACATATAAATCTTAAGTCATCACGTTTCATTTCTTCGATACTAAAGGATGATAAATGGTGGATAGGTCTTTACAACGCAAAATGAAGCTGGTAACCTACGTAGGTAGGAGAAAGCACGTGTTGACGTGCTNNNNTGTGTGTGTGTGTGTGTGTGTGTGTGTGCTGACCGATAAGGGCTGATAAAGATGATGATATATACATTCTTCAAATATTATAAATGTGAGAGTTTATATGTATGTTTGTTACACTTTGACACAAAAATGTACTAAAACTTACTGGCTTTGGGTGAGATTTGGCATGATGAATGGCAATCTGGAATAACATATAAATACTATTTATCCTAAAATGAGGCGGGGCATAGGTAGTACTATTTAAATATTTTTTGTTTAGATCTGTCTTAGTACTACTATCTGAAAGCCGAGTTTAACAAAATATGATAAGAAAATTAGTTCATGTTTTTACTTTTAAATCCAATAATTCTTGAACCGAAAAAAAATATACAAGAAAGCTCTTTGTAAAACCATCTCTTGCGATGTTTGTTATTTTTCTTAACTTTACGCATCATTAGCGCATATATGAGTACGTTTTGCTTAACTCTCTCGTATCATCTCAGAGATGAGCCACTATTACAGACCATTAACTAAGCAATGGTTTCGAAACACCAGCAAAAAAGTGCCATTGCTATTTTTTCTACAAAGTATCTTGAAATATATTTAAAAAGTAGATATCGCACATAGCGCTCGATACAGATGTTTAGATGGCAAGTTTTTTTTTTTTTTTCTAAAATAAAATGTTTAATGAATAGGCACTCATCTCCAGGCTGGGAGCAGCAAGCAAGGGGCCGGTGGCTCCAGCATATCAGAGAGAGAGAGAGCTTAATACGGCGCTGGATGCACAACAGTTCAATAAATAATATAATATTTAATTTACCATGTATTTTATGGCTACGTGGGGGCGGCCTAAGAATACCCTCACCCTCAATCCAAGCACAGGTGGACGTAACAGTCGTCAAAGGGCACTTAACAGCAAAGAGGTTTCAGCGAGCTGGTCGTTTGGTGTCCCGTCTGTTTCATAGTGACAGTGAAATAGACGGAAGCACCGGACAGCGCTCGCGCCGAGTGATGGCGGTACCATCAATCGGATCGGCGACAGGCAGTAGTGACGCCGGTCCGAAACCTAATTTGCGATTGCCAATCCGCTTGCCCAGCGTGGCAATTATGAACATTAACCTTCAACTGACGACAGCAGTAGAATTCGGCCCCTAGTTCCCGGCAGTTTCACTAGTCCTGGCCGCGGTGGCGGCCACGGTAACGGTGGAACAAGGGGTGCTAAGAATTTCCGGGCTATGGATCGCTACCACCGATTTGACCTGGCTACGTATAACGGACGAATACTCAGACTAGATAACCACTTGGTTAAGCTGGAGGTGGAACTGGGAAAAATCCGATTGCACCTTCTGGAGCTATGTGAAGTTCGAAGACAAGGCGAGGACACCATAACTGTGCCATCGGGTCACCTATTCCACTTCAGGGAAGGCAACACTCCATCCTCCTACTCGTATATCCCTCGTAGGCAAATTCCTCTAGACGGAGGGCCTCTTCTTAATGAGCTCCTACTTTAAGAAGAAGCCCCATAGGAAGTTGACACGACAGAGCTCCGATACTGTGACAAGGAACAAGATTGATTTTATTATGACAGAACCAAAGCATACATTTAGGGATGTCTCCGTAATCAACAGTTACAATACCGCACACACACAATACCGCAGAGTTTGAAGACGAAAGTCTTCAACCAATGCGTTCTCCCCGTGATGACCTACGGGGCCAAAACTTACTTTAGGGCTGGTTCGCAAGTTTGCGGTAGTTCAACGGGATTTTGTACGTGCTATGTTGGGTGTTTCCCTGTCCGACAGAATTCGTAACGAAGTCATAATCTCACGCGACGTATAGGCACATACTCGGAAGAACAGATGGCATATGGGCCAGTAACGTTCTGTAGTGGAGACCACGTTTAGGAAAACGAATTGTTGGTCGATCGTAGACCAGGTGGGAAGACGATCTCCGTGCAGTAGCCGGTCCGGGATGGATGCGAGTAGCAGGAGATCGGTCAACTGAGGGATCATTGAGAGAGGCATATGTCCAGCAGTGGACCGATATGGGTTGTTAACGATGAAAAATGATGATCATGTAGTTTACAATTTAAATGATCAAAATTAAATATAATAATAATTCATAATGATCCAGCAGTTTAAATTTGATTTTATATTTTCAGGCGTGGTGTCTGCTGATAACAATGCTATGCTGACCCAGACCGTTTATGGCTTCTTAGACTTTACTACGACGATAGGGAACACGGTCATGGTGTTCTCTCCACAGTCTGCTCCACCACCAGGTCGTTCATTATTATTATTATTATTATTGTAACCTATATGTAATTAAAATTATCGTTAAGATACAAGTTTGTCTTCTGATATTAACTGATCACGAAAATTTGAGGAGAGATCATTAATTATTTAGAGCCGTGGATGGACAAGAATTGATGTTGATGCTACGTATGATACTTCTCTCTCTCGCTCTCTCTCTCTCTCTCTCTCTCTCTCTCTCTCTCTCTCTCTTTGTTTTCTCTAAGTATGGATATCTTCAAAGACCATAAATATATAAACAATATTATATTGCTAAGAGGTATAATACAAAAATGTTTTTGTCGTCTTTCAGAACCACCAAAAACAGAAAAGTCTGTTCAGGAGAATATTATTGAGACAAAACCACCACCAGTTAATAATGTCAAGCCCGAAGCAATAAAACCGAGCAAAACAATCGATAAAACGAATAAAGTTTCATCGCCCCTCTTTGCCTCGAGCGCCGTCTCGGTAGTTACATCTCCGCCCAAACAAGAAGAAAAGGCAGTAAATATTCCAAAATCAGTAGTAAAAGAACAAAAATCAATCGTTACTAAAGTTGAAGTAGTAGCAGGTCCGTCAAAGATTGTTGAGAGCCCAAAGCAAGAAGCAAAGCAAAACGATAAAAACCAAAAGAATCAAGCAGTTAAGGCTCCTCCTAATATCATAAGCAGCAAGGTCGAAGTGAAAGCAAATTCACCAGCTCCCTCTATTGTATCAAAAGTTAATAGTGTGATTCAAATAAAATCCAGTCATTATGAAGAGGAGCCGGCAATATTAATATCAAATAACATTGGAGAACCTGAATACGACTACTTATCTCGTCAGCCATCAGAGTTTGTTGAAGAAACTTATAAGGTAATCAACATCCGTCCTTCGAAGGCCCATGGAACGAAGCCAAAAAATAATGGTAAAAATAGACACCAACCCACCGCACCAGCTGAAGATGAAGACCATCCCTTGGGTCTAGTTACAACCCTTGGTGGCACTATTGTCAATAATGGGTTGACAACAGTACACGAAACAAGCGTCATTGGTACCTACATTTCAGGAAAATATGCCCAAGTCTTGAATAGTAACTCAAAAATATTACAGTCCGGTCATAAAGCAAAGATAAGTCCAAGTCAACCAAACAGAATTTTAAAAACTGTAGCGCCAACAATTTCGAAAAACCACAGACACCATTTAGAACCGACGCCTTCGATTAGTGATGATGATATAGGGCAATCTGTCAGCAAAAATACCCGAAGACAAGCGAATGGCGGAGGATCTTATAAAAGTCATAGGCATAGAGCCCAAAATAACGACAACGCTAATACCGAACCACCCACTCAAGCTCCTCAAGGTAAAAAATTCAAAAACAGGAGTTCATCTCAAGCTCAAAGACAACAAAAGTAAGTTAAAACGGATACATTTCTTAAATTTCAAATTTAAAACATCAGACCTTTTATGATTTTTGTATTAATACTGGGCCTGGAGTCTAAAAATAATATTTCTTTTTTATGAATAAAAAATTTAATATTGCTTATCTAATTTTTTATTGACATTGATATACTTTCATTTCAGTGATCAACCTTCTCAACCATCGTCAAGCAGACGTAACAAGAATGGTCATCGCCACAAAACAACAATTACCAATACAGGAAATAGCGACAATCAATCAAAACGTAATTTCAAGAATCGCATTCAACCGACAGCGGTAGAGCAAGTGACACCAGCACAATCTACAAGCATTTATAAGTTTAAATTGAACAGGGCACCAACTTCCGGCCGCTGGCAATACAAAACCAGCCCGAAACCAAAAGTAACCATACGGAAAGCCGGCGAAGATGAGCAAGCAACGACACCTAGCTATAATCCACTATTAGATGACCCGTCTAATGATCTATCCGCAAGAGCCCGGTCCGACAATGATCTAGAACTACAAGGCTCTCAAAGTGGTCCAGGAACACTGCTCGAGAATGATGCTGATGACAATTCTATTGAAAAACTTCCACCTGTAGAGACACTTAAAGTTGAAATAAGCACTCCCGCTGATTTTAGTGATGTCTACTACGAAATAGCTACTCTGAAATCTCCTTACACTTTCCAGGTAAATAATATTATGAAAGATTGTACGAAATCGTGTTCGATCCCGTCCTCTCTCTAAAAATACGTGGGTCTAACATCTGATATCGCCTTTTTGTTTTATTTTTTATGGGGGCCTGGCGTCAGAACAGAACATGTAGGGGTCGAGTATATTATTTTACTATTTCATAGCATTTCCATAGTATAGCGGTCCAAATTGACAGTAACAACAGCACGACCACAGCTTATTCGGATTTATTATTCAGATTCTTTCAAACTGCGCGTAACAAGACTGCCTAACCATCACTTCACGTCAGTATGTATAATTTATCCGTCATGCCGGTCTGATTTGACTGTAATTCAGGAATAACTATCTCACATACAATACTATAGTCTATAAACCGAACTTTATTATCATTACAGGTTGGACGGGTGAAGAACACCAGGATTATAACTGTCACAACGACAATTGAAAAACGAATCGAGCCAACAGTTATGAGTTCCCAAAGCTCTCTCAACGAGCCGTTGACAGAAAATATATTAGCGACAGCATCGCCATATGGGAAAGATAACTATTTCTTAGATTCAAGTATTGCTACTCTGCCAGCAATTACGCTGTCTTCTGATGTTGAAACGCCTCCTCTTGAAACCGTTACGGAAACATTTAGTACCACACAAAACATGCTCAAGACTCACATTCTACCTATAGTCCATGAACCAAATATTACAAGCAGTCTAACTTTCATCCAAACTTACCAGGTGACGAGATTTGTGACGGCAACGAAAACGCTGCCACCCATGGATTTCTTCCAATTCATTCCAAGTAAAACATTGAAAGAGTTCAATAGTCGCCTGGATGAAGCCGGCTCTGAATTACATTTGGAATTGGACTTTGGAGACAGCAACGAGGATGAGGATGGACATTTGCGCCGCGTGTTCCCCTCAGACTTAGACCTCGCTAATATTGGCTCAAACTTCGACCTGACCGAAATAGACAAGTACAGAGATAACCATTTAAGGCTCAAGAAAGCTCACGGTCAAAATAAAAATAATCATGTCACTGAAGCTCCTAATCCATCCACTCCCGCCTTGACTCCCGAACAAGCACAGCAACTTGCGCTCCTGAGATTACTAAACCCAGCCGCAGCGGCTCAGATTCCAAATGTCGTTACAACTTCCAAGCCAGTGTTGAGATACGAAACAATATATGAATCTCACGTTATACCATTCTTCAATGGGCGTAGTACAGTTGAGAGCACTATCTCCCGCCCAGTAGCAACAATTACAAAAACTGAATATGAAATAGGCACCAGCAGTCTTCCAGCGCTACCTCTAAACCCATTGTTCCCTCAACAACAATTCACCGTGACTTCGACGCCCGTTGTCGTGAACACAGAAGTTGTAGCAACAGATAGTCAAGTTTTGAAACTGACGTTTGGCGCCAAAACTGTCTACACGACTTTGTTCACAACTAAAGTTGTACCGACGGTGGTGACATCTTACGTAACGTCTTCGATACCTGTGCAGCCAACGGCCGCGCCCGGCTTCCCCGGCTATTTCCCCGCTCCTTACCCCCCATTTCCCTATGTAGGTTAAGTGTAAAGTAAATTTCAAGTAGTAGTAAAGAACGATGTACTCGGTGATGCGAGAAAAACGTTAGTGAATTTGAGTGATGTAGTACACTTGGATGAAAAACTGTATTTTGATCTTCGTCTAAGAACAGTGTAAAGTGTGACGTGTGATTAATGACTTGAGTAAATATGAAGACATTTTAATGTTCGTTTTGGGTGTGATCTATTCGTATTATTCAAAATATCATTTATTAAATAATAACCATACGCTGCCACGATATGTTGTAAAGTTATATTAACATATTCTAAAATCTTAAATGTACTTCTTGTACTTTCTTTGTAAATATTTTATTTATGTCTTGTATCTTGTATATAACTGTAATTAGATTATTTTTTAAATAAAATTTGTATATAATTTATATAAATTGTATACCTTTTGTAAATCTTTTGCTTAAATAAATGTGATTCGAAGCTGTTTATTACTATTTTTATACCAGTCTTAATATAGTTTTTTTATTCATAGGTAATAAAAAAGTAGATTATATAAATTCGTGTAATGAAAATTATTGCTACCCTTGAACCAATCCCTTTTTTATTGTTTCATCATCATCATTATCGGTCCTTATCGGTCCACTGCTGGACATAGGCCTCCTTCAAGGAACGCCAAGACGACCGATCTCATGCAACTCGCATCTGCACTGCACTGCACTGCGTTTTCCTAAAATCGGCCTTCACTCCAGAACCTTACTGGCCCATCTGCCATCATTATTATATACATTAACTACGAATATGCTGTCACGTTTCGTGCAGTATGCGATTACAAATGCGTGCAAACATAGGCTAGTTTTTATTAAGGAAATCGGTCTCCATAGCACTATAATGAGGGGTGAAGAAGAAAAGTAGTAAGAAAGAATCGAAACTAACCTGGCCGAACCATAATGAATAAATTAATTTTACATTAAATATAATTTCAGAAAAACAAAACCTTTTAAATCGCTACTTATCTGAAGATATACTGTAACGAAATGGATTGTGCTTACGTAAATGTAAATTTACTTTTAAGTTAGTATCTCTAAGTAAATGCCCGGCTTTTGTTTAAAGATTCCACATTGTTTACGCAAAAAAAAATTAATTTGCCGAGCCGTCTCATATTTCACAGAGATGAGAGGTTTATACTCCGTGATAGCTTAATTTAAGACTGCAGAGCGTAGGTCGGGCAGGCAACAAAAGGCCCTACGAACTAAGATTAATGAAGCTGCTATGGAACTTAATAAGTAAACGGCCCTTAGGTTTTTAACATTTTAAGAAATTTAAAAATACATTACTTTGTTTATCATAACATATTTTTATTGCATTAGTTTATCTAATGTTAGGGAGTAAAATGTTTAAAAAGGTTGCTAACGGAGGTAGACTTTTGGTGGCTGTATTATACTTGTATGAATAAATACTTGGTATAAAAAGAGATAAGTTAAGTGTAATAAGATACTGTGCCGATACGAACCTCCGTGCTCCAAGTAGACTACGTATGAGGGTCCAGCTGCGCAGGGCCCTAAATACTGATTGTGTATTTTGTTTTAACATTTTTTTAAGTAGGTCACCGACAAATCACACACGACGCTAAACGTACACTAACGGCAGCATAGCTATCTCCTCGCCGGTCGCGCTGGCCTGATTCATCTGCAATTCAGTCATAGCACTAAATCTTACTTAGGTAGAGGTCCATGCCAACTGTTTCGGTAGTTATTTTTCTACCTTTAAAAGAAAAGTTTACTCCATTCGATTGTACAAAAAAGGAGGGCAACGCACCTATATAACAATTATACGGATGTCTATGGGCATCGGTAGTCGTCAAAAGGCGGATTTCTCGTTTGCTCTCCTAAATTATTAAAAAAGAAGTTTAGCTAAGTTGATTCAACAACTAAAAATAGTATAAAATAAACATCTGTTACGTCACAGATGTACGTGCGGAATGCCTGCGCGGCGATTGAAAGCGCTAGGAGGGAATCGGCTTATCGTCCACCGATGGCAGGGGGAATAATTTCATTGGAATATGCAACGTTCTTCCATGCAAATTTCGCATTGTTCCCTGTTTCCCCGATACACCCGGCAAACGTACGACAAAATCTTGTCTATGACATTTAGGAATTCGTTGTACAGAAATGCTGAGACTGCATTACAAAATATGGTATATTCTTATTGATGTCGTTAGATTCGTCCTTACGGACAGACTAAGATCGAACAACCATACCGCCTCGACTTTAGTATTTTTTTACGCTGTTGTTTTATAAAGTATACGTCTTTAATTCGCCGTCTCTCTTTTCCAAATATTCCTTTTCTGGAAATTTCGAGAGTCTAGAAAGCTAAGCTTTAGCTCCAGATCGATATGAGCCAAGTGTATGTAAGGGGTACCTTGATAGTGATAATCATTGAATAGGTACATACTGATTATAAAAAGTCAAAACTAGATATAATAACAATAAATCAAACGAAATAAAAATATTTATTTAATCATATCAAATGATTGTATGTACCAAGAAACTCCATCATCGAGGCAGTCGTCGTTATTAGCTTATCCTTTACAGAACATATAGAACACTTTCGTAAGAGGCAGTGTCATGCTGCATTGCAGCGGAGTTGGGCCGGCACGACCTCTCACTCAAATAACACCGCCGTAAAGTGACACCTTCAGTGTCGCGTTTCGTGCGGTTTGTGAGGAGCCGGTGGCCCATTTTAAGAAATTACGGCAAAGTATCGGCATAGTAATAATAAGAATCTTCATGGGCGTCGGTAGTCGTGAAAGGCTCTGATCTTGATCGCCTATATTATAAAAAAAACTTTTAAAGTCGATACTGGTGGAATCATTTATCCTACAAATATTATGAAAAGTTTGTATGTAAGTATGGTTGTTCTTCTTACATGTAAAAACTACTTGAACAGACACTACAGGCTGGAATAACAAAATACTTATAATTCCGTACTACAGCAACCTGTGATATATGTTACGCGGGTTAAGCCGCGAGACAGTGAAAGAAATTGGAAAACCATAAATATCGTTTTACAGCATATAAAGACACCCAAACGAGCATGGCGGAGCATTAGATGACTATGGAGGCCCATTAACATCCGCAAATGCAGTATTGTGTGGCGATACCAAAGGGTCATTGTGGTTGCCGCTGTTGATCCTGGCGACACAGTAGCAGCGTTGGTGGGGACGAGCGCTGGGACAAGTTAAATTATGCAGTGTTGCTCACGGTGCAGTGTACCGTACGAAACGCGATAGCGTAGGTGTAGTGACACCTTTCTTTTCGGTGACACATTTACGCGCCTTCACCTGCCTTGGGTGGTGTCAGGGGGTGTATGGGTATCGCAGCACATCATAGTGCCGAATACCCATAAAAACCACCGCGAGTGCAACCAGTACCGTCTTTGGTGAGGTGCCCCGGAACAACAAATAATCGGGACACCACGACGCCTAGCCAGTCCCTTAAGGGACCGACGCTACCTCCACAACAGGGCTGCAACGCACCACAGGACAACCCCACCAACTGTACAATGGGATAAGTTTACCATCTTCGCGCCTTGCCCCGTACGCAAAAGCGCCACATCCTGTTGTTCTTTTGTCCTCTCCTCTTATAAGAGGGGTGCAAAGAGCACCCCCGCGGTTCAATTGGCTTCACCTGGGCTCTCCCCAGGCTACTGAGCCCCACCGCTCGGACTCGGGACGGGTGGCAACTCTTTGAGTAATAAATAATACACAATTCACTACGCCATGACAAGGCTTGAACCATGTTTGGGGTAGGTATAATGATATCTGCCACAAAAACAAATTTACGGCGCCATCTTGTGCGAGGAATACCTAGTAAGTAAATGTCGCCCCATTCAGCGTTTCTTCTTTCTGAAAACAGGAATTTCGATAGTCGATATTACGCACAAGAGTTGCGCAGATCATACCAAATAATTATCGGAAAAATCATTGCAATCAAACTCGAAATACCGACAATGACTTCAATGATAACATTATCATTAATACAAAGATAACAACACTAGTGTAACGTCATAATAATTCCCCTTCGCTAGCAAGCATAATGACAAAGAAACAATTGTGTATTAATGCCCAAAATGTATAAGGTATTCAGTGTTGTGATTTTTATACATCTGTGTAAGTAGAGATCTGTTATATTATTAGATGCGAGCATTTTAAGGATTATCATTGTGGACACATGATTTGTACCTACAATAGATATATTTACAAGGAGATATGTAGATACCTACAATGACTACGTGCAAAAAACTATTCAAAATCTCACTCTTTCTTTTCTATATTTTTTTAAAATAGTGGAATATTTCTAGTGATTTGTGCTCGTACTAACGTCTACTAACATGAGTAATATTATGATCTTTATTGCAATAGAGGAATATGTGAAAGCGTAGAGATACGTTATTTCAGGCACGCTCCCGGCAGCGGCTCAGAACACCACGCAGACGTCACGTTGCTTCCAGTTCACGTGGCTCGGGCCTCGTTTCAACAATGAGAGCGTGTTCCTAAACGCGACGTGCCAGGAAGCCACCCGCCTCGCCCGCGGAGTGCCCTGTCAGGCTCCACTCGTTGCATCCCGTAAGTTCACCTCCTCTGTGTTGCCTGTAAAACGTGAAGTTTATTTACGCTAAATGGAAGCAAAAGTTTTCAACTGTGCATTGTTATCGTGAAAAGCGGGAGAATTTTTATGCAAAACAGTGTTTGAGAGTATTTATCAAACCCTGATGTTGTTATAGTTGATTGAATGTATTGTCACTACTTCGTGGAAATTCATGTTAACACTTGAATAAATAAGTAAGCTTTAATACTTTATACCTGTTTATGATAGGGCGAAACCGGTCGTAAATGTAAATTGAATTACAATAAAACTACTTTTACGGATAGTACCGCGATAGAATCCGTAGAAGTAGTTTTATTGTAATGAGTAACATTCGCGTAAACTTAATAAGTAAATTGACATTGAATAATTATGGAAATAATATATCAAGTTTATTTATTTATTCAAGTGCTGATATTTTTATCTTGACACAAGATTTATTATTTATAGTTGTTTCATTACAGCCGAAACTGGCCGGCGTGACAGAGGCCTGCCTCTCTCTGACACCTCACATCAGGATGAAATGACCTAACATGAGATGATGAGATGATTTGAACAAGTCAAGTGTGCTTGCTTTTCTAAATAATAAAGTTCTTAATGAACTAAGTATAGATAAAGGAACTTTGATATTTCCCCATAATTTGAATTTATTCCCTAAAATTTATTAAACCGTATCCAATTTATTTAACCCTGAAGCATAGAACGGAATGGCTATCTAGAAAAAAAAAAATTTGTTTCTTCTGCCTTTCAGGCACCATAGGTATGCGGTGTTTCATATAAAATGGAATTGGTAACATTGATTGCGTTACGAACTCCGTCTATATAACATATGTCAGAGAACTTAGTTAACTGATAAAAATTTAAGGATAAGTTCGATAAATTGACTCTACAGATTCTGTCTCACACTCAGACGAACACATGACAGATGGGCCAGGAAGATTCAGGTCTCTGGAGTTTTCGCTTGGGAAGACGTAGGTTGGAGGTATATGATCGAAAGTTTGAAAATACTGCTGATAATAATGATGATCTGACCTCAAGTTCCGACAGCCACGTCTGTTTTCAAACCAGCATCAAATTCAACAAAAAAAGTGTTAACAAAATCTTAAAATGTACATTTTCAGATGACGGGACGTGGCCCGACGTAGAATATATCTGGACTCATTATGGCCAGCAAGCTTCATGTATTTTAGCGGACAATGATGTCTGTGCACAGTTTACATATTATTTTAACGGGCATCGTAAGTAATTAGATAATAATTAGATTTTAGTTCCGCTAACTGCGTATAGGTGTGCGTACCTACCTAACATGCTACCTTCTCTTTCTCTCAGGTCATCGTGTATTGCGACGAAAACAGCCTAACTCATAATTGTCAATTTCTTATTAAAAATATGCGTACACTCATAATGGGAGTCGAACTAATAGCAATTAATTGAGTCATTACATGTCATAGAACCGACAACATACTCTAATAGTAAAATTGTAAGCAAGCTAAGAGTCATAATGTCGGCAGATACGAAGCATACCTCTTTGTGAAATGTATCCATAGATTGATATGTAACGGGGTTGAAGTTCGTTTACAGTGGATTCCTTCACACGTGGGTGTAGGGGGTAACGAGGTTGCAGATACACTCGCATCCGAGGCTTTACAGAACCGCATAACTCTCGATATGGTACCACACTATACTGATCATTTTTCAAAAGTGAAATCCGACAATTACATCAAATTTAAAATGATGTTACAAGGAGTGCTCGATAAACAAAGGTATCTGCTATAGGACCATTGTGAACGAACTACCCGCATACCTCGGTTCATCTCCCGAAACAGCATCAGAAAAAATTGTTTATCTGCTTCCGTACTCGCATCCAAGTCAACAAGTTTAATTTCATAATGAAAAAAGGGACGATCCAAACTGCACACGATGTGAGAGAGAAGAGGTCCTCTCCACCTAATTCTCCAGTGTAAGATCAACGAACAACTTAAGTTAGCTCTCCTAAAAGAAACTTTGTGCTCTCTGTGATCTTTTCTTCTTCTTCCGTCAAATTTTAAGCCTAGGCTTCACTAGAGGGTACAGTGGTAGATTTTTAAGTTTCATCAAACATTCGCTGGACCGAAGATTTGAATAATATAATAATACCGCTCAAGGAGCAACACAAAGTGTTTATATTTGACGCTTAAGCCGTTGTATAATATAGATTTTATTGTTATAAATTTACTCCATATGTTATAATCTAAAACTGTTAATATAACCCCTGAATGTTATTATTCTAAGCTGACTTAATGATATTACGGTGTTATGGCTTATCAAATAAATATGATTTAAAAAAAAATATCATATGAATGATATTATTTACGTAATCGTTAAATAGCCTCGTACTACCCAATGTCTTGCTCGAGTTTCCTCTAGTATCAATTCCCTTTTCTAACATAGTATGTATTAATCCAGTACCGCGCCGTGACAGCGCGTCATCCTTGCATATGTAACGTATCGTATTGTACCTGCAGCAGTGACCGTAAATTATGCATATACTGTTCCTTTTTTGTTTTTGACACGTGGAAACGCATCTTCACACCTTTACCGACCCTGGTGGGTCCAGTAGTGTGGGGCTTGCGGCACATTATAGTACCGAATACCCATAAAATCGCCGCGAGTGCCATCATTGCCGTCGGTGAGGGGCCCGGAACAACAAATTATCAGGGCAAGGCGACGGCTAGTCAGTCCCCTACTACGCGCGCCGATCTAAGACGAACATAGTAGAGCTAAATATTAATTTATCTGTATTTACAGCTGAAAATTCAACATACATGTGCACGCGCGCTACAGACACAAATGGCTCTACCGTCCGAAATGGGTGTTACCAAGAGAACTCGGGCAGTTACACAACAAGAGTGTGCTTCTGTAGAAGCATACCGGGAGGGGTCCCTTGTAATAGTGCATATTTAACTAAAGGTCCTCCTACTATGATAATACTTAGTCTGGTCTTATATAAATTATTCAACATTATATGAAAGGGATGTAAAAGAAAATAAATATATTTTAATGTGTATATTTAAATTTTATTTCAAATTTCCAGCTCTAAAGCTGAAGGGCTGACAACAAGAATAAAAACTTATAAGGATATGTTGGCTTAGAGCACTTGTTTATCCAAAGGAAACGGAGAAGCTGGACGCTCTACATAGTCAAAGTACATTGGCTATAATTCCGAATCGAGTGAGCCACTACATCGCACGTATTGGGTTTAGAGCATTAGTCCAATTTATTTACTTTAGCAACAGTTTGAAGATAAAATCAATACAGTGTTTGTATAATATTTTGCATAATTTTATCAAAGAAATTAAGAATTTTTTATGAATATTAAAAAATTCAATCAATACAAAGTACTTATCTACTATTTTTATAAACTTTCGTGATCTTGTTATGTATGTACCTAGTTATGGGTAAAAAGGGTAAGTACCCTGCAAAGCGTCAATCTACATCATTAAACGATAGTGTTTAATTGATTTTTCATTCCTTAACATTAATTTAGTTAATAAAATTTGATATTGGCCAAAAATTTATTACAACTCCTACAATTTTTATGCACCTACTAACTGTTGCACGCGACTTCGTCTACGATAAAACCAGGTGTAAATGTTATTATTTATATAGCTTACGTATTATTCTGATGCTGCGCAACAACAAGCTTGCTTTACATGTTCAAATTCGGTATCCAGGTGTTTTTTGTGACAGGTACTTATAGTTTTAGCGAGCACGAGGCTAACAATACCCACGGTAGATGGCTGGGCTAAACAGAAGTAATAATCTGGCCTCTGCCTGAGACCCAGCGATAAATATAACCAAATCAATAACTAAACGTAACACTTTGAATCTACAAGATACAATGAGTAATCAGTATATAATTTGAAATCTTCGGATACTTTTTATAATCAGTCATCTCAGTTCATCCAATTCAAACGGCGGTAAACTCTGATTTTTAGTAACAGCATGTCTATTTCTCACCAGCCTGCAGGATGTTAGTTTGAGTAGAAGAAACAATCATAGTTGTCAATATTTTTCTCTCTCACCTTTCGTTTCAGTTACCGCTTTCTACAAAACCGTAAATCATATTGTGTTCTAAAAGTATTCATAAAATATGTAACAATAACATTTCCACATTTGTTGAAACTGTAAGCTTACCTGTGGTGCGCATAATACTAATAAGAAGTGATGACTATGTTCGTGCGGTTTGTTATAGTCACGATGACACATTTGGGCATAGAATAAACGACCTTATAGAACAGATCGTATCATAAAATTGCTTTTACTATTTATGTATCAATGGTATAAACATCAGAAAATTATGTGGTGTGTAATAACTGCGGCCGGGCGTGAATTAGTTTTACAAAACGTGCATGGGCCATATTAACATGCCTAATATACTTTGGTACACCAACATCAAATTTTACCATCTCCATTGTAGAAATGTTCTAAGACACAAATGCGGCTCACATTTGGGGTCTTAGGCTGATTTTAGTCTCACGCTGACGGCACGCGCACCGTCAGCGCTGATGGCCGAGATATATGAACTTTTAGGAAGCGTTTTTTGGTGACGCGTAGCTATCAGCGCGCACGGTGGTCAGCGCTGATAGCTACGCGTCCGTAAACGTCGCGCGTCGGCCCCGCGTAGCTGTCGGCGCTGACGATCGCACGAGCGCCTCTGCGTTCAGTGAGCGTTTTAGTGTCAAGCGGAGCGGACGTCGTCAGCGCGTACAGTCATGGCAAATCGCGAAGCGGATACTGGTAATGAAACAGCTAGACGTACTGATGAATAATTATGTTATGTTTAATTACTAATAATATGTCATTTATGTTTTTTTTTTTTTGTATTATCTATAATATGAAACAACAATAATAAATATCTATGTTGTTTTCTTACCTATATTTTGCCATGATTACACATAATTATAAAACGAGTAAATATGTTTTTTCTTACCTTAAAGTCACCATTAGTCGTTCAATCGGTGGTATAGTCACGATTCGTAAGCTGCAATGGACCAGTTCATCCTGTATCTTTGCCAGAAGTTCGTCGAAAGTTCTATTTGACATTCGAAAGTAATTAAAGAATTTACTTTCGTCAGCCCTCAAAGTGCCACATAACAAGACAAGCTCTCCTGCAACGGCTCTCTGCTCAATCAATGGATGTGTCTTCGTCGTCGCCGGTTTTTATTTTTTTGGGATACATAGTACAAAGCAGTAATAATTAATACACTACGCATTTTGTCGTCGTCTGTACGGTAAGGCGGTCAGTACGATACTAAAACGAGCCACTCTGAGCCTCAGCGCTGACAGACAACGCGCTGGACTATAAGCGCTGACGGTGAGCGTGAGACTAAAATCAGCCTTAGAAAAAAAAAGTGAACTACTTCAGCAAATTCTAGTTCTCTGACTAAAAAAGAAGAGGCAACACGTTAAACATGACGTGTACGTCGAGGTGTCAATGATTGTCAATGTCACAAATATCGCTTATTTCGAGAGCTTCTAAAGAAATTATTTTATTTTATATGTATTGCTAACGTAAAATATCGCAACAAAATGTATTCGGTTTTAACTAGAGTTAATGCAATCCTAACATATACTCTCAGCGTGCTGGCATGTTTAACTTTTCTGTGTTTCCTTTCCACACTAACGGTAGACTACAGGACTGCCGCTCAAATGAACACGGTAAAAGTAGTTGTGTAAGTACTACCATGCCATTGATTGATTAATAAATATAGGATAGTTATTTAAAAAATCACACCACTTTCGCCAAACACTCACTTTAAAATTGAGGCAAAATAATCCACGTCAACAATATTGATGCAATAACAATCACGTAAATTTTTTTAGAAAACATGCATTTTCGTTTTCTACATTCAAGTAGAATAATAATAGACCTGAAAGCCCTGTTAAGTATTCATGTGATTTTAACATAATTATATCTATTTTATTTATTTCCTTATTTATTACAGGAAAAATGTTCCTGATTATGGGGATTCGAGGGAAATGAGTGATCTTGGATACTTAACATTTGATCTCAAAACAGATCTATCTCATCTCTTCAACTGGAACGTCAAACAGTTGTTCTTATACCTGACCGCCGAGTACATTACACCAGCAAATGAGTTGAATCAAATTGTCTTATGGGATAAGATCATCCAGAGAGGAGAAAATTCAGTTCTAGATTTTAAAAACATGAACATTAAATACTACTTCCGTGATGATGGTAGTGGTCTTAAGTAAGTATTATGTACTGTTATTAACCGACCCATGGCCACACAATTTCTAACAGATCTCTAAAATGCAAATCTTAATGGAAAAACAACAATTGGTTATACAAATTTGGATTCTCATTAAATGAACTAATTCTGTAGATACCAATTTTTGGCCAAGAGCTAGTCACTTCTTTTTTAAAGTAACTTTAGGAGTCATCTAGCTATATTATCCATATAAGTTATTCTTATCATTATTGACATATCTCTGGTATAGAATAGAGAATTTATACCATAGTGATTTATGTAACAAAGGTTTTGTACCTAGTCTCTAAAATAGGATTTGTAACCTTGCATGGATATACCATCACTAAAATTTAAGCCTGTTTTGTATAGAGGTCATTGTTCTGCCTCAGATTATGTTATCATAGCTAATGATCAGCCCGTATCAATGAATTTGTTTGTACTTTGCTCATTCCCAAAGATTTAATTTATAGATCTTGTATTAAATATGATGTCCTGCAGTGACACGGTTTTCAGTAAAGAAAAAAGTTCTATTCGGAGACACAAGGCACACAAATATTTAGTTGACTTTCTCAGTTCCTTATGGACTTATACTTTTTTTTAGTTTTATACTGAAAAAAAAAAATATTTTCAAATGACAATACTTATATGTATATATGGCTGACTGGTGTGACATTTTCATCACTCGTAGACGTAAAACAAGTTGGTATAGTTAAAAAAAAAAGTAGTATAGGATACTTTAGTAAATAAGGTAATTTATTACTTGAGTTGAATGAAAAGAGACAGTGTGAGTTGAGTTATTAAAAAATTACAGAAGCAAATAAAAATTTTACTTTTATTCTGGGTTAACATGTTAAGATAGATAAAGAATAATATTAACTAAAGATTGGTTTTTCAGGGGACACAACAATGTAACTCTAACACTTTCATGGAATGTGATACCCAATGCTGGTTTGCTGCCAAATGTAGAAGCCCTTGGTCAGCATTCCTTCAAGTTTCCAGCAGAGTATACAAACACAAGAGTATGATTTTGGCTGTAATTTTTTTTTAATGTGTAATAGGGTCAACATTGTGTGAAGTTCAGTAAGGAATATATGATTTTAAGGAATAATATTTCTTTCCTTTCAAAGCCCTTGACTTTAGTAGTAGTTCGATGTTTGATTAGAAAAGGACCACTAAGACACTTGGGCCTAGGCTTAATATTTTAAGAGGTCCCAATTCATAGCAAGCCATCTAATATTTTATTTTATACTAGTTGACCAGACAGATTACTTGTCTGTTCCTTAGCTATAAACATTGAAATTATTTCTATAATTAGAAAAAAAAAGTTCAACTTAGTGTTCTTTGTTGTGTAAGTGAGCTATGAGATACAGGTATATACCTCATATCAGATATATAGATATACCTCATACCAGAAAGCATAAAAACCTTCATCTATATAATGAGTGACACATCAAAATTTATTTTAAACAGTCAGGATTTTTTTTCTAATGTAAGGTTACTATCTATATACACTTAACCTATTATCTTTACATCTAAAATGAACCCTACAAAAACGAAGTAATCAAGTTCTACAATGATGGTTGAGATTTTCCACAGCTTGGGATTCATAAAAACGTAAATAATAATCATAATGATTAATATGTATTGCCGAATGTATCAATACCGATTCGAGTCAAGACTTTTTTAATAAAAAATTATAAAAATAGCATTCGCTAACATATGAAATATTTCATGGCCTTTCGAAATTTCCACAGTTATATCAAATTTCCTCTAACTCTTTACTTTCAAAAATTAGCCTTCTCCCAAAAATAAGGTGAAATAAAAGTGCCTCTTAGTTAAGTCAAAGTTGTCACACAGAAACACCTTGATGTTGAGTATGTTTTCATTTAGGATTGAGTATGTGGATATTCCTGATGTCATTTCTGAATGTGAATATTTTTTTTATAAAATAATGCCGATGTGTTACCCTCTTCCNNCCCCCCCCCCCCTAATAGGCCCTCGGCTATTCACAAACCGCACGAAACGCGACACTGAAGATGTCACTTTACGGCGGTATTATGTGAGCGAGCAGTACCTCCCCGATTGTGCCGGCCCAGTTCCATTGCATAGGAGGATGTTGTCTCATGCAGTATGCATGACACTACCGCCTATGTAGCAATGAAAACTTTTCCGTATAGTAAAATGCAACATCCTCCCGAGCATGAATGGCTTTTAAGTATACATTACTTAAGGTGTAGAGAAACAATGTTTTGTCTATATTCCTTTATTTTATTTATGTATTTGTCAATGTTTCAAAGATACAATATATTCCAGCACTATTTGCTCAAACTACATCATAAATCTTATATCTTATGTATCTTCGTTTTACTTTCAATATAAATTTACTAGGTACATTTTGCTATTAAATTGCAGATATAACAATGTTATATTAAAGAAAAGAATGTCAGGTGCAATTCAGATAGTATTGTAACTAATTATTGTTATGACATGATACTGTCAATAAGTACACACAAATTTGAAATCAGAAATCAAAATTGACACGCAGGCCTTGTGCATAATAGGAATGATTGCCTTCCCTTATTTTTTTATAGAGGTGGTTATATATCATATTCAAAATTTTAATTTTATTATATTTTTTTTAGAAAAATATGCTATATTTCACAAAGTTTTACATTATATACTCAGATCATATTATTTTCGCTTGGGATGATAAAGTATGAAAAATAACTAAATAGGACCTTAGGGAGGTTTATTGTCCATTACATGTTTTGTTATATAATCCTACAATGTATCTAAATAAGATATTTTGATACAGCAAAGCATCTTCTGAATTTTCTTTAGCAGTTATGGTAATCATTAACATTTTAAACTCTGACACTAGGTACTATGTATATGTAGCTACATGAATTTTGCTTATTAAAATTCGGGACATTAAAATGTATGGATAATTTATTTCATATTGAAGTTTCCTTCTTCTACTTGCTTTAGTCAGAAAATTTCCTCATGTCCAACAAGCTATTTTAATTTATTATTTCCAGGGCTTACTAATCTGAAATAATTTAGATTCAGTATTCTCCTTCTTGAAACTTTTGTAGAGATAGTACCTAATTGATATTATATCATGTTGCAATAATTTTAAATTAAATAAGCAAGGAAGAATCATGAAAATCATGTTCCCGATTTTTTACTTTCTTACAAAAAGAGAATCAGTTTAAACCTTCACAATCATTTCTATCAAATTTATATTTACTATGATTATATGGACTCCATTGAACAGTGCTCGTTGGATAATGGATGGGCTAGTTGAGATTACAGTATGAAATAAAGTGTTGTTAGCAATGATTTATAAAGTATAGTCAACAGTGATGTAACAAACTCATGTCTCTTTGAAACCTGCTATATGAAAACAGATCCACATTACCTGATGAATTAAGATTATTTTCAATTGGCATTAGTCGCAAATTAATGATAAGAAATCGATCAGATTGGACATGTGTTAAAATACTTAGTACTTCCCAGATAAATTAAGTTTTTGAGAGTTTGGTCTGAATTGACATAAGCATTGCATACTCTATTGTTGTACATAAGTAAAATTATATACTGGAAAGTATTTAAAATAACTGGTAGGCATTTTTAGTTTTTTTTTATTCACGACAAAATATGTAAACAATAAAATTAGACACATGTATTAAAATGTAAGGTTTTTTCTGACAGAGCAAATATATGAAAAGCCCTGAGATACTTTTGTTAAACTATATTGAGGTACAATTTGAATCTCAAATTTAAAACAAAGGTATAATTTAAATTTTTCCAGTTGTCAGCATAAATCTTAAAAATCAAGGTATCTTTTCACATTATTCTATCACTACAAATTCTAGGAGTGTAACAATCATGAGACAACATAAAAATTTTAAATGAGGACGGTAAGAAGTTTATACAAAGAATATTCTCTAAGTAGGTAACAGTATTTTAACAAGTTCACTACAGATTTGTCTATTTTAAAAAGTTTATTACTAACACCCAAAGCGCCAGTTATTACAAATATATAAGTATTTTATGCACTCTACGTTTTTACTAGTGACAAACTCACAGTCACAATCGCTTTTCTTTGCAATAACGAGGACATTTTGTGTCCAATAAAAGTTTTTTTTTTTTTTCATTACTTTTAAAAACAATACTTAGGATTTCAATTATCTATAATCAAATCATTTTATTTATAATTTATGCTCGCATATCTACTCTTGCCAAGCATCTCATGCTATAGTTTTAATTATACTCTACATACTTTTAAATTTACATTATGTGTATTTTATACATCCCTTTATATTATTTGTTGTATAGGGACTATCAAAAAATAATAATAATATTTTAACCATTTTATTATTCAAAATGAGAATGTTATCATAGTTGTTAGGTATTTAGACAACTATTCAATGAATTTATATATAAGACTATTAAATGCATTAAATAATTGCCAGACTACACGTTCACGTTAACTATTGACCTCGCTGGAATGCGAAACCCTTCCCTGTTCCCCATTCACATTCCCGCTCTCGCCCCATTGCGTGATTACGTCGGTGCAGTGTACAAGAGCGCCGACTTGACGGCATACGTCAGATCTACAGATATTGTAAGCGAGATATAGGCTTGATAGGCTTAATTTTACAACATGAATTAAATTGTAAAAAGAAATATTATTATCTTTGACACACTAACCAATAAATCAATTGTTATTAACAAGAAAAAATAATATTATTCTTAACAAAAGGTTCAAAATAGAAAACATTAGTGATAAATGTAAAAACTAACATTATATTTAAAAAAAAAATCAAACCAATCACACAATTGTGCGTAGGACATACAATTTAGATAACAAAAAAACATTCATACGTTCGGAGTTTATTTTTCACTAGATATTTAGATTACGTATTCGAAATTACCTATACAGTTTTTAAGTTATTGATTATAATAAAGACATTGTTTTACTTGCAAATGCAAAGCAATACTCATAACTTTGATTACAATATTAATTTAACATTTAAGATACTATAAAGTACAGCTGGTGGCCCATTGGAGGGGAGGAGGAAAAAAGGGGCAACGCATTCGCATGAGAACAATGTTGACGTCCATGGGCATCGGTAGAAGTCAAAACGGTCCGATTGTTCGTTTGCCCCCCTATACTATAAAAAAGTAGAATTTATTCAATGTGACAACTTCTATATGCAAACTTAGTTAATTTCAGTTTATTTAGCAAAAAATGTAATCACGAAAAATCTGACAGCCCGTTTCCTTGTTATAGGATCCTTTAACGGAGCGAGATTGTGTTACAATGCGATACACTAAAAGCCACCCTCGTTTAACCTATAAATCTCTAGGTCCATAGATTCTTGATATTTATCATTGTTTCACCCAGTAGAATTCTAACTACAAGTTCGCAAATATATGCGTTAGAGGTTCAGTGTGGTGCGCCAAATATAAACTTAAAACCACATCAAGAATGAACACATACTTGTAGCTGATAATACAGATTAAAGACATCCCAATCAAGAGGAGGAGAATACATGTGTGTTTAGCTTTTGTTTCAAAAGATAGAGATATCAGAATAGAACATTAAAAAATGCATGAAATTTTAGTTTTTTTTAAGTCTTCTATTAGACTGCTCCAAGTCAATTGCGCATAGTATCCCAAAAAATAATGTTGGTTTATATTTGGTCAGTATGAGCATGTCTGCTTTTTCTCTGTGTGACATAAGTCATTAAAAATTATCTTAATAATATAGATGATATAAAATAGATATTGCAATTAACTATAGCTTTTAGCACAAAGATTTTCTAATACTTTTGTATGAGCATAAATATACACATGGGATTATATGTTCTTTATAAAATCACTGGGGTATCATTGTTCCCATATTTTAGTCCTAATAGACCCATAAGAATTGTTTATGAAAATCGTTTTCTTATTCTTAGATTATGGTATCATAAACGAACTGTTAGTTACGAAACGAGTAGTAAATTGGAAAATAATCGAAATTAACAGACTTACCAACCACTATAATATAATTTTAAACATAGTTAATCACTAAACTCGTTGACCATTTATTGTATAGACCATAGACAACTGTAACAGAAAGGAGTACTGACGAGGATAACAACACTGTTAACTGGGAATGCTTTAAATTCTAAATAATTTCATATTCAACATTAATTAAAAACAAACTGGAAATTTTACCATAGGTCCAACATCTAGGGTCGGGAATCTATCATTATTATACAAATCTCGCGATACGAAAGATGCGGCCGTCAAAAGACATAATATCCAAAAACTTCAAGTAACTATCAAGTGTTACTAAAACGGTGCCAGTGACATCACACTATATTATTGCAGTCACGTACACTGTCAAGAGGTTCGTACAGACTTCACAGAAAGCATTATGTAGACGCACGCTCACAGTGGATGTGGGAAACGCTTCACATGTCGGCTCGGTGTGTGCGCTCAGAGGCGGCAGGGCTCGGCCGCGGTGCGTCACGCGCCTCCCAGGGGCGGCTCGTCCGTCTGGACGTCCTTGTCTGCTGTCGACGGCGCTACGCGGTCCGATCCGTACCGCCTTGACAAGTCTAGCATCTCCCGTAAGCCCTGGAATTTTAATGTTGATATTTCTGAATAAACGTGTAATGAACTAGTGCTGCCTCTAGCGGATTTTTAAAACACTTGGAGGAACGTATTGTAACTGAAAATTTCAAAATGTCTTAAAAGTTGATAATCGGTAGGTACACAAATTAAAGGATTTGTACCTTACAAACGGAAAGCCTTCATATATTAAAAGTGGACTAAGTCACAAATTTCAAAGATATATCAGACAATATCGAGATTATGTCTCTGGTTTCTTTATTAATGTCTATTATAACAGACCACAAGTCATACCTTGGGAAATGGGAGAATAATTTATTTTTTTAAATCCTGATTAATTAATTTTATCAAACTGAAATCTGAATCCAATTTGTTCTTACCGAAATGTAAATTAGATAAAGGAGACGAAATCTACATTAATATGGAGTGGAGATCTGGTTTTATACCACTGTTAATCAATTTAAAGAAATTAGAATATACAGGGCAGTTTCGATTATAAAACTCCATGAGTTCACCTTGAGGTTGACTATGGGTTGGCCTGCCAATAGTAAACTCAACCAAAGGGAATACTTACTTAGTTATTATAACTCTTATCTTATTCAGTCTAATGACTACAGGTAATCGCCTATGTTATGTATCAAATAGTGTTCCTGGAATTCACTAATAATAATAGGAACACTTAAGAGCAAATAAACATGAAACAAGTTTTTGCTTTACACATAAGTTAATGCTTTTGGAAAGAACCTTGACATTTTCTTTAGGAAAAAATATAATTTAAAAAAATCTTTGGCATTTCATAGGCAAAGAAGTATTTTACATTTTAATTAAGCAAATCCTAACTGATAATTATAATAATTATAAATATTCACCTTATTCTCTACTAGAAGCCTTTGGTATATCTCTTCTTCTTTTCTGCGTGCATCTCCATTTTCATCCATATTGATGGCTTTGTACATAATACTTGTCATTTCGTTGATTCTTTCAGCCTGTTGACGGATCAGCTAAAAATAATAAAAATTGTTAATTAGTTAAATCCCATTGATTAGTCTTGCCTAGCAATAACATTTTTTTAATCTTGTCTAGCAATATCATTATTTAATTAAAACTTGTTTAAGCACAAAAGAATTACTACTGATACTTTTCTGCTTAAACTTGTTTAAAGGTACAATAAAGATAAATATTTTAGATAACATTATCCGGTATACCTGTTACATTTATATTTAGTTAATTTTGGATTATATTCATAGAAGTCAAATGAATGAATGAAATGAAGGTCACTAATAATTATTTTACGCTTAAGCAAATAAACATGTGGATAAAATGAATTATATTACGTACTAAGTGAAAGCATTCATCATGACTGAAGGAACTATATAAATATTGAAAACTTTAAAAAATAGCTAGTTGTTAGAAGTAGTTTTAATTAAAGAAGCGGTAAAATTTTCACTTTAATTGTATCATACAAAAATTGATAAAATTCTCACTCATTTCATGTTTTATTCTCAGAGTCATAAATATATACTAAACATATTGTTTTAACTATTAATCCATATACGTGTATGACTAATGAGTCATACACTGACAATGGACATAATCTTAAATACCCACAGGTGTATTATTATTTATTATTGATATCTGCTTGGTGAATCTGCAACTATTTTTGCACTGGATTTAGGACATCAAAGATTAATTAATTCGATAATTTATCAAATAATTGTTATTTATTCATTAACGTCTCGCTACTATCAGTTCATTCCTAACTTTAAACATAAATTTGTTTAACTTTAATTGAATCTTGATTTTTATTTTACCGTTCTGGGACACTTTCACAGTTCGGATATCCTTGTTAACAACTTTATTCGCCCCGCCTAGAAAGCGCGACCGCTGTTACACTTTACCAATCCTACAACATCTAAAAGGCAAGGGTAAACGCGATCTAAGGAGATACCAAGTCAGTGTTGGTGTCTCAATTAAATTTAGTTCAAAGTGATTCACATATAAAATGATGACTTGGCTCGTCAGACCGAAGATCTGTAGCGTCTGGTACTCAAAGAACTAAAGGGAATTAAATAACAAAATGAGCTTATGCGAGCGCCATGCTGCATAGGTGGAGGTAGTGCCATGCATAGTGCATGACACTATCGCGTTTTGTGAGTAGGTAGTGGCCCATTGGGGGGGAGGGCAATGCCGATGCATTGCCCTCCCCTGGTATTTATGTGGATGTTCATGGGCGTCGGTAGTCGTAATAAGTCTCCGATTCCTCGTTTGCCCCCCTATTCTATACAAAAAAAGAAATGTTAAATATTATGCAGAAAAATTCTGATACTAATGTTGAATTAAATAAGACAAGTGAGAGGTATAAACTACTGTGTATAGAGAACACAAATTTAAGAGACACTGTAGAAGGACTTTACCTGTGCCAAGATGAATTCTAAGGGACTCAAAGATTTGAAAATACAACATGCAGATAAACAAAATTATATCAAATCTCTTGAGGAGAAAAGACAGAACCATACTTTGTCACAACCCAAACTCTATATGAGGAACTTATTGTGAAGAAACCGGAATCCGTTACCAATAGTAGCTGTAGTAATCCAAATCACACCGTAATTGATCTTAAGGGTGATAACACCCAGCCAATGACAAGCAGAAAATAAGTTAAAAAATATATTAAAATCATACATTAGGAAAACTGGGCAATTGTTAACTTGTAATAAAAAAATTGTTCAGAAGCTGATCAAGGCTTCTAAAAATAAGTTAATTAAAAAAATCTTGCATGCACCAAAGAACTTGAAAATACTAAAATTGGCTATCAGGCTGAACGGCCTCCGGATGGAAGTTAGGGAAATCGCTCGAAGTAGAATAAGTGTCCATATTAGTTCAATGAAAGGTCTATTTGATATCTGTCGCTATAATGAGGACAGATTTGAGTGTCTATTAATTCATAGTAGCTGTGACTGTCACCATTCATCTATAACAGGTATGATTCCAAATTAGCAGATTCAGGCTAATGTAACAGATACTGTTTTGAAAGACATGAAACACAAAGAAAACATATTTTACGATTGGAGTGTTAATTAATGGGTTTAATCCAGGATAGCAAGCAACAAAACATTGTATGCCAGGAGCAGTTTATGATAATATATTTAGGTACCATTTTAAATGTTACTCACCGTCCCAATGCAACTATAGTCATTATATTGGGTGACGAGGAGGTGTGAACAAAGACATCTGTTACAAATTGTAGAGAATATAACAATTTATCAAATACTAAAAAGCTGATTTTGTTCACATTACCAAATGTTAATTAAAATTGCCAAAGGAAATCAAAATTACATATAAGTTGAACAGCTTGTTATATACTGCTGTGAATAATAATTGTAAATCATTGAATAACATCGATTTACTATCGATGTTCTTAATTGATATTTTTGACGTAAATAATGTGTTAGATTATAAGTTAAGATTCAGTAGGCTATAATTATATTTTAAGAGAAATAGCAAGTTTGCTATACTGTCTTTTGTTTTTAAATACAGCCACGTGCTTGGCTATCTAGACTATCGGTACTCTTGACCAGTACACCTGACATTGTAAAAGACTTGGAATATGTCTCAAATAATTATTATTTAAATTAGATCCAAAAACCACGGAGGTAATCTCCGGTTCAACTTTATCACTGAAACACAAAATATAAGTGAAAGTAATATTGATTTGTGTGCAATAAGTGTTGTACATCAAAATTTACAGGGTATGCTCAGTAAAGAATTAGAGATAGATTTATTTTTGAAAAGCGAAGATAGACATAGACACTTTCTGTTACTGAGCACTACTTACAGGATTGTGAGCTTACGTTTAAATTTACCAACAGAAAAGTTACTTTTGTAGTGTTGTACATTTAACGATCTCCAACAGGGTTATGATTTTTTTGAACAAATCATGGAGAATCTATTAAATTCTATTAAAATATGGAGAATCTAACAGACATTTAGTTATTTGTGGTGATTTTAATATAAATTTATTAGACAGCAATCCCATCTCTGTTAGATTCTCTTCAATGTTTAAATCATTTAACTTAACAAATTTATTCATTGAGCAAACTAGGATAATAAGTGAAACGTCTGCCACATGCAAAGTTATAACATATTTAGTAATATAGCCCCGATAGAAAAGAAAATCATAATTCTGCTAAGCTCAGATCACTGTAGACATCTGGCTACATTTCATTACATTGACAAAAGTAACAAAAATTATAAAGAAAATACTACATATAGACCAGTAAATTTAAGACGTTTTGAGAGATAGTATAAAGCAGTGAAATTATCAATATTAATCACTTGGACTATTGTAATAGTCCAGACGTATCATTCAGTAAAATATTTAAAGTAATAAGAAATAATTATAATTGTATTTTCACTTCTAAGGCAGACAGATTTCAAACTAGGAATAGTGAATCTACTAAACATTATGTAAAATCATATTCTAAAACATTAAACGAGTAATGTTTAAGGGAATAGTGAATCTACTAAACATTATGTAAAATCATATTCTAAAACATTAAACGAGTAATGTTTAAGGTCAAACCTCTACATATAAAAGTAAAATCAAAAACTCGAATAACAAAATGAGAACAACTTCGAAAGTAGTAAGTAGTGAAACTGGAAGAGTCAAAAGTCCCTCGTTTGGTTTTCATTTTTGTATCAAAGATAAATTAGTTAAGTCTGACGAAGAAATTGTGACTGTGTTTGAGATTTTTTTTTTGTTGACATTCCAATTTAAACTACAAAAAAAATTATATCCTCTCCTGGCGCTGCCGAGTAATTTCTCAAAAAGTATGTAAAGATGTGTGGTGTCAACTTTCAGTTTCATAAAATTGAGCCCCAAGACGTTATTGTAACATTTAAAGTGTTTAATGTTACGAATACTACACTGATCTCTGAGGCATATCTTTAAGTTATTAAATATATAGTTGACGTCATTAAATCTTATTTATATTTAATAAGTGTATAAAGCACTCAAAAGTTTTGCCTTTTTGAATCCGGTAGTACAAGCGACACTTCAAATTTACGACCAATATCTATACTACTTGCTCAATGTGAAGTATTCGAAAAGTTAATTTTAAAACAATTACCACATCATTCATTTTAATTCTAATAACTTGTTAAGTGTTAAGCAATTCGGATTTACAAAGATGCTGATGTTGATAGTAAATCACGCTCTATATTTGAGTCGTGGAATCGTTGCGATCTCTCCAAGGCCTTCGATTGTGTACAACATAAAACATTAGTCAGAAAATTAAACCATTATGGTATAGGACTAGGGCTCCCAACCTCTTGACTTGGAATTGATACAACAGAACTCAAAGGGTTGAGGTATATCGAACAAGATCTAATGGGACTAAACTATTCTAGTCCCATTAGATCTTGAATGAAATGGGGGGTTCTCACAAGGGTCCATTTTATTTTCTTATATAAAAATGATTTGCCACATCTAGTTAACGATAATCAAGAGTTAGTCCTATTTGCTGGTGATACGTCTTTGTTAAACACAAGCGACAACAAACTGATTGTGACGTGGTAAGTAGTGCTTTGCTCAATGATGATACATTGCTTTAGCGTTAATCATTTACTAATGAATAGTACAAAAACTACTTCTCCGCGTCAGGAATGGTTCCATGGTGGGATATTTGTCGGAACTTTATTTTTGTCTTGTCGAGGCGGTGGGGCTCAGTAGCCTGGGGTGAGCGAAGCCAATTGAACTGCGGAGGGGATTGCTCTTTGTACTACTCTTATAAGATAAGGGGACTAAAGAGCAGGAGGCGGAGCCGCTCTTTGTACCCCTCTTATAAGAAGTGGGGACAAAAGAGAGAAAGCAGGTGGCGCCTTGACGCACGGGGCAAGGGGCGACGATGGGAATCTCACCCCATTACACTGTCCTAAAGTTGGTGGGGTTGTCCTTTGGTGCGAGACAACCCCATTGTGGAGGTTGTCCTTTAGGGGGCTGACTAGCCGTCGAGGTGCACTGATGATTTGTCGTTCCGGGGCACCTTACCAAAGGCGGTACTGATGGCACTCGAGGTGTTTTTTCTGGTATTCGACAAGGTTCCAGCTAATGTACTGTTAAATGGCGAAACACTACTCTTAACTGCAGTGGGATCTCCATACTACAAAACTTGCGAATGGACTTAGTTCGGCAGCATTTGCAGATAGAAAAATTTGACAAATTATCAATGAACATACAGCAAAATTTGTTTATTTCATTAAGCATACTGTCGTGGGGAAGTGCTGCAGAAGCGAGCTCCTCGTGCAGTCTACAAGCTAGCTTCTAATACATCACTTAGAGATAAGTTTAAGGAAATCGGCATACTGACTGTTACTACTACTCTCACTATATTTGATTGATTTGAGATCATTTTAGATCTACTACTGTATGTAAGTAAGAATATAAATTACTAACAAAAAGTGATTATACACGATAGAAATACTAGTAGCAGACACAAACTAGATGTACAAGCTCATAGGCTTAGCAAAGTAAAAAACTCTTTTCGTGGGCAATCTGCATCTACAACAGGATCCTAGAAAGCGTCCAAAAGCTTTCAGTTATTAAATTTACAAAAGTTAGAGAAAAAAAAGAAAAAGTTATCGTAGAACGTTTATGTGGTAAGGGATATTATAATGCAATGGAGTTTATGACAGATATCACACCATGGGGATAAGACCCTTTTCGAAGGTTGTTCCTGTATACCAGAGATTGCACTAAACTGACAAATTGTATATTATTTGTAAATTTGTTGTGAATTATTTATTTATTTATTGTACGGGCATACCGCACGAATATAAATAATAAATAAAAGTATTATGTAGAGTGTATAAAATATAATTATAAAAAATTTTGTTGTTATAATTATAAAAAATAAAATATTATTATAAAAAAAGTCTCAGACTTTCACGTTTGTTACACATTTTGTAAGTTATCTAGCGGGTTTTAACGCGATATTTAAAATACTTATTACAAGGTACTGGCTAAGTTTTTGTTAGTACCTTGCTCGACGTTTCGACCGAGTTACACCAGCCGTGGTCACGAGTCGGCTCGTACGTAAACTAGATAACTACAAAATTTTAAAAAACTTCTAATATTATGAATTAATTGTTGAATGCTTATGGTGAGCTACACGCAATACTCTTGA
>JAFELO010010546.1:941131-985658 GCA_017140195.1 Eumaeus atala | reverse complement strand
GTGCTGATGAATTGGACCGGCAATATCGTGGAGGAGATACGTCTGTACCACCGTGAAGTGCCAGCTGTACTGTTGCTTTTCATGCGGTTTGTTAGTAGGCGGTGGCCCATTGAAGAGGAGTAAATGAGGGCAATGCATGTATGTATGTAATGTACGACAATTACGCGGATCGCTTGGAGCTTTGGTAGCCGTCGAAAGCTACTTGTTCCTTTGACCTCCAAATTATAAAGTGGCTATAAAATAAAAAAATATGTGTTGTTGAATTATCTACAAATTCAAAGAACGTATATTCTAACGTCGCCAAACGTCACTTCAGGTGTCATCTGTCTGTCAATCTGATAATGCGTTCAGAATTATCCTTTCTGACTCTTGAACACTACTGGTTTCATGAATCGCAGACCAGCATCTCAAATACCCCACAAAGTTAATTCTGGTTCGAGTTGTGATCATATTCACTGCGCTTCCTTCCAACTCTGACATTGGCAGAACCATCGTGAACTGAAACGGTGGTGGTATATTTAAAAAAAAAAAGTGAAGTGAATACTACGAGTTTTGCCAGCACGTTGAAAATATTAAAATAGAAGACCAATTTTTTTTTAATATAACAGGGACCTCTCCTTTCACGTCGGCTTACTCAGGGAGAAGATCTAAACTCTTTCTCACAGTTCTTTTTATAGAATAGGGGGCTAACGAGCAATCGGAGCCTTTTTTATGACTACCGACGCCCATGAACACCCACATAACAACGGGCCAAATCGAGGGGAGCAAATTGAAGGCAGACCTTCACAAGCAGACAAACATTACTAAGGAAACAGTTGGAGACTCCATCTTTTTAACAATAGAAGAACAACTGAAACCTCTAAAGCAGAAAAAAAAGGTTAGACTGTTGGAGTTAGAGAATAGGAAATACAATACAATTATTCACGGTCTGGAAGAGAAAGAAGACAATAAATAATACAGAACTTATGGCTTTAGTTCTGAAAACTCTGAACAAGATGAATAAGAAGCTTAACTCAAGCGACTGGAGTAAGTAGGAAATCAGTCAGGTACAGTGAATAGGGAAGATAGATGAAAAGAAAAACATATCAGTCAAAATTATAAATCTCTTTAGCCTGGAGGAAAATCGAAATATTAAAATATAAGAATAAGTTCCCTAAAAATATCAAAACAACTGAAGACTTTCTTAAAGAAGTTCTGGAATGTAGAAAGACTCCAATTTCAAAAATGATAGAAGCACGGAAAGCTGTCAAATTTTTTATACTAAAAAAAAGATAGACTCATAACAAAAGAAAAGATGACACGAATTAGACCAAAATCTCTCAGAAACACATCAAACAAACGAATAATAAAACAATCCAGTGCTATATAGTTACTTCAAACGCAAGAACCCTAAGATCAGAACGAAGTCTACAGGAGTTAACGATGGCATTAGAAATATAAATTGGAGCATATTAGGAATCAGTGAAGTCAGACGTAAAGGATGGACGGTTACAGTGATTTTTTATTCTAGAGGAGAGCCGCCTGGCCAGTAGTATGGAGTTGGTTTCACGATCCTAATAATAAAATAATAATCTGCATTCTACAAATCTTATACCAATGGGCGACTTTAATGTTAAAATGGGAAAGCGAAAAAATAATGAAGAAGATGTAATGGGTCCATACTGTACAGGGAAGACGACAAGAAATGGTCACAAACTTATAGACTTAGCTTTTGAACATTTACATTCATTCATTCTAAACACAAAATTTAAAAATAATAAAAAGGGTCGATGGACCTGGACATCATCGACGAAATTGATTACATCCTTACCAAACATATAACTCATTTGAAGACTGCAGCATAATCAAGAGAATGAACTTCAACATTAATCATTTTATGGTCAGAACTCACTTGAGAACTACTGAACCACTAAAACCTACAAGGAAATCCAAGTATCAGTCGCAGTCATTAGGTAATAAAGCCAGTTCGAAGAAGGTGTAAACAAAGTAAAGAAACAACTGTCAGAACAACGTGTCCTAGAGACCTACAGCAAACTGACTAATATTATTAGCAACTGCTCTAAGAAAAATGGTAAGGACGAAAAAGGTATAGGCATACTATCATAAGAAATTAAACGACTAATGAACGAAAGAGCAGTAAGTACTTGCTCAAACTACTCCAAAAACAACAGAGCTTAGAAAAGAAATAATAGAAATGAGCAATACTCTACGAACAAACATGAGAAGAGATAGGAAATTGCATAGACAACATATATTCGAGAGCCTAATAGAAAAAATGGAGGAATTAAAAAAACTATTAAAATGCTTCAAGAAAAAGTTGAATGGATTCTCAAACTTAAAGATAGCACTGGTTGTGAGAAAATTAAAAGACCTGGCATCGTAAACACTGCCACTGAGTACTATAAGGACCTGTACTCAAAACAGTCAAAGGATGAGGGCATTGAACTACCAAAGTACCCTATATAATGAGATGTGAAGTAGAAAAAGCAACCACCACATAGAAAATAGAAAAAGCTATGGGTGCAGACAATATTACAAATGGAACATTAAAAGAAACAAAAGAATACATATGCCCTTCCTGACACTGAAGTTTTTAATGATTCTGTAAACTGAATACCAGAAGAATGGACGGCATCTACAATAATTCTTCTACACAAGACATGTACCAAGTGTGATATAGACAATTCAGACCCATAAGCCTTACGTCCAATATGTACAAAATCTTTGCAGTAAATAATATTTACTTATTTATATTAGTAAGCCAACAGATTTTACATTACATTTACATTCAATTTCAAAGAGTAGATATAGTTAACACAACAGAATGCAAATCCAATAACAGGCTAACTCTGCATGCCTACATGAGTTATATAAAACTATGCTAATGTTCTAAAAGCAAAAACAAAAACACTGTGCTATAGTTAATTACAGATTATGTTATTCAACACAACAATAAAAACCTAAATTTTACCATACATAAAAGAAACAACTAAATGATGTTCTACCAGTTAGTTTAAAACTGTATAGCGCCTTTTTAAACGTTGGTAAGCTAACCGATAAAATGTCAATTTTGATCTCTTTAAGCATCGGGTTGTGTTCACGACAAATTTTGGTGAACACACCGTGGTTACCGATGTTTGACTTAAAACAATTTGTTGAAAAAGGATGGAAATTGCAAAACCTCTGTCCGGGACGAGGAACTGCAAATGATATTTTCTCTAGTAACAGTACAGTCTAAAAGGTTCCTTAAAATCTTAAAAAGCAGTATTTGGTCAGCTATCCAATGACGGTCTTTTACTTCAAAAATAACTTAATCTATCTGAATAGCTTTCGAGTAAAGGAGGCTGCTTGGCGTGGACTGTTAAAAAAAATAGGAAACGTTTTTGAACTCTTTCAATATGGTCAATGTGACACCTGTAGTGGCGGTGCCAGATATTACTGCAGTATTCAAGTGAACTGCGATCGAGTGCATTATATATTAAAGTAAGAGCATTCCTATTCTTGAAAATTAAATCGCATTACTAAAACATTGGATGAAAACCAGCCCAGAGAGCAAGCAGGGTTTAGAGGAGACTCGACAGTAGACCACATTCACATGGTTACACAGACATTCGAAAAATGTAAAGACTAGAACACCTGTTACTGCTGCTTTGTGGACTGTAAAGCATTCCAATTGCTGGTTCAGGAAAAAATATGGAAAGCATTGAAAAGCCAAGATGTAGAACATAAATATATAAGGATTATAAAAAATATCTACACAAATAACATTGCAAAAATAAAGTTGGAGAGGCAAGGAGTAGATATCAAAAGAGGGATGCGACAGGGAGACCCTCTGTCACCAAAGTTTTTTCTACAGCAGTGCTGGAAGGCGTTTTTGGAAGTTGGACTAGACACAAATGGACCTTAATATCAACGGAAAATATCTAACACACTTAAGATTTGCATATAACAATAATTTTGCCAATACAGAGAGGAAATACAGAAAATGCTCAAGGAGCTTGATACAGCTAGTAGCGAAGTTGGACTGTCAATGAACACCCAGATAACAATGACCGGTGTGAATAATGCCAAACCATTGACCATAAACCATAAACATTATTACTATGGAGTATGTAACAGATTTCATATATTTCGGTCAATTAATATCCCACTGAGGTTCCAGAACCAAAGAAACAGATAGAAGCATGGTAAATGCTTGTAAAAAAATCAATAATGAAAAAGATTCAAACAGATACACATTAAGACAAAAGTGTCTAACACCTGCATCCTTCCTATCTTGGGTAAAATCAAAATTGGGCACTACTAAATTACATTACTAACTACTAATCACATTACTAATTGACATTACTAAATCACAAAGTAATAGATTAAAGGTAATCCAGCGAATCATGGAAAGAAGCATCAACAGGAAAGATTAGGTAAAACAACCGATAGAAAACTGAGAGAAAAACAAAATTAGCTGGTGTCACATTTAAATATTGGACACTGCTGTACTGTCTTATCTGGAATTACCGACTGAGATAGCATTCACACTATATAATAAACACTAGCCGAATTTAGTACGACAAAAATTATCGTTTCGAGTTAACATTATTAACAGGTAACATAATATCTCAAATAGAAATGGGCAGGACATGTCATAAGAGGGCCTGACAAAAAGGAAAAAACAAGTTGTGATGACAACTTGTTGACCAACCAACCCGTCATCAATGGGCCACCACATGTCACTTTACGGGGCTGTTTTGTGAGCGAGAGGTGCCAGCCCAATTCAGTTGCATAGGCGCATGCATAGTGCATGGCACTACCTCCTCCTAAAACTTGGACTTGGACATACAGTGGTTTAGATTGAGGAGGCCTTTGCTATAAGACACACATGATTACTCTATTATCGTAGTTTAATGTATTGCATAATTTATAACAATATCTGAATAAAGGCTTATATTATTATTATTGTTGTTGTTATTATATGGGATATATAAGGTGCATGTATAAGGTTTGCAGTTTAATAAGAAATGTATGCAATGTGTGTGTGTGTGCCTTATCCTCATGATAACATACTTAATGTCCATTCTTGCAACTATAAAACATTTAATTCTATTTGTCATAGGGAAATACATTTGCACATTGCCACCATTTCTGGGTATGAGACCACGATTACAAGTTAAACATGTCTGGATCTGATAACAACAGGGTAATTCGGTAACTGTTAAAGTCCTCATGAGAGAATTGAATGGCTGGTCCAGTAACAAAAAAAAGCTAATTTATTTCTATAAGAAAAATCTGGTTTAGTATTGTGTTCTGCATATCCTGTGATGCAATCTGCATATGGAGTTCCTGCGGGTAAGGACTTCACGAAATGGATAATACCACTAGTATTACACTTATGCCATTGCACAAGATTTCAGGATAGAAAAACCGTTTGCACATACAAAACAGCTTTGCTGATTATGGACAAAATACAATCAGGATAGCTGATTATGTACAAGATTTAAATGATAACTACCACTACATATTAATACATTTTTACTGCAGTTGTAATACATCATGATATCTAAGATCTCTCACCTCATTTTGCTTCTCATTGATAGCAGACGTAAAATCTATTCTTGATTCCCATATTTTCTTTTCTGTGTGCTGTCGATATTTAGACATGATCAGTTCCAGGGCCTTCCTGTGATCTTCCAGTGCAGCTCGCAGCTCACTATTCTCGCGTTGTACACCTCTCATAAGACGGGACTCGCGTTCGATACTACCTATGAGCTCACCTCGGGGACGCTCGCGAGCTGCTTCGTTGAGTGTGTCAATATCCTCTTTGTACTAAAATATAGACAATCAGAAAAACATTAAATTTTGTTTGTTTAAATATTTAGGGCATGACAAATATATAGGTTTGATAATGAGAGTCATGTTAATTACAACTTTCATTATAAACATTAAAACTGGTTTCTTACAACAGTGTGATATAAACAAAATATAGACTCGTATGCTGAATTACAAATTATGCCTCACCTGCTTCATGGTATGTATCTGTCTGTAAGCTGTTTGAGTTTCAGTTAATAAGGCATCTGCTTCTGAATCTCGCTCCTTAAGACGCCCCGCAAGTCTTTTAGCATCCAATATAATTTGTTGTATCGTCAGTGACATCTGAAAAAGGTAACAATGTAAAAACACTCAAAAATATGTTACTATAAGTGTAAAGTCTTTGCATGACGTACCCTGAAGTCCAAACAAGATGTCTACAGAAATTGTTATCATTTATTCAATTCTCGCTCGTTTTTCGAAAAAACTTATTAAGAATTTAATCTGGAGAGACGCACATCAGCTGTTTTGATAAAGTAAGTTCAGACGCCATTACCTTTCAGAAGAAGCTTAATGTTATGATTGGAAATTATGTATACCATTATTTGGCAACGGTACAAACAAAGTTATAGAGCGGAAACGAGATGACTAAATGCCATAGCGCATAGAAAAGATAGAGAGAGCTGATTGTACACGTAATCATTGCTATACTTTCGGATTTGTCTTCATAATATTTATGACGCGACCTTGAAAACTGTACAGATTAAAAATCAAGCTATCTGTTCATTTTTTTTTATATAACTATCAGCTATGACCAGGCCATTTTTATTAAAAACAGATAATAATAGTATAAGGCCTCAACTATATAATCGTATCACTATTTTTGAGTTAATAATACGTTTTTGAAGTTTTTTTTATTACTTTATAGTATATACTACGGAACTGATTTTGATGAAACCTTTACTGTTCCCTAAGTCGCAGGAAGTAAATGTAAACAAATAAAAGTAAATCTAACCTGATCAATAGATTCAAAAATATACGTCAACACGACATATATTGTTTGTATATTGATTTGGAAGCCTACAACGCCTTATTAGCCTACACATTTTTATGTTGGAATATTTTCTGATTCCGATATTATTATCGTATTTTTTTTATTATATAATGCATACTGCGTTCCGTAGCCAAATGGCAAAATAAGACGTAGCTGGAGATTTTGGATACTGTATGTTTGTAATTTCGAAGGTAGAAGGTTAGGTAGAATTTTCGTTAGGTATTTTATGAACAACTACAAAAAAAATTGTATAATTTTGAAAAGTATAATAACTAAGGGTAGCATCCGAGGGACTGAACACCGCTGGGATTTACTGGGTAGGGTCTACTACTCGACCTTCGAGTCCCATATACCACCAGGAAATAACCGTCCTAAGGGAATATCTAAATTGTCATAAAAAGGATGAAAGACACAGTTTTTGTGGGCTACCATAAATATTCTAATTGTCGATTCAAAGCGTAACCTGTTTCCTTCATTATTTTGCCGGTTTGGCCAGGCTAGCCATTAGCACTGCTTATTATATCAAAGTACAGAATATGTTTATGTTGCCAATTACATTCAAGTTATGGCTTAAGGACTAGACTATTTTTTCACAAATTTATTTACTACAAGGTACAACTTATTACTTGCTTACATTATCGAAGTTTCACAATGATAACGTCTCTAGGTTCTAATTGTATCATAATTTTTCAAATCGGTCCAATAGTTGCTGAGTCTATGCATTGATCAAACAAACAATCAAATGTTTCCACTTTATGTTAGTATAGTTGACGACGACATTGCAAAACAATTTTACCTAAAAATTTACATTTGACATAAGTCATCAGGATGTCCATGTTGTGCGTTTTACTAATTATTCTTATGTTTGTTAATGGACACGCAGTAACACAAGTCGTATTACTTTCCTCTTGTCTTACCTTATACTGAACTAACTATAGATACATTTGAACGGGGAGGGACGGACCTCTCACTGTCGAGCGTGATCTGTTTAATGCTCGAGAGTGACAGGTCCTGGGAGGCGATGGCCTCCTTCCGCGTGACGGTCATATCCTAGAAAGAGGCCGCTGGACGGGCCAGAGAGGAGGAGATAGAGGGTGGCCTGCCTCGCGGACGACGGATGGGAGTGCGGCGAAGGCGCTATGCGCAGCTTATGGCGCCTCTTTAAGTGGGGCCAGGGGTTAGGGTGGGTACCTGACCACATTGCACGTCCCCAACGTCAAAGAGGGCTGATCTAGGTTGTCGGATCGATCCCTCTATTTTGGAGGAGCCCGGTACCTTCCAGTCCTGTTGCTAACAGATCCGGGGCACCTCAGTTTTGGCGGCCGACGACATCCGCTGCGTTTTAGTGAGTATTCGGTTCATCAGCGAGTCCCACACACCCATCGGATCTCACCCAAGACTGGTGGCAGTAGTCTCGACACAATCGTGTGTGTAGTCTTTCGTACTGTTAAGGCTAGACAATCTAAGCGCCGCCAATCAGTAGTATGTCCCTTCGAAAAAAAAGGAAAAAAATACGTGTGTTGCTAAATATGAATTGTAGATTTCTATTAAAGAAATTTGTACACCCAGATGTTACTTTTGAGACATTACGTCCTCTCAGAAGGAGGTTGCTGAACAGGAGCCGCCACTTCCTTGAATCAAGTGGACGACTACCTATGGCTAGAGGTCCTTGTCTAGCAGGACTTATCCCGCGTTGCTTAGTAATCATCTAGCTAAGACAGCATATGACTGGCGCTATTTTTCAGGATGATGTAAACTAATATTTATATTATAATGACACGGAAAAAAGTTCTGAACCAGGGTTAAATATAAAGACATGGAAAGAAAAGAAATTAGTTAAGTACATATTTAATTTAAACTTATAAAAAACACATCACTTCCATAAATTCTACCATTTCATACCCTTTTTTTAAACGGAATTAACATTTTCTGATACATGCAATGTTATTTACATTATTATTTATTAGGTGTAAATATGATTGTTAAATATTATATTTGTTCAAAAAATCTCTAATGACTTTGTTTGCCTTTTCTGGGGATTCTTGCTGTACGAAGTGCCGGGCCCCTTCAATAATTAATGTTTCTATCTGTGAGTAGTTTCTTTCCATAATTTTGAGGAGATCCGGATTTAAATATTTATCATTCTCAGCAAGAGCTACCAGGAAAGGCACACTTTCATCGTGGTATTTTTCTTCGCAGTCGAAATGAAAATTTGCCCTATAATAGTTTATTGGCGGTGTGAAAGCCACTGAAATAAAAAAAATCGTCATTATTTTAAAGTATCTTTACAGCCTTAGTAACAGTAGTATAGAGTACACTGCAGGCATATTAGGCTGGCACGGCGGGGAGGAACCTCCCGCGTACATGATACCGCCGTATGTGTGCCAGCTATTTGGAAGGAGGGATGAAGAGAATGCAATACATATACGCAAATACTATGCAAATGCTTTTGAACGTCGATAGTCATCAAAAGGTTCTGACAGCTCGTTTGCCCCCTTATTTACTTAACAAACACTTGTATGACTCTGGATTTCGGTCTAACTAGTAATTAATTCATATTTCTACCATAGTAGACGTCGGCACCTATGTTACTGGTGAATCGAAGTCAAACTCGGACAAGAGAGAGGCGATGGAAGAGATGTTAATTATTATTATTTATTCTAAAGCTACAAGCTGACCGCCTCACGCCTTGCTGTGGCTGTTATAATGAATATTTTTATATTCATTATAACCTATGTTTTGAGTTGGACCGTTACATACGTATGCCAAATTTAATCAAAATCAATTCAGTAGTTTCGGTGTCATCTCCGACAAACTATATAAATTTGTAATTTAACTTACTTGCTTTTCTGAACCAATATTTGAAGCACTCTATATCTTCTTTGTCAATGCCATCAACGAGCATGGTAGTGTCGAATATGGACAGGTCGTTCAGCTGCAGGGTAAGCTCGGGCACATAGGGAAATCGGAATGCAAAGATGTACCTGAAAATGTAAAAGTGTTAGATTTCTTATTGTGATTATATTCTAGTTATCGGCTAGGTTATAACGTCGATGATTCTAGCTGTGCTCCAAAATTGACCTGCTTTGTATTTCAAATAGAAACCTTCATGCCTTTTATTTTAATTCTGAGGCGGTTAAGCCTATTTAAAGGTTGATCGAATATAGTCTCACAATCTATACTGATCACTGTATTACTTGTTTCAATTAATAATCTCTAAAAACATTTAAACATTACAATAATAAAGCACGATTAAAAGCAAATGGGTTTGCAAGCGACCACCTCGTGCGGGTGTCCTTTACGGAATGACGACCTGCCCGCCATGACACCTACAACTCCATTCGGGGCTACCCGTTCTCAAAAAATAAACGATCTCAATGTAAATATCAACATCAATAACAATTATTCTAATTTTAAATCATTTGTTCACAATCATCAATTTAAATTAAGCGCGCGCCGTTATATGTATATATCGTCTTTATGGTGTAACGGTGCGGGTGTCGCCTATTAAGACCGTTAGCCGCATGGGGTTTTGGGATCCATCCCCAGGTCGGGCAACTATTATTAAGTGTTTTTCAGATTATTCCGAGCATGCATTACATTGTCCGGGATTGGAATGTGACCGAAGTGGTAATTGACTTGCCACCTATAACATCATGGGCCTCAATACATGGCTAATGGTGGGTGTGCTAGTATATCTACTGGACTTACGAGTTGTGGATGTACTAGCACACCTCTGCCTACCTCTTCGGGGATAATAGGCGTGAAGGTACTTTATGTATATAGCAAAGTTGCTGTAGCTTTATAATGACCACCGATATCCAAAAACATCAGCGTCATTGTCATGCATTGTCTTATTTTTCTCCCCCTTCAATGGGCACGAACACACGAAGCGCGAGGGCATAGCTATCACTTCACGCAAGTATCATGAGAGCGAGTTATTTCTCGCACCTGCAATACAATTCCGTTGCATAGGAGGATGTAGTGTCATGCATGCATGACACTACATCCTCGTATGCAGCATGGCACTCTTTATAAAGTAGAATAAATAATAAGTAGAATCTAAGAAGAGGTAGGTAAATACTTTTCATTTTTTTTTTGTTTTCGTAGCCATTATGTGTTCCACTGCAGGGCAAAAGTCTCCCCATGCTTCATCCATGATTTCCTTTCCTGGGCCGCGTCCATCCATCCAAGCAGAAACACGTCGAGGCCATCCCACCATCTCCGTCACGGTCTGTCCCTTTGCCGGCGTCCGTCTTGTGGCACCCAATCAGTGACGATTTTCGTCCATCTGTCTGCACGCATGCGACAGACATGGCCGGCCCAGTTCCACTTGAGCTTGGCGGTCTGTACACCAACATCAGCAATGCCAGCCAAGGAGCGCCGCAGTGTGGTGTTCCTAACGCGATCCGTTCTTCAAACATTCAATAGACTGCGCTCCATAGCCCGCTGGCAGATCTTGAATTTGGACTTCTGAAGCTTGGTTAATGCCCAAGTCTGAGCACCGTAGGTTAGGACCGGTAGGTTACACATGTCGACGTTTTAATGCCATGGGAAACCCTTCCCATCACATTAAAACGTCAACTGACAATGAAGGGTTCCCACCCTTCATCAGTTCCTTCATGGACCAGAAGCTCTTCCAGGTATTTGAGACTGTCCGCACAATTTCTACGTCCTGCCTGTTGTCGAAGGAGACTATCTGGCCCAAGTAGGTGTACTCTTCGACGTATTGTATTTCCTGTCCATCTATCTTGACCGTACGTTTCGTGCTGTTGGTCATGACTTATGTCTTCGACCGATTCATCTTCAGTCCGATCACCGATTACAATGCCCCTATCCGCCCATGGAACCGCCAGCTTCTTGAACACCTCTTTGAGGGTGCAGGTGAACAGTTTCCGAGATAGCGGGTCGCCCTCTTTCACTTCCCGATCTATAAGAGAACGATGGTCTAGCCAGATGCAATTTTATATCTGCAGTGCTGTTTTGATATACTGTTTTAATTATTTGGACGTATGATGGATGGGTATCTTGTGATTGAAGCGAAGTGAAGATTGAGGAACGTGTGACGCTGTCAAATGCTTTGCAATAGTCAACAAATTGAATATGCGTTGAAATGTGGGCGTCCATACATCTGTTCACACGAGACGCCCACTATGTAAAGCCATATATACTTTAACCGCATTAAAAAGTTCTCGTGTCAACGGAGCCTAATAAGTTATAAAATCCGAACTATCGCGAACGGCAAATTCGAAATGAACAAGTTATAACTATTGTAGCATCTAAACCTCCACTGGCATCTCAAAATTATGGTTAAGAGGTCATTGGTCAACGTACGTGTACTTTGTACTCGCTTGTTTTGACGCACAAAGAATATATACAATAGAAAAAATGCTATGCTTATAACTAATCATGTTAGGAATATAAAAAAAAGATTTTTTTCTAGGTACGTAGAAAAATAAACAATTTTATTTTTTACTTATTTTATTTATTATCATGGCTAGAGAGGCCGCGCGGTACCGCATAAACCGGAACTGACATCAGGCAGTGCGTACATGCGTGCATGCGTGCATGCGTGCATGCGCGCAGTAGGAAATGATAATGATGATCATATGTGCCAAACTGACTACTACTGTACGACCCGACTATATCCAGGTTCTTTTTGTAGTATAGGGGGACAAGCGGGAACTCGGAACCTTCCAACGTCTACCGACGCCCACAAACATCAGCATAATTATGCCGATGCGGTGCCCATCTTTTTTTCAAACCCCAAATGAGCCATTGCGTTGCTCTCCTTTTACATCAGCTTACACAGAGTGAAAGATCTAAATTCTTCCTCACAGTTTAACGATCAATCGATGAAACAATGACGTCCATCAGAATAACGACATTAAATATAAGCAATTCCTAAGAAAGAGGATGTAGGTAACACGTCCCAAGTCATATTTGCACGTATACACATAACAACTAATAATTATGTACATAGTCATTGGGCTACATTTATCACGTAAATGTAAATTGAAATTAAATTATTCTGAAAATAGGATATAAAATTTATTTATTTATAGATAATATATATCATTTTATAAAAAGAGGTAACTAAAGAGTAGGAAGAGGGGGAGGGACTCTTTGTACAGCTCTTTAAATAAGAGGCGGGAACTAATGCGAAGGAGGACGTAGTGCTTTGGCGAATGGGGCGAGGATTAGAACCTCACCCAATTGCACCGTCCGAAGTCCGTCCGTCTCCGGTAGTGCGTTGTAGCCCTTCTGTAGAGGTTGAGTCGGTCCCTTAGGAGACTGACTAACCGCCGGTGCCCTGATGCTTTGTACTTCCGGAACACCTTAAAGGCGGCACTGATGGCAATCGCGGTGGTTTTAGTGGGCATTCGGCACTATGATGTGAACCCCACCCAGAAGCGGTGATGGCGCGTAAATGCGTTACCCCGCATCACAAAGAAAAAAAAGCAGAAGGACAAAGGAGCGTTTGACAATATTCTACTGACACCGACTTCAAGCAATTTTCAAATTCCAATTGCCATCACTGCAAAGGATTTTGCTACTGCTATGTGTATTTTAAGATTTAAGTACGTCTGCTATTCCATTCTACTGTATCTACATTGCACACTACGCAGCCGATATTTAACTGACAGAAAAAGACTTCCGGGCTGTTCGATATTCAAACTTTCAAAATTATTCAATACTCTTACCCAGACAATCGCCTTTGTTCATCGGAGTTCCACACTTGGTGGCACAGGGACTCCAGCGAGGCACTTGCTAGCATGATGAGGGCGCTCACTGCCTCAGGGTACGTATCTCTAAACCGACAGGCTAACAAACCGCCCCAGTCGTGGGAGACCAGGATACACTTCTCAACACCTGGAACAGGATACAAAATGTACAATGCAATCATCATCGACTTGTCCTCGTCTTCTGCTGAATCCTCGACGAACAATGCTATGTAGGACATTGTTGAATGCTGTTGATTTTAAAATCATTATTAGGTTGCTTTACTCATTTTTTTAAGTTAAATTAGCAGTTTAGTACTTACAACGATTGAACGTTTGCTTAACAAAATATTTTTTTATCAGTATGCCACCTAGTGTAGTAGTGAGTTGAATTACAATTGGCTCCAGACACTTTAAGCAAAGCAATCACATCATATCATCACCAGATATTTTACAATGTATATACAATGTATTGGCGCGAAAATGAGAAAACACAGTAAACAATCGTAATAAAAAAATGTCAGAGTCCAAATTCAAAAGTACCTAATACTTAGTATATTTTAATTGTATTGTGTCCATGACAAGACTTTTATCATTTCTATTAATACATACTTGTTAGAAAGGAGCATTAACTTTGCATATCGCTGTGATCTAAATAGGTCATGGCTTTAATTGTGCAATCAAATGAGCTATTGCATAACAATTATATCCAAAAGCCTTTAATTGACAGATTACCATGCACTTGATGACTCATGCTTCATTTCATATAATGGCCTGGATTTTCTGTACAAGTAGGTTGCTCATCTTATGCGCCCTCGGTGTTGTCATTTTACATTAGAATTTTTGAAACTGTCCCAATCCCCAGAACACCAAGGATGGTTACTATTGTAAGAGTTGCCATGCTGAATTGCAGCTGAATTGGGATGACACGACTGGTGAGGTAGGGACTTCTCACATGACAAATAAAGTGACATCTTCGATATTGCGTGTCGTGCGGTTTGTGAGTAGACGGTGGCCCATTGGAGAACAGGAGCAAGGGGAGCGCCTTGGGAAAGTAATTATGCGGACGTTGATAGGCGACGGTAATCTTGATAGTTTTCCGATTGCTCGTCTGTCCCCCCTATAATATAATTAAGGAAAGGAGACGAACAATGTGTCACAGACCAGTGGTACGAAAACGAAACCGATATATACAATATACGCTAACATATACTCTATAGACAATATACGCTAACATATTATTGATACGCAAATCTTAATACACACAAGGAAACTTATGTTAAAAATCATCTATTTTAGCACACTACTCGAACCGAGCAAAAACTTTCAAGGTTCAACAATGCTATGTTTGATTGCTATACTAATGCTATGATCCTATCGTGTGCTATGTATTTTTGTTAATAAACACAAAAGACCTCACCGTTGCATTAGCATATATTCACAAAAAAAGTGGTTACCGTGTCAAACTATTGCGTTGATCTATCAATAAAATCATGGGAGAATTCAGAGCAGGAGGTTCCTGGAGTAATGCCTAGTTTTATATTAGGACAAACTTTAGAAAATTGCTACCTCTATATAATCTACATCTTCACAGCTTCATGCAGATTTGTAAGGTAAAGAAAATGCGCCAATTGTTTGCGCTCACATATGCTATATAGGGATTACGGACAATATTATTGTGTTTATTTAATACACTGCACGGTGTGGTTATGCATCCTACATAAATAATAAACGCGGTGTTCCCTCTCAAGAGTATCAAAGTAACGCAGTTGTCTCAAAAGTGGCAGAGTAGCGCAATTGTGACTAAACTATCAAAGTAACGTAGTTGTGTCAAAAGTGTCGAAGTAGCGCAGTTGTGTCTGAACTGTCGAAGTAACGCAGCTGTCTCAAAAGTGTCAAAGTAGCGCAGTTGTGTCTGAACTGTCGAAGTAATGCAGCTGTCTCAAAAGTGTCAAAGTAGCGCAGTTGTGTCTGAACTGTCGAAGTAACGCAGCTGTCTCAAAAGTGTCAAAAGTGTAGCGCAGTTGTGTCTAAACTGTCAAAGTAAGGCAGTTGCGCACGAAACCCCGAAAATGACGGCATCGACAACTGGCGGCGAGAATTTTCATGAAATCCCACAATTCTCGTTCGCAAATATAGCGATCTCTGTCATAACAGTAGATAATTAAGATGAAGTGGTGACTCGTAAATCGTATAGTCTACGTCAGACCAACCATGTTATCAGTCGAATAGGGTATACCAACGGACTTCAAAAAAGGAGCAGATTCTATGTTCCACTGTATATCTGTGTATATGTATGTCTACCTTCTACAAAATCAACCGACGTAATACCCATATAGATAAGCTGAGATATGAACATCCCGCATCCGTGCTAATAATGAGAACATCTGTATAATCGTGACTTGAGTTAGTCTCAGCGTTAGTCTCAATCTAAACAATACAAATGTAGTTTTTTTGTACCTTTTTTTTCTTTTTAAAAATCCTGACATGGTGGAGTATCCCGGATCTATTACATAATATATACCTACTATATATACATATATTTTATACCTAATAAGGAACTAGTACAACTGAGTGTACTCCTTAAACGTGGACCACGGTATGAAATAATATTGGGAGCGAAATAACACGATTGCACTCAGCAAATCACTCACCCACACAACTTTCAGCGTAACGCTTTACAACCCTCACGCAAGTCTGTTTCACTTTCCACCACGTTTATTCGAGCGTATTGGGACCGATACACACAGTTAAAAAACGACATAGTATGAGAAATCGCTTCGCCCATTAACATTCGCACGGTTTATGGTTATTAGAAGGAGGACATCCTTCACTGGCTACTCACAAAACGAAGCGCAACAGCATATCCATAACTTTTAAAGCAGCAACGAGTGAGCGAAAAGTACCTCCCGATCCCATTGGACTGCATGACACTGTAGCAATGACAGCTATTTAAAAGAATTGTTTGTATGTATGGCGTTTTCCGGACGCTATAACATACGTGATAACAGTTCTCTAATTGGCCCATTGGAGGGTAGAGGGAAAGGATGCCGCATCGGCATAGTAATTATACGGATGTTTAAGGCAGTCGGTAGTCGTACAAAGGCTCCGATTGCTTATTGTGTGAACGCACCAATATAGAGAACTTGACACTTTCTATCGCTCCCAGGCTCCCCCTATTCGGAACATTACTATGACTCGGATCATCATTTCGTAATTTTTCGTGCGTGCAGCTAGCGTTATCGATTTACAAGACTCTATGACGTCAAAAACTGTTTTTGACGTCATTCATTTCAAACGTCCTCAACATTGGAAAGAGAAAGGCTGATGGTGATCGCGATGCCCTTACTACTTTTACAAGATAATTAACTAAACGTATAACCATTACAGTTAACCGTAATATATTGTTCTCATAATTAGGCCCGTATAAGAGTGTTATAAAATTTCACTACATACTTTCTTTTAGTTAAAAGTAACACCGTTATGTTCAGCCCTGCGCCATCTATTGGAACAGTTGTTGTTACTTATGTTGTTATGCTGTATTTGTGTATTTTATTGTCATTAGATCCCAAAGATTAAAAACGGGACCTAATTACAGTACAGTGAATATAGGAGTTTGTATGTATGTAATTTTTTTCAAAAACTTCAAAAATGAAACTTAATTACAAATTAGAATGTCACCATCGTTATCATTATCAGCCCTTATCGGTAGTATTGTATAGAGGTACAGTTTACCCAACTGGCGGATGAAGTCTCTCACGTCCTCGACTAAAATGTCCAGTTTGTAGTCACAGACGCTCTCCGGGCGTTCCGAGTCCCCATATCCTCTCATATCTATCGCCACACATCTGCAATAAAGCAAGTGAGTTGACTTATGAAGTGATCCCATGAGCGATTCATTCACGTCAGCGCAGAGGCCATTTTAGCTACCGCGCGCCAGTTTCCCACTGCTCGTTTACAATTATACAATGAACAAAAAGCATTTTTATGTTTATTGCTCGTGACAATAAAAAAATGTAAAATGTATTAAACCGCTGTTAAAATTGATATTTTAGGACGTTACGGTCACTTTACAACTTTACGGCTAATACAAACATACAAACAGTTTTACATTAGTTAAAATAATTATATTATACTATACAAAATAATGTTTTTTTTTATTTTAAATGACACTAAGTGTTAGTTATAATAATTGTTAGCCGGCTATTAAACTATGTACGTACGCATTTTGGAAGAAACTAGGGCATTGTCAAGTTTCAAACGATGGAGTAATTACTATTTTATAAAATAACTAACAATCCACCCAACTCCTCTGAATTCCCTTTATTCTTGGGTGGAAACCCTCTGAGAATCAGTTTCGTAGATTTTGAGAAAATCGATCACATAAAGAGACAGACATCAATTGGGGACTTTGTGTTATAATAAGTATGGATAATAAAGCTAAAAAGTATAAACATGATAACGTTCCAGCGGCTTTCAGAATTTTTATCTGTTTATCTATTTCTTTGACCGCTCTCCGTCAAAAAATCCCCGGTCTGGTTTTACGCATTAAAAATTCAACCTCTAAAACATCTTAAACAGTACGACAACTTTGGCTTCAAACTACCACACCATATAAAGCAGGGCTACTTAAAGTTGAGTTTATTTAAGCTAGGTAATCTTTTATAAATATTGGGATGCATCCTTCCCATCTGCGGTGAAGTTATGTCCCCCATCGACCACAATCTCACCTACACCGTCGCCCGATGTGTATTGTAGTCACCGATGAAGGAGCACCGGACACGTCCGTCAGCACAGAGCAGTAAAAAAGGGGTCCAAGTACTTACGTAAAGTGTGTAGAGGTTGGTAGTAAACATGCGTATTTTCGTAAAAAAAAATTTTTTGGACAGGTGTCAGTAAAATTATTAAAATATTGAAAGGGGCTCGTGACTTTTAATTCATTTTAGTAACACTGACACTAAAGGCTAAGAGCCGCATACGACTTAAGCACACAGCTCATTTACCTGTAATCTTTGTTGAAATGAACGATTTGATGCCTCCACGAGTACCAGAACTCGGGGAATCCGTGTAGGAACAGCATCAAAGGTCTTGCCGGATCGCCGCTCTCCACATAGTGTATTTTGATACCCTGAAAAAGATACAATGCACTGTGTATTCCAGAATCTGGGCTAAATAACGTATGGTATACTTAAAATGGTTTTTAGGGACCACTAAAATATAGGGTTTTAATATTAACGTTTGTCAGTCCGTCTTAAGTGAGTAGGTATGTCTAGCTAGAAGACTTTCTTAAGAACGCGTGGTAGGAGCCGGCTATGACTCTTGTCAAATTCTGAGGTCTCCAATCGGTTAAAGCAGAAAATCACAATAACACAGCACAAAAGTGAAGCTTTTTACTACCGGCAGCCGTTTGTGTCTATGACTCGACGATCGCGCGGTAACTAAAACTAAATCAATGTTATTTATCTTGCAGTGACTGATGGAATAACTGATGGACCTACACTAAAAGCAAAACTCTAAATAGTTAATTGGACATGGTGTAAGGTAAGGCATTCGTGCGGCGCTTCGTGAGGATCAGAATTCAGAGCCGTCGCTTCCTCGCACTTAGAAGAAGCCGGATACAAATGGATAAAGATAGTCCCTAACTGTGCTATTTTTTGTGTTACCTTAGAGGATCTTCCCACTCTCACATGGATGTGTAGGGCGCTCGTAATAATGTTATTTAGGTGTTTTCACGTTCCATACCTAAAAAGCCCTGGTGATGTGAAACAAAATGATCAAAATTTGTTTTGCAGACGCCCGTCATGACCTTTTTCAGTAACGCGTGAAGGTAGCTATCAGCCTGAGATTCATTTCAAATACTGATTGAGAGACAGTCTGCGAACTCTACGAGCACAGAGATTAAGACAACCATATCTTTCGATTGCGTTACTTTGAAATGAGTTTCACATCATCATGAAAATACCACATTTGGTATAGATTTCAGCACGACACCTTCAGGCGTTTGTCACACGGCACCCTTAGTATGCGAGTCATTCGTCTGTGCATACACTTCTAAACATTATGACTTGCACGCACTTCTAAATAATATGTCGCGCATACACTACTGAACAATATGTCGCGCACACACTTCTAAACAATATGTCGTGAACACACTACTGAAACATATGTTGCGCACACACTACTGAAACATATGGCTCGCACACACTACTGGACAATATGTTGCGCACACACTTCTAAACAATGTGTCTCGTACACATACTAAACAATATGTCGCGCATACACTACTGGCAATACATCGCGCACACACTTCTAAACAATATGTCTCACACACCCTACCGAACAATATGTCGCGCATACACTACTGAGCAATACATCGCGCACACACTTCTAAACAATATGTCGCGCACAATTGGGTAATCTCTATAAAGGTCGCCGCAGCCGATAGTTGTCTAGGAGAATATTGTTAAGAAGGTGATGGGACTGTAATTAGGTTTTTTGAGTAAACTAACGGTATACGCTTGTGCGTGTGTCTTATTTAAAATCCGGTTACGCCGTGAGATGTGGAAATGTGTCACTTCTTGTCACTTCTCGGTTACGACTATTTGATTTAACATAAGCTGCTTTTAAAAAACGCGAGTAAAACACCCATAGACTTCCACATTTGTTGTTTTTCTTTATAGAATAGGGGGGCAAACGAGAAATCAGAGCCTTTTTACGACTAGTGACGCCCATGAACATCCACCTAATTACTATGTCGATGCGTTGCCCTCCGTCTCACGTGGTCTAAGGGGGGGTCCAATAGCCCACCAGCTAGTCTACTATATTAGTAGCCTCAGTGCAACATTATACGTGTTGCAGACAGATTATGTAAATCGCCGTTTTTACATTAAGACTAGCAAATAGTGGCGTTTTATATTGTGGTAGACCAACGATTAGCCCGATTGTCATTGTGGGTCGTTGTAGATTATGTCTGCTCATGTTTAGCCTCATTGTACCTACTTACTACTTATTATACATCATAAGATGTCTATGCAACATGTACTATGTATGTATGTATGCAAAAATATATTTAAAACCATTATAGGATGCAGAAGTAAACCAAAATTCATTTCCACCTTACCTGTTTGGAACTGTAAACTGTCGAAGATACGGTTAATGGCCCGCTCTATTACATTATGACTAACTATATCGCATGGTGTACAGCCACAAATTATAAACGTGCTAAACACATTCTGGCAGATTTTCACTCAGCCGCATTCAATCCGGCCACCGCTTAGATCCGGCACAATACAGAACGGCCCTGTTTCTGAAATCAGCAAGCTGCAATGTAATACAGCGTCTTCGACATAATGATATGTGATTGTGAATTAGTAACGCCATGGTAACCCCATTGGATCCCGGCGAGCGATCGCCGATCAGTGATAATTGTCGTCGGTGAGTAGCGACTCAAGTGAAGCGAAGAAAGTGACCATGTGGCCGTGACGCACAAAACTTTCCAAAATTGAAGTTTACAAATGTACTTACGCTACAGTTTATTTATGAAAGTGTTTTTTTTTTCTTTTTTTTTTTCTAGCCTGCCAGCCTAGATCATAATCCCACGTGTCTAAAAGTATTAACACACAATAGTAATTATTGTATTGAAATATAATGAAACCACAATATGTGACCTCATTGTCATAGTGGTGAATGCAAATGATTTAGTAAGATGCCATGCTGCATTGCAGCCGAATTGGTCCAATACAACTGGGGCGTAAAGAGGGTGTTGTGTTTCTTTCGGTGGCGGTGAGTAGCCGGTGGCTTATAGGGTAAAGGAGGGCAACGCATATACATATATGCATGTAAATGAGCATCATCACTTGTCAGGCATGAAATATCTCTAATTATAAGTAGGAGATGGTGCCTTGGTGCATTGCAGTGGAATTGGGCCGGCACAACCGGGGAGGTACCTCTCGCTCATATGATACCAGCGAAGAGAGAAATCTTGGTGTAGCGTTTCGTGCTGTTTTTGAGTAGCCGGTGGCCCTTTGGAGGGGGGTGGAGGAATGGAGAGAAACGCATCGGCATAGCAATTATATGCGGATGTCCATAATCGTCGGTAGTCGTAAAGAGGATCGATAACTCGTTTACCCCCCATATTATAAAAATAAAAGAGCTGGTTTGTTTTGTTATAAAAAAAGGCGCAGAAAAGACCCGAGAAATAACAAGGATTTGACGATGAAATTATTCTTTGGAAAAATATACCACACACACATAGTACCACCAGTAGTAGTAGCCACCACAAATATGCCACCACATAAAACCCGCAGATAATTTGGATGCAGAAGAGCAACGAATGCGTATAACGTATGGCTGTACATTCTGATTAACTGGTGGGCACTAGGACTCACTTACAACACATAGATTTACATGGCGTAGTGACAGAGAGAGGACAGAGGAGACATTGTTTTTAGTTTATTATTTACAACGGTTTCATGTGAACGTCACGTGTGACAAGGAGGTAACACTAGCTAGTTCTACATAGGAAAGAAATAGAAACTATAAGATAATGCTTTCACAGTAGCTGTGGAGTACAAAATTTGGGCCATAGTCGTACGAGGTGCAACAGCGCCAACTGCCCCTCTCGAGGGGGCGCGAGGGGTCCCGGTTCCCTCGGCCTAGATAATACTTCAGCTAATCTGAAGGGGCAATGGGCTGGTCACACACTCAGAAGATCAGATGGCAGACGGGCCACTAAGGTTCTGGAGTGGAGGCCGCGTTTAGGAAAACGAAGTGTTGGTCGACCGTTCGCCAGGCGGGAAGACGATCTCCGTGCAGTAGCAGGTCCGGGATGGACGCCAGTAGCAGCAGACCGGCCGTCTTGGCGTTCATTGGAAGAGGCCTGTGTCCAGCAGTGGACCGGTAAGGGCTGATAATGATGATGATGATGATTAGCTAATCTTTAACGACTATCGGGATGCTTCCCTCCCATTTGCGGGAAAGGAGCGGGCGGTCTTTCTATCGACCACAACCTCACCTACACGTCGCCCTGCGTGTCTCATCGTAACCGATGAAGCTGCACTGGACACTTCCGTCAGCATAGAGTCGTACGCCGCTTGAGCCGTATGAGCTGTTAGATTAATTGTACACATACATCGCCCTAACCTTATCCCATTACTATATCTATATCTATTTATTTTTCGGACCTGAACTTAGGCTGTGGGAGTGGGAGCGTAGAGCAGCCCAATACAGCTTCAACGGATTGAAACGAGTGCTCGTGTGGCGACGAGACTGGGTGCCATATGTATACTAGAATATATAATAAAGTGGAAACATTTGATTTACAAAACACACAATATACGATTTCATATTCGACTGTCATCGTGGGCATCCGCGATGTTTTTGTAATGTCAACCGAACGTGTATGTTTTTAAGTCGTTTTTACAATGAAGATTCTATTTAAGAGATGTGCAAATGTTGAACATATTTCGTTGAAATGTCAACACATGCGCATAATGTGTTTACGCTGTTTTTGCATAGTGCATAATTTGACAGTTACACATATTTTATATGGACAGTTTTGAGACGCTCGCTGTAAGTCTTGGTATTTTTCTAAATCTATGAGGAAAACATTTGATTATTTGCTTGCTTATTTCTTTGTTTGCATTAGTCACCGTAACTATCGGACCGATTTGAAAAAGTATTTTACCATTAGAATACTCCATTAGCTGATGAACATAGGCTATATAATATTTCCTAAAACGTTATAGATCCTTGTTAAAACTTCGATAACGTAACTAAAGGTGTGAAAATATGTTACAGTAAGTACTTATATCACAGCTGCAGAAATTGTTGACCACTGGATGTCCCGACTGACATTGTTTTGTCATAAAATGATTTTTTTGTAATAATACGTTCCATACGAGACTCAAAGAAACTACGCGGAAGTCCAAAAAGGAGTTGGCGCGGCGGTACAAAAAGGAGGTGAAGTTGGATACCTGCCAGGATGGCACGATAAAGCTCTGGACAGAGTAAAGAAAAGATGGAGCTTTTGTCGAACAATGAGACGCTTATAGGGCGTAATATATAATAATAAAATCGAAACATTGCCAAAAATGCCTCGCGTAATTAAGGGACGCCCTCTTATGCTCGTACCTCCAATTACGCACCAGGCAGCCTTTTAAAGTTATTTCATGCCTTACATTATATATGCCTTTTAAGTTGAGCCAACGCTAATAAAACCATTTTCCTTATGGAAAACCTTAGCAAATTTTATTTGAAGGAATTAATTAAAGTGAGGCAATTAAGGTAAAAGGAGTTTCTTTAAATGTAAAATAAGGATTAAACACTAGTGTTCAGTACCTACCTTTAATCCTTAGCTCATCTAGCACTACCAGGTTCGTAAACCAGTGATTACGATGAGCTAAGGATTAAACATACTACTGTTCAGTACGTTTATACCTTAGCTCGCCTAGTACTACTAGTTTCGTGAACTAGTGATAACTATGAGGTAAAGATTAAATGCACTAATGTACCTATGTTTAATCTTTAGCTCCCCTGGCACTATTAGGTTAGTGGACGAGTGATTATGATGAGCTAAGGATTAAACGTACTGCGTTTCAGTACCCATGTTTAATCCTTAGCTCTCCTTGTACTACTACGTTCGCAAATTAGCGATTACGGTGAGTTAATTATTAAACATACTACAGTTCAGAACGTTTAATCCTTAGCTCGCCTAGTAATACTAGGTTTGTGAAATAGTGATAAAGATGAGGTAAGGATTAAATACACTAATGTTCTGTATCTGTGTTCAATCCTTAACTCCCCTGGTACTACCAGGTTCGTGAACGAGTGCTTACGATGAGCTAAGGATTAAACATACTACGGTTCACTATCTATGTTTAGTCCTTAGCTCACCTGGTAATGTTAGGTTCACGAACGAGGATTACGATGAGTTAAGAATTAAACATACTACGGTTCACTATCTATGTTTAATCCTTAGTTCCCTGGTACTACTAGTTTCGTGAACTAGTGATAATATAAAGCTTCAATTGTTATAACTCGAAAGCGCCAGATGGCTGGCTATTTTTCGAGTGTGTGTGTGTGTGTGTGTGTGTGCCTAACGTATATTTTTGGAAAGTAATATTAGTTCTCGTCTAACCGGCTTTACGAATTTTAGAGATTAACTTGTCCATTCATTAGATTCGCCAACATAGTGAAAGTGGCCTTGAAAATGTACCTGACTAACAATATCAAAATCTTATACCTACCCATCAATTTAACAGCTCTGCCCCAAATACACAGGAAAGGTTTTAAAAATATTGATGAAATACTAATAGTGGATACATAAATCGCCGTTTTTACATTACGACTAGTGGCGTTTTGTGTTGCGGCGGATAACGTTTAGCCGGATTGTCAATGTAAGACAATGTAGGTTATGGATGCTCATGTATAGCCTCATTGTACCTACTTACTAGTTATTACACATCTTAGTTACTACATACATATTAATAGTTTAGTACATAGTTGTAGTCTTTTGGCGTCTACAGACGCCACAAAGTTTCAAGTCGTAACTTGAAACTTTGTTCTTAGAAATCCAGAGACACTTGTAATGTATGTCTATTCTCCCTCTCTCGTCCCTCTCCAATGGGTCACCATGAGTATGCCGAGCGCCTTACACTAGAGGTCGCGTGTTCGAATCCCGCCTAGATCATGAATGTTTCTGCATATATTAAAATCTTTATTAATAATATAATGTTAAAGTAGTGTTTGTATGAACTTGGTAATCTCAGGATCCACCGAATTGAAAAATCCCATCGAATGTCTACAGGCTGATAATGATGTTGCTGACGATGCATGGTGTTTCGTACCTACCTGCGAAATTTCGTGTTGGTGATTAAACTGTGAGTAGAGTTTCGCTGCGAGCGATTCTATACACTCATATATATATATATATATATTGAGTGTATAGAATCGCACCGACCAGCGTTTCGTGCAGTATCAGAGTTCTTTGGGGCCGTGGGGTGAATGAGGGCGCATGTAACTTCTGTGTTCTGGTTGTACGGGTGTACAAGATTGTCAGTCACCGAAAATGCCGACCACTCCTTTTCCTTTTCTTACGCAAAAAAAAACGCATACGACAACTAGCTTTTAGGGATCCTTACCGGAACCGTGATAGCAACATTGAAGTTGACACACGCAGATAATGTACATACGTATTTCTATTGCTGCGACATCAACAAATGTTGTACTTGAATTAGCAAATTGTAACTAAATCACTGAAACAAAAACAAACAATTTGTATGTCCAGGCGTTCATTAATTTTTTTTTTTAAGATAAAGTCAGAATGCTCGTACATTGCTACGGAACCCTCAGTATCCGAGTCCCACTCGCACTTGGCTTGTTTTTCCTGTTTGTTACACTAATTTGGTAAAAGTTACGGTTAAATATTTGTATTTTCAACAAGCACACAGAATGAACTCATAGACGTTGTTTGAGGAAAAAATTCACATATTTACTTTTTTTACTGTAGCTCAACAGACAACACAACTTAAGAGAAACTTTTACAGATAGATATTAATTTGACAAACGGGTTCTTGTTACGCTAAATATTTTATCGAGACTATATAATTATAAGGTTACAAAAATCATTCAACGTGTATCATGTTTACCTTTACAGTCCAAAATGTCAATTTCGTACGATCACTTTATCTGGTTTTTTGCACACGTATTGGGTGTAATACGAGTGCGATACGTAGTGCAATGCAAACGTAATATATATAATAATGTTCGTATTGAGTTAAAAACCTCGTTTATAAGCTAAGCTAGGATAAGAAAGAGCGGATAAAGATAAAGGTCAAAGGTGACATCGGCTAAACTAATAGAAAATTATTTTAATGTGAACTATATTGATATGTAATTAATTTAGATAAAGAAATTGATTTATTAAACGGTTTCCTTTATTCACTTATAGAAGGGAGATTTGGACAGCCGTTAAACCATTGGAAGCACACCCACAAGCCCCTCACTGCCGGGTATAAATTAGTATCTTATTATTTTACCTACAATTTGGTACGTTATTGATTTCTAAAATAAACAAAAATAAGAAAGAACTACTTACATTTGCTTTGATATATTTATGGGTCCCATATTTTGGGTCAAATAATCGTTTTGGAGGCTCCAACTTAAGCTTGGTCGGCCATGGGCTCTTGAAAGGATTCTTCAGGCATGTAACCGCAATGTAAATCAACGAAAGAACTGTACGCAGCATAGTGAGATAACAGGCTATAAGGAATCGCTTCGCTAGTGTCATAGTGTCAGTCATTTTAAATCACGCACAAGTGTTCATGCCGGCATTAAGCGCTTGACTGACAAAACTGATAGCTGGCAAAACGCGATACAGAGAACGTGTGCGGTGTGACAATGGAAGAAAAAAGCGTTATTTATATACGGTCATACCATAGCGATTCAAATTTACTGTTGGCACTGTAAACCGGCAAACTAATCGTTGCTTTTGCAACATCCAGCCGATATTTTAAAACATAAACGAAAAACATCAGCGTTAAAGAAATTGTTACGCTTACATATTAATTCTTAATTTAAATTATTTTTTTAATTAATTATGAATTCACTAACTGTTACCACATTATTTATTGTTTGTTTATACAGGGTTTTTAGAGTTACAGCAAAAGAAAACTTGTATGTTTGACCTAAGCGGGATTCGAACCCGCGACGGGTTGGAATCCCGCTTAGGTCATGAATGTTTATAAAATGTATGTATTTGTATAATAAAAATCTAAGTTTTTGGCGCCATACAAATCATTCGCTTTTTCATCATTCATTCCTGTTTTATGATTTTCCAAATGTGATTTCGTATTATCTCTCCTATTGCATTGGAGTTTAAAGTGTTGAGTCAGTTTCTTATGTAAAAAAAAATACTATTTTTCTTAACGAACTTTGCAGTTTCAAGGATATATAAACAAGGAAGAGTAAATATTTTATATTTTTTAATAGGGTCTGCAACTGTCTATTACGCTTAGTCCAAGAAGAGATCTGATGCATCTTTTTGCGCTTTCAATGGCAATAACTTCTTCCGTAGAACTTCCCCAAAACATATTGCGATATTTTAAATACGTATATGCAATTTCATAATATGCCATGAGAAGAGAATTTGCTTTTAGAACAGAAGCAAGCTTATGTAACGCGAATGCTGATTTACTTAATTTTTTACACAATATTTTAATATGAGCTTCTTGTCGTTTTTTTATATTTAACTTCTGGCTATAATATTTGTGATCTTTGGTGAAAATTAACTACAAATGTTTTGTTCATTTTTTTTTTTAATTATCTTCTAACCATGTTGTGATTGATGATAATGTATTTTTTACTTCTTCATTGTAAATTAAACAGGCAATTGGAGCTTGATTTCTAGCTACCAACGCCCATAGACATTTGCTTCATAGTTATGATGATGCATTGCCCTCCTTTCCTCCTCTCCTTCTATGGACCCTCGGAAAGACGGACAAAATACACGAAACGCGACAGCACTTTACTGGGCCGACATGACCGGGAAGGTATCCACTATCCGCGTGGATGCGCAACACGCTCATGTTTATTGGCGTCGGTACCACCAATAGGCCTACTACTGTTCGTTTGAGCCTCTTGTGAGTTAGGCGGTATGCCATATGAATATATTAGACCGTTTTACAGACAGATAGACAATAACCTTATCATAATCATGGTCACTGAACTTGGTCTATTAACTTGTTATCTTCTTTACTCATTAATCTTAAATTAGACTGGATTTAACAATTTTATTTATCTACTTAGGTTTTATCACAGATAGCAAAAATTTGCAAGACCGGCTCGGTCAATCATGGACACATGTAGTGCTTATTCCAGACTGTCATATATACAGGTATTACTTTAAACTTATAGCGTTTATTATCGTCGGTATATATCTTCTATGAATGCACACTAAGATGACCAATGATACTCAGACTCACATCGAATTGTCTATTCGTCATCGATGACTTACGGCCAGAACGATGAATGTATAAAATGACATGAAATTGAAAAACATAAAACCCAACTACTTGTTTATGTAACCATACATCAGGAGTCAAGACCAAAAAGACTACACCCCATACATTTAGATTTGTCAATTCGTCTTGTCGTTCAGGCTGTACATGCTACAAACTATTTCCCTCTTTCGGACAGTCACTTAATAAAAATGCAAAAAAAAAGTAAGAACTTAACACATATTTCAATACTGGTAATAAATACTTCATTCGTCTCGAATTACAGTTTATTTTTGCTTAAAAATTCTTTAATGACTACTGTTAATTTTGTCTGGATCTTCTTGCTGCATAAAATGTCCACAGTCTTTCACTTCCATAATTTCTATATGTGTGTATGCTTTCTTCATTGTTGAGAGAAGATCTAAGCTGAGAGCTGTATCTTTTACAGCTCCAGCTACAAGAAATGGTACATTTTCCTCGTGTTTAGTTGTTTTCAAGCCCTAATTGAAGTTGGCTCGGTAATAATTCAGGCCGGGTGTGAAGGTGTCTGAAAATAGTTTAAAATTTGTTCAAAGTACGTTAATTACTTCTTCCACAAAAGACATCAGTCATCATGCCCCACGCTCACGGAATGTCATACAACCACAAGTGAAAAAGAGATTACGACTATGGCCAAGGAATTAAGTTTTAAACGGTCGACGCTATGGATTAAATTTTTTTTATCTATTATTAAGTATTAAAACTATAAAAGTTCTTAGTGATTATCGATATGGAACTGGAATGTAACGAAAAAAGTTCATAGCATATGTATGAAACCAAGGTTCATAGTGATTAGCGAACGAAGGAATGTTCAAAATTCAAGCGAGGCGATTTATGCTTTGCAAGCGACAAATGAATTAAATTTTACGGCGCTTAGAAAACATGTATATTTCTTGGCTAACTTCTTCAATATAAAAACAATTACGTTGTAATCATTACCTACAAACATTCCATAACTACGTTTCTTCAACGCGCTATTTATAAACAATTGTTAGGACTTAGCAAAATCTATATAGATATTCTTTTATATTTCTACAAGTTTACTCTACAGCAAAACGTCCAGTTACCTTTGCGACTATAATTGTATTGGAAGCATTTGATATCCTCCATATCCACTCCACACTTTCCTTTGAATAACATAATATTCTTGAAGAGATCTAAATCGCCCATCCTCATTATAAGCTCAGGCACATGTGGAGCACGAAACACAAAGACGTACCTGCAAGTTAAGCATCATTATTACTTACAATTTTCTTAGTAACATTTTGGTTTATTTCTAAGTTTGATCATGTTAGTCATAAATTAACAATCGCCAATTCATTCATACTAATAACTACCAGAACTACCAAGAACTATGCTTTGATATATTACTATATGAATGGCTGCCTATAATAACCTAGTAATAAAATTAATTAGTAGCAACGGTTGCAAAATTTAAGTTTATTCAGCAAAAGTAATTATTCACAGACTACAAAGAAATATTACACGTGAATCGTAAATGAAATATTAAATGCTACATTCTCTAAAATCCAACCAATCTGCTAAAATCAGAACAGCTCTATCTTAAGTGTTTTCAAAATAATAGACCAATATTAATAAGCGATTTTAAGCGGTTTCATTATTTTTTGGACTCTTTAAATTTCGGTTCGCTTACATTTACGGTCAAGCAGTAAGCATTATATCAACCTGATATATCTCCATTACATTGTATCTTTAATAAATTCATGTTTCATTTCTATACAAGTACAAGGAAATAAAGTGAAAGTAGGTATGACCTATACGTCTTCTTTTCATAAATCACAAAAAAATCACTTGCAACGACATCCAAAATTGCGGTGATGAATTCCATATCAGATCAAACCAGGCTTCTATGGAAGCGCTGCCCAAAAGAATCATGGCGTCCAATACCTCTGGGTACGTGTCTCTGAATCTACAGCTTACGATGCCATCCCAGTCGTGAGATATGATTATGCATTTTTAGCACCTGAAATTTAGTACAAATTTAGTGTATCTTCACCAATAGTCCTTGCTGGATTAAAGATGTACCAAAAATAGCAATTCTTATGCCCCCTGCAAATAAAGTGGCCTCTGTGGCCCCTTTAAGCGCGGGACACACCTCAAGGGTGTGCTGGGAGAGCGTCAGACCTTACTCCTTAGTATCACCCCCAACAAGAACGTTTGTACTCGGTGTGTTGGTAATATATTCTGTTTCAACGTACTTGGTCTAATATTTCATTTCATATTTGGCAAATTTCACGTTTCTATTTATGTGCTTTCCGAGACCTCGTGATAAAGTTAGCGATACTTCACTGTGTTATGGTTCAAAACTTTAGTTGTTATTTCATTGTTGAGCGAACTATACTCGTTTCGCACTAAAAATCTGATCCCTGTATATTGGAATTTGGATAAATAATTCACGTTAATCCGTCAGTCCTGTGCCAGATTTCCCCAGGCGCGTCGGAATACCGCGGCCGTCCCATCGGAATACGGGAATTAGGGAATGGTAAGTGCTTAGTCCCTACAGAAATGCATACCGTAACTCCAACTTAACTAGAAGGACATCATTTAAACTAATACCACTTGAGTTTCCACATACTATGATGATAAGTATTTAATCCCGTTAGAAATAACCACCGTAGTTCAAATTCGGCTCGGAGGACATAAATGTTAAAGTAATGCCAATAAATTTCTTATTACCTATCATACGAACGATTTCGTTGCTCGCGGCTGACAATAATGACGTCACTGCAACCTTAGCGCGAGAACGTATCACAATAACAATAGTCAGTTATATTTACCCAATTGACGTATCAGGTCCCGTATGTCTTCCACTAGAATGTCAATTTTATATGAATCTATGTCTTTAGGCTTCTCCGATTCTCCGTAGCCTCTCATGTCAACAGCAACAACTCTGCAGGGAAACGTATTGATGACGACGACTGACTCATTAGTAAGTAAAATGCAGAGCCATATTGCATTGCATCTGAATTGGGCCGGCACGACTGGTGAGGAACCGCTGCCAATTGACAACTATGCTGTTGGATTTCATGTTATTTTTGCGAGTTTCCGTTGGCTAGGAGAGCAACACGCCTGCATAACATCTATGCGGATATCTACAGGCTCCGGTAATCTTCAAAATACTTCGCGCCCCTACCCCCTGGACACCCCTACCCATAGCGACCGCGCAAGTGTCCTTTACCTCCTGGTGATGGTTTCGTAATGGGATGCGTCGTGTTGAAATTTGTTAAAATAAAAAATATTGTTTTGTGACGAAACAAATGAATATATTTTATTGGTATTTTGTATGTAGGCTAGGAACGTCATTACATATATGATGTCCAATTTTTCGATGTAGCACAATCCCCACCCTGTATATTAGAAGGCTAGTAAGAGGTATTAAGGTAAGGTAGGAAGATGCCACTCGCTCATATGACACCTCCTTAAAATGACAGCTGTCGTTTTTCGTGTGGTTTGTAAGTAGCCGATGGCCCATTGGAGGGGTTCTCCCCTAAATAGTGAGTACTGGTGCCTTGCCTGCCGTACCCCATACATTAAATACGTTTTTTAAACATTTGAATTATATCTAATGCTTTCTTAGTATCAATGATGTTTAATAAATGATTAAACATTTAACTGTTGGTAATAATACCTAGTAACCTAAACAGTTGACCGTTGACTCTTTGACAGTTATGTAAACGCCTTGTTAAATACGATAAGGCGGACTTGCATTGTTATCTGCCCGGTTGTACCGGTTTTCATTAGAACGACATAACAGATACCTGCTGTGCATAAACTGTATACTTAAAAGAAACCAGCAATTCGGCTTCACCCGTGACACGAATTGTGAAAAAAAATATACACTTACTCAGGAAACGGGACACAGCAGTAGCAAAGGTGGGAAAAAGTTTGTGGGATAAGCCCGATAAAAAAGTAGGTACTGTTGCAACGTACATAAGTTTTTTTTTCAACATACGGAATTATCACCGATGACTGTAAATCAAAATAACAAGAACCGCAAGCGAAAACCGCATTCAAACAAGCACTTGGCTTAGAAATAATTATGTTAGTTATACGAAACCTTGTCCTTGTATAATACTAGCTACTGCAATGGTATAATATAGGTAACTCACGTTCGCTTTTATATATTTATGACTTCCGTACTTCGCATCATTCAGACGCTCTGGAATATTCCTTTCCGTTACTCTAAACGGATTTCTAAATGGATTACATAACCAACTCCTAATAAAGGCTAAAAGTAACATTAAACACCCAAATACAAGTGTGACTACTTGAGCCAATATATATCGTTTTAAATCCATTTTAAGCGATAGATAAATCGCGACTGCGCTCTGATACTACCAATGGTGAGTTATGATTGTCATTGTTCGTGTCTATATAATAGATATGAGTCGAACCGAACTAAACGATATCACTCTGATGCAGTCTTTTTTAAGTTCGCTTATCAGTTTCATCAGGTTTTATGCGGTTTGACTCCATTGGAATCTACAAGTACGACCTTTGGACACGTAGGTCCAAAAGTCGTCTCATTAACGTTTTATAAGAGGTAGTTCCATGCTGCATTGCAGTGGAATTGGGTCGACACACATCTCTCACCCACATGACACCGCTGTAAAGCGATAGCTATGCTGCCACGTTACGTGTGGTTTGTTTTTAGCCGGTGGCACATTGGAGGGAAGAAGGAAAGCATGGGCAACGCATCTGTATGAGAGGGGGGGGGGCAACTTTAGGTGGTAATGCCTCACAAAATATTAGCAAAATCAAAACTCTTTTTAGATACCTCCATAACCCGTATCATTTAGTTAGACCTATTTGATGTCACCCCACACCGTAATACCCTCTCGAAAAAAAACATCCCTCAGTCATCACATTTATTGTTTCAAAATCATACTACATAATAAAGGAGACAGTAGTCGTAAGGTATCTGTTCTCACAACTGCTTCTAAAAAGTACCTATGTGCCACTTAGGTAAGTATCACAGAGAAGTGACAACTACAAGACATAATTGATGTCTTAAGTTTACACGAATGCTCCTCATTACAATAAAACTAATTTTACGGATTTTATCGCGGTTTATTTCATTATTTAGCTAGGCCGACGTTTCAGGAGCTTCCATCCATCTCAGTCTACCCATGGCCATCTTCTGAAACGTCGTGCTAGTTAAATAATTAAATAAACCGCGTTAACATACGCAAAACTTTTATCACAAGGCATAAATAAATTTTCAGAAGAGAAACTTGAGGGACAGTCAGTTCTTGGAAGTGTCGTGTAGAAGTTTGTTATGTGTATGACAGATACATGTAATTACGAGCCGACGACACAAGACGAATAGGAGAGTAAGAGCAACAAATGACTACGTGTTATCAAAGAGGTCAAAGATGAGGTACATAATGACAACAGGCGCGCCTGTGTTACATGCTTGTCCGCCGGAACCACAAACTTGAGAACTTATAGGGTTCCGTGTCTTTCAATGAGCTGACACCGGTGTTGACGCGTCTTTTCCGATACTCTTACTCTGTAGACGTCGTCCCAAGCTCTTGGAAGACGGCTTTGGTGCACCCGATCCCTAAAAAAGGTGACCGCTCGGATCCATCGACAATCGACCTATTGCGATAACCACTTTGTTCGCCAAAATAATGGACACCATAATTAACTGCCAGCTGCACCGTTATATAGAGACACACCAAATAATTAGGGACCTACAATACGGTTTCCGTCAGGGCGCTCGGCTTAACACACCGGTGGGCGGAAGCAGTTGAGACCAAGAGGCACTGATCGTTATTCTGGTCTGGCATAAAGCGCTCCTTTCAAAGCTTCCATCTTCCGGACTGCCTGGGAAACTATGTGACTGGACCACTAGTTTTTGATCGATTGCATCATCAAGGACCTTGATGCTCGCACTTTAAATCTGTCAATGCCGGTGTTCCACAAGGGTGTGTTCTGTCTCCCATGCTGTATGACATTCTTCTGCACATCAATGATATGCTACAAACCAGCGGCATTCATTGTTGTGCGGATGACAGTACTGGTGATACACTATACACTGGCCGCACCAATAATTCCCGGCAAAACATCTCCAAGTATCGGAACCAAATTGTGTCTGAAGTCGAATCTATATTGACGAAAGTCTCGGAATGGGGCCGACAAAATTTAGTCCAACTTAACCCCAAAAAGACACAACCTTGCGCGTTTACCGCTAAAAACCCCTTTTCCGTATCTCCTCACTTCGAAAATATCCCCCTAATGGTTTCCGCTAGTAACAGGATTATTGGAGTCGACATATTCAGCAACGTTCAATTCCGCGGTCATTTGGAGGCGGAGGCTAAATTAGCCCCCAAGACGCTGGGTGTGCTCAATAGGGCGAAGCAGTACTTCACGCCACATCATCGGCTGCAATTATACAAGGCGCAGGTCCGACCGCATATGGAGTACTGTTCTCACCTTTGGGCTGGTGCCCCAGCTATCAACTCGCCCCATTTGACCGTATTCAACGTAGAGCGACTCGAATCGTTGACGACCAGGTTGTTTCCGTGCAGCTTGATCCTTTAGCGTTACGAAGAGATGTTGGCTCGCTCTGCATCTTCTACCGCATCTACAACGGGGGTGTTCCGAGGAGTCGTTTGGATTAATACCAGCGGAGGAATTCCACTCTCGACTTCACGGCGGAACTTTCACCATGACCACCTTGACCTCTCAATGTCTAAGCTGTGAGTTTCAAGCGCAATTTCCTACCGCGCACATCTTCGATGTGGAACTAGCTGCCATCGTCGGTATTTCCGAACCGATACGTTATGGGGTTCTTCAAGAAAAGAGCTTACTCCCATCTTAATGGACAGCAACGCGCCTACATAACCTCGGGACATGCGGATGTATATGGGCGGCTGTACTAACCTACCACCTGCTCGTTTGCCCCTTATCCTATAAAAAATAAAATAAAAAAAGAGATTTTTATGGTTATGTAAGCTAATATGTGTATTTTTAATACCTCATATTTCAAAAACTAATTATTGGGAAAATTATATCTACAGATCCATGCGGTTTTCACTACTCGATAGAGCGATTCCCGGGGAAATGTATAGTTTGTTGAGGTAGCAATCCTCCCTTCACGGGGAAAGCCGGGCGGAGAGCTAGTCTCAGTATTCGGAATAAGTTTATCTTAATTGCGTGATACCAAAAAATAAATGAGGAATTTGCTACAAATTTCTTATTAAATTATTTTTGTATATGAAATACTTGCAGGGGATCGGTAGTCTTGACGTTCGTTGAAAGAGGACTATGTCCAGCAGTACAGCGATAAGGACTTATAATGATGATGATGAAAAAATATTAATCAATTTAATGTTATCATAAAATTATGCGAATTAAGTGCAAACCTACCTACTTAATACAAATCTTTTGGCACCTTGTGCTGATAACCGCGAAGGCTTCAGAATTTCATATTTTTATTTCATATAAATATAACATTTTATTTCACAACTTAACCATAAACCACACATGACATACCTAATGCGATAGCAAAATATATGTTACATATGTACATTGAACATAAAGAAAAAAAAGAAAGTACCTTAACGCCTATTATCCCCAAACATCCACAACTCGTAAGTCCAGTAGATATACTAGAACACCCACGACTAGCCAAGGTACTGAGCATATATATGAGCACTAAGCCTATGGCCACTTCGGGCACATTCCAATCCCTGAGAATGTAATGTATGCTCAGAATAACCTGAAAAACATTTAATAACAGTTGCCCGACCTGGGGATCGAACCCAGGACCCCACGCGGCTAACGGTCTTAACAGGCGATACCCGCACTGTTACATCACAGAGGCGACATTTTTTTATATAGTTATATACATTGTGCATGTATAGTATATACTCTCTCAAGACTCAAGTAATATTTCCTAATAGTTTTACATTCAAAATTCAAGCAGTGGCCAGTAAGAGGTATTATCGTGCTGCATTGCAGCCGGAGGTACCTCTCGATACGGCCGTCAAGTGAAGGCTTTGCTGTTGCGTTTCGTGCGGTATATAAGTGCCGGCGTCCATTAGAGCAGGGGGTGGGATGGGAAGGTCCAAGTTATCCGCTATGACATTTATAGTGTGAAACATGACAGTACAAAACGTCGGAGCAGTTTTCACATACAGAGTGTTTTGTAAGACACTGTACTAAATCACAGAGCGTAATCAGTTCTCGGTTCTGATTGCGAATATGTTAAAAATGAGTACCGAAAACTTAACCCAATTGTAGTTGAATTTCTTACTATACGGTTTACCTAGACACGCCCGGTGCCTTTGACCTCATATGACTTTGGCCGTTCATAGTGTCTATCGGTATCATGCAGTGCGCATATTTATTTGAAACTGTTCATTGAGGATTACTAAGTACATAAGCAATATATTCATTTTATTAGTTATATAGATCCGTGTTCTAAAATTGTCACTTTTCATCTGGATTGATATGGCACAAAGAATAAACGGACGCTCCGATAATAATAGTTTAATTACCCATTACAAACACTCATATCGGTATGCATCTCTCCCATATACGGTAGAGAAATGGGTTCGTTCACTTTCGACCCCTAACTTAGTTTCGTCTATTTTAATGAACGCCAAGATGGCCAATCTCTTGCTGCTCGCATCCATCGAGGACGACGCACGGAGATCGTCCTCCCATCTGGTGAAATGTCGACCAACACTTCGTTTTCCTAAACGCGGCCTCCACTCCAGAACCTTAGTAGCCCATCTGCCATCTATCCCATCTGCGTGACAAGAGGGGGGGGGGTCTGTCTCCCTAACGTCTCCCTAAACCAGCAGACACAAAAGTCTTCGCTAGTCAATCGAACTGTTGAGGCTGGACCAATTGCGCCGCCAACCAGTAGTAGGTCACTCCGAAAAAAAATCTGCTATCTGTTCTTCTGAGTGTGTGACCAGCCCATTGCCACTTCATCGTGATTATTGTTCGCGTTATATCGGAAACTTTAGTTCCCTGCCTCACGACTTCGTTACGAATTCTATCAGACAAAGAAACACCCAACATAGCTCGTTCATTTATCCATGCTCGTTATTGAATCAAAACAAATCTCCAGTTGAATTTCACGATATCTAACCAATAAAACAAAAAAACAAGATTTGTTTAGTCTTCAGTCCAGACGATTCGAACAGATTATTTAACGTTACAGGTAAATATGTGGTATTTTTGACGTGACAACGTTTTGTAAATCACTACACATTTACTAAATGTTCACGGATCCACGAAAAACTATGACGACATTGCAAGTCATAGTAATGAGACGGATGGGAGAGGCTAGCGCGCGAGAGAGCATACAAGCGTACCAAACCGATCACTCCATCGGGCGATGCGTTCAGATAAACATTAATACAATTTTACCACGTAAAATTGTAATCCGTAAACCGACTTACAGACCACAAGTTCCTCCCGTTACAAGAGCAGTGGACTATACATTCTTTGATTGCTTATTTGCTGAACTGTTTGACTGCTTTAGACTATCCTTAATTGTTTCTTCCAGTTTGTTGTATAACACCTGTGTATTAGTGGTGTAGTATATATGGTTCCATAGGTTTATATAGTTTTTGGACTTAAGGTCGAGAAATGCTTGTTTTTCTTCTACATATTTTAGTGAGTAACTGTTAGTTTTATGGGATTCTGTTGATTTTTTGCGTCTTTAATATTAAACTACATCGTAACATCCTGTGGTCCGAGGGGAAATCAACTTTGTTTAGTATTTCTATATTTGTTATTGCTTTATAGTTGTTACTTTGTATAAAATTGATTTCGTTCCTGGTCTTATGGGTCCGGGGATACCAGGTCCATTTTCGTGACGGCTTTTTCTTGAAAAAGGAGCTCATGATAGACATTTTATATTCTTGTGCATATTGTAGTGAGCGTTCTCCTCTTTGATTTCGTTTTCAATATTCATAGTTGTGGTATCATGTTTTCAAGGCATTTCGGGTGTTCTATTTGAGCATTAAAATCACCCATGACGAGTAGTGATTTGTCTGTAAGTTCATGTGCCATTTGTAAGTCCTTGTAAAATTTGTATGATATGTCGTCTGTATAGGTCTCGGTAGGTGCATAGACTTGGATTGATGATTGATGATTTGATGATGATTCTCCAATATAGAAAAAAATATAGTTTTTATGTTCTTCAATGTTACATCCTAGTTTTTTTAACTTCTGCTAATCCAATATCATCCCAGTTCAGATTTTTTATTGCATTATTTAGTTCTAGCATTCTGGTAGGCTTAACTAGAGACCTCACATTATAGGTGCATATCTCTAAGGCATGGTTATGTCTTGCCTTAGTATGATTTTCTATTGATGGGGGGTGTTGGTCTAATTCCCTACGGTGACCGGCAGGGTTTGGGAATTCGGAATTGCTTTTTATTTTCGCGACCGGTTCCGCATCCTATTATGTCAGATAAGTATTCTTGTTGTACATGGAGTAAGCGCGTGCACTCATATATTCGAATGCATTTGACCTGTGAATTTTTGCACTTTGTTATTATTGCACTTTATTAAGTTAATGTTTTCTTTCCATTGGTTTGTTCCTTTGGCGAGTCTGCCCTCCTCCTTTTTCATTTTTGTTTGGTTTCTTTTCTTCGATTATTAACTTGTTTCGATGGATGTAGGCATTGTTACTACTCTCTATTTCTTTCCTTACTTGTGATTGAATTAGCTTTCATTCTTGTATTTACTCCTTTGTGTAGTCTTGGGTTATATACGTATTAACAGGCATTTTTTCTTGTCTTGGAGAATATCTATCTTCCTGTTTATATTAGTAGTCGATAGAAGAATTGGTCCAGTTTTTCCATCACTTTTTTCCCCTATACAGGTCGCCTTTGCTACTTCGAATTTTTGTATATTTACATCTATTTCTTCCAATATTTTAGTTGTAACATTGATTAAATCTTTCGTACTTTTTTCCGTTTCTACCACGCCGTGTATAATAACGTTGTTTCGTTTTTCTTTCCTTTCGTAACTATCTATCTTTTTTACAATGTCGGATTTGAGTATTTTGTTCTCCTCAATTAATGGTTTTAGTTTTTCTTCCAATCTGAACACTAGCTATTTTCTGTAATATCTTTTGTTTGGTTGTCAGGCTCAATTCTCAGTTTCGAGAATAGAACGAAAATCTGTCGATGTTTTTCAGGATAAGTCTATGATTCATGTTTCTGGCCGACCTTTGTCTTTGGTTTTCACTATGTAAATGACTGTTAACGTTAAATTACGAGTTTGACACTTTGTAAAACCTCTTGAAATCAGTATTAGTTCTGCCGAATTTAGCGCAGTTAAACGCAAAAACGCTGTTTCTGATTGTTACAAACTATGAACACTTTTTTCAAGTCAGAATGACTATTCACGCTCTTTTTCTTCCTAAATTCTTAATTCTTTGTGGAGCGATTACGAACACTTGTTTCGCTTAGGATGCCGGAACCGTAAGGTACTTATATCAAGTCATAATTATAATAGTTAAAATAAAGTGGGTGTTTGTTAATAAATACAATAAAGAACAATAATATATTTAAATTGTGGATTAAATTACTCCAGTGTCGGTTCTAAATTGTTATTCATAAATTCGCAAGAATAACAATTATTATGTAAAACGAATTTTAACAAATTATTAAATTTTTTAAAGTTTTCAACATTCAAATTGTTTCACATCAACTATATCAACAACATGTTTCACAAATCAAATATTATCCTAAAAATAGAACATCTATGTAGTTTTAGATACATTTAAATAAAGCTATGTTTAGAAACACAGGTCTAAAAATTTTAATTAGGTGTATTGATTGCCGTTGCTGAAGTCCCTTTTAATTCCATAATCTTGTAGACCACGGAACAACTGGTCCACCGACTCCGGTGGGTCACAGACATCCAAATCTTGCATTTTTTTCCATATTTCATAATCGTTTATAGCGGTGTTGAATACTTTGTAGTGGTGGCTCGCTGACGTCTGAGCTGCTGCGTTATCATTTCCATTGCACCTTTCGGAAGTTTCTTTTTCGATTCGCTCCAAACGGTCTATGGCCGCAGACGGATCCAGACCTTTGGGCAACTTCGTAAAGTCAATATCTATGTCGATACTGAAAAATATAATTACATTAATGGACAATAGACTGTAGTCGGTGTGTATGTCACAGCCACTTTCTAATGGTTGTATGCTTACACATCAAGTGCATTTTGCCACACTTCTACAGCCCGATATCACTAGTGCGCATTGAGCCATGTTGTTAAACAATGCCATTCAACAATGGACCCTGAAAAGCCACAGTTAGCTGTGGCATGGATTTCGTAGTAAAATGGTTTTAGTGGCTTACTCTAACATTTTTTTATAGTATAGGGGGACAAAAGGGAAATCGGTGTCTTTCAATGACTACCGACGCCCATGAACATCAGCATAATTATGCCGATGCGTTGCCCTCATTTTCACCTCCCCTCCCAATGGGCCACCGGTTATTCACAAACCTCACGAAACGCGACACTGTATGGTCACGGGCTGACTCCATGGTTGCTGTAAAGCTTCTCAGGACGTTGGACTAATTAAACAATTAAATAAATCGCGATAAAATCCGTAAAAGTAATTTCATTGTAACGAGTAACATTCGCGTAGACTTAAGACATCAGTCTATGTATAGTATAAAATAACGTCCAAAACACTATCTGTCTGTGTATGATGATCTATTATCTCGACAACTCCAGAACGGACCTTTTGCAATTTTTACCAATGCCTAGAGCGATTCTCGAGGAAGATTTTAGAATATAATTTGTTGGCCGCTGTTATTCACGGACCAAGCCTGTACGGATCTCTAGTTTAGAAATAAATATTATGTTTAATTTAAAGCTGTGAAATTGATGATTTTTGCCAAAACTTTACATGTGTGCTGTCTAGATTTTTGTCTGTATTTTGTTTTTCTTTTTTGGTTTCTGAGAAATTGAAACTTTAAGTTTTAGAATCGTCATTTACATCTCTGAAAAGTGTCCCTCACCCAGTTTGTTCCTTGAATTTGGCCCATTCTGCCATGCCTGGTGCCCGGGGAATCTCACTCGCCAAGGCGCGACCCGCCTCCTCAATTTTCCTTTCGACCATTTCCAGTTCAGATTCCTCTGAAATAATAATAAGATCTGCTGAAAAATCCTCTTGATGAATAAACATTTGAGTCATTCGGTGACCACCGAAGCCCGCATGTGCAGGACCATTGCTTTCGTTCACTCACACTTGCTACTCACTATACCGTGGCAGCATAGTTTTCATTGGCCGGCCTAAGTCGGAACCCATGCAGCATGACACTGGCTCTTTTTTTAAAGTGCATGGCCCAGGACCACTGCTCCTCTTGTTCAGCCAGAACCGACAGTGGCAACCACTGACGAGCGTTTGAAATGATCTGAGGAGAACACAGGAGGAGTAGAAAGTAATTTTAATTTCCCTCCCTAGTAAAAACAGTACAAGGCAATACATCATGCTAAAAGGTTAATGCTATTTCGTCTCATTGTTTTACTTTCTTTACCTATCGAGCACGTGTTATTCGTTAGTACTGCGCATTGACACTTCCTCGCGTATTTTTTTATTTATTACCTAGACCAGGTTTATTATCAATTAAGGTAAAAAAAGTTACCTTTTCCCAAAGGCTGCTTTCTGATGCCTTGATTTGCCTTTTGATTATTGAAAGTTTGAAAGATGCTGGCCCCGAAATTGGAGTCAGAATTACATGAATAGTAGCCCAAACGTGAAACTACAAAATGTACGGGACAACAACTACCTACACTTTCTTAGCAAATGTTACGTGTTAGCTGAGCGTATTCAAATACACGATAAGTTACAGCATCGAGTATCAAGTCAAACACACAGACGGATTTCTACGGACTCTGAGAACAAAGAGAAATCATGGCGTCCGCGTCGCGCGACATAGTCGTAAAGTGCATTACCAAAGAAGCGTTAAGCACAAAAGGCGTATTATGTAATACACAGCATAAAATTAATAAGTATTAACATTTATTAACGTACGAACTCTGATCGGCGTAATATCATCATCAGCTCCGGTAGTCCACAGTCTACTGCTGAACATAAGCTTCCCCTTTCCTTTTCTCTTTCCAATAAATCAAAAATTTTATTACAGGCTTGTCACATAATGCCTGTTTCTGCTCACAATAATTGTTGATTCTTTATTAGTCAATCCAACGGTCGCAAATAAAAACTTAGTAGCAGAAGCATCTCCGTCCTTTCAAGTTAAAGAAATATAATAATGACTAGCCCATCGTGGTTCGTCCCATGTGTTCTTATGTATGTGATGCTGTGATGGCTAAGTGGATTTGAAAACATTCAAATCGGACGAACAAACTATTTAGCTTTATAATGTTAACCTTGTGCCTCAGAGAGCACGTTAAGCCGTCGATCCTACGCCTTATTTCTCTCCTGCCATGTCCGATTGCCCCGCCGGAATAATAGTGCACTTGTTGTTGCAGTCTGCGCAAACACATAGCACATCATGACTGCAGGTCATGCAAATGGCTTATCTGAAATCTCTCAACAGAGATGCTGACGCGCGGTAGTCGAACATTTGACTAGGACGACATTCATATTTTTATTATTATTAGTCATTGATTTACAAAAATACCAAGATGTACACTGTCAGCATCTCAATACTGTCCGTACTAAACATGTGCCCAGTGTAAAATTATGCACAGTAAAAGCAACGTTCCGTATGAAATTGTGTATCTTGTGATTTTTGCAAGTCAATGTCATGAGCATAGATATTAGCTGAGATCCAACTACCTGAAGGATGTTTATTCCTCGGTTTCCGCCGCAGAGCTCGTGCCAGATTCCCACAAACTGTTCTCTGCGATGTCAGATCACTCCCACTACATTGCCATTCTTTATCTGGAAATATGTTTTTTAGTGTTCCGTGTTTCCAAAGCCAAAACTTACCCCTTATTAAGTCTTACTAGATACCTCATATCTAGTAAAACTTAAGAAGTAGTTCCATGCTGCATTGCAGCCGAATTGGGCCTACACGTCCTGGTACCTCTCGCTCACATTATAATTATAAGTGAAACCAACACACAATTTTGCCTAAGTACAGCGAAACACTATCACTAGTCGAATAATGAAATGATAAGGAGAGCGAAATGAGGATAACACTCTTTAACTGATTATCACACGACCTGTAAGAGTACTTTAGTTGCCCACTATCCACACCTATAAACAACCAAATTAATCTCGGAACCTTATTCGTTGCACGAACCAAGCAAAAAAGTATTTCCCCGAGCCTGCTGATCCAATTCGGTCGCAATTCAGTATGACCCCTTGAAACAGGAAATAATATAATTTAATAAATTACTCAATGTAAATATTGAGTAATTTAATAATTATATTATTTAGCTTAATAGCTAATGTGTGAAACAGTACCAAGTAAGATAATATGTTAACGTTCGGAAATGCCCAGTTACAACCTATGCAAGTAAAACTAATAATTAGTAATTCCGCCTTCCGAAAATTGACGGAATTAATTGACTATTAAAAGACGCCATTCTATAAAAAGAGTGTGTGTGTGTACGTACTTCTGTACATGCATTAGAAGTAAAACCTAGATGACTGGTGTTTTTTTAGTGCGTCATATTTCTTTGGAATTATATTCGTTGTGCAAATTAACTTACTGATGAAATATAAATAATATAATTTGATCTTACCGGTATAGGAAATAATAATAAAACAAAAATGCCGATAGAAATAATAAGCCACGAGTGCACACAAGTGAACCCGAAAAAGTGAAAATAAAGGAAACAATCGGACCGAGGTTTGAACCCAGGTTTTCTGTGTTTTAAGGCGATTTGCATTCCAACACCGTAAATGGTGGCGAAATTAGCTTCGTATT
>JAFELO010010546.1:894545-940972 GCA_017140195.1 Eumaeus atala | reverse complement strand
CCGACAAAAATAATGACAGCATCCAATAGAATGAGGAATGTTGGACTATGACACGGCCGGATATCCAGATGCGTTGTCCACCCATCCCGACCCCAACCCCCACGAACCAATGAGCCACGGACTACTCACAAACCGAAACGCCATGTCAAAGCTTTTGCGTGTGCGCGTTAAACTCACACGACACAAGGCAGTCCGGTTCGATTGCAATACAGCATGGCACTACATAAATTGGGACATACCCATAAGTGTATTCAGTATCTGTAGCCTGGTGGGAGCATCAATGGATCTCTCCACAGCCGTGTGGGGACGAACTGGTAACAGCGGCACGAGCGGCCTCCGACCGGCACAGTCTGACGTGTGCGGGCGCTGACGGAAACTGGACTTTGTGTTGAAGTCAGCAGACGGAGCCTGTTAAAACGATTATCTCGTCTTTACTAACTGTGTTGTGAAAAGTGCACGATAAACGAAATAAGTAGGCGTATGTGGCGCCACTATTAAATAATGATGAAATTCTGGTTAGATCAGTCTACTCCTCAGCATTTAAGACCGAATAGACTGTGCTTCACACAACAAGTTTAATTAATGTAATATTCCAACCGCCACATAAATTCGTTCTTCTGCTATATCTCTTGATTCTATAGCGTCCAAGAATCGGCCCCTTAGCTAAGGACCTCGCAGTAAATCAGGCTCTGCGAACTCGGACTCGAAATGTTTCAAAGATTACTGACGTAAGAAAAGAGCTTTACGGATGTACCTTCCGGAATCTCACAAAACACACCATCAGAGCCATCAATTCACGTCGGTATTGTGTAAATAACATGTACCTTCCCAGTCCCTGGTCTCAATTACCCTTACGAAAATGGATGTCGGTAGATAGACCCTGTTCGATAGAACAAACAACACCATCATGGGACGACTTCTATCTTTAAAGTTACCTACTTGGGAGGCCTGAGCCCCCTCACCCCCTCTTTGGGACCACCACTTTGGGTTATAATCAGTGAATTCATTATTTGAACATACGACCTCATTAGTTATCGACGTTCCCTCTCCGGGTAGTAAGTCCTCACTTGCTTCAGTCTCCTCAATTTTACACTCCTCTGAACCCGATGATACGTCACAATCTATGTCGCTTATTTCAGCGGCTGAGAAAATAAGTAAGATCGTAAAATTTAAAATAGAGATAACATGTAACAATAAATGTCTTCCAAAATACGGACAGACAGTAACAAGCGAACAGTAATTGGATCAACTTCACCGAGGCGTCGCCATGCCTCTGTTTCTTGAAATGATTCTCATAAGTAACCACAAAAGAGGTTCGTGGTTATAGTATAACCGCGCGTAAGCGTGCACGTGTGCTTACACACACACACACAACACTCACACACACGATTTACTCCTACTTTTCCATATTGCGATAAGTATCGTCTCAAAACCTTACCGTCATCATTATCCGCGTACAGTGGCGTGTCGTCTAAGTACACCAGCATGTGAAGTGTAGACGCCACCAGAGAGCGATAATTCATGGAGTCAGACAGCGGCGAGCCCACTAGAGTGAGGCGTCGAAGCGCCCCGCACACGCCCAACGTCCAGAGGCGGTTAGCGTCGTCTATGGGATTACTGCGAATAACGATAAACCCATTACATTTTGATGTTATACTTCTTTTGGCGCGTTAGGGAGAAAGGATGACAGTAAATTTTCGGAAAGACCGGTACCCTGAAGTTAGCTATAGTCAACATTTTAGTTAATCGCTTGTTACGCCAAAGAAGTATAACTTCTAACGAGTGTACAAGTACAAACACACTTTTTTATGTGTACCTTCTTGTGCATGAAGGGCTGCGAGGATGAAACGAATACCACTAAATTCTAAAACCTGCGAGTGTTATCCGCTGCCTAAACTGAGGTGCCCAGTGTATGTAGCAATTGGGCACTCGCAAAAAGTGTTTGTATTCTCGGCTTGGGAATCCATCGCTCTATCCACTATGTACTTACTTTGCCAAGTTAAGTGTGTGTAACTTTTGTAGGGCCGCCAGAGCGTGCAGATCTCGTAAGCGATTCCCAGCAGCTTGCAGCTCCCTCAGCGCAGCCAGACCCCACACACCATCCAAGGATGTCAGGCCGCATCGATTGACACTAAGCGTCTAAGAAATCAAACATGAGAGAATTTCATTATGAGTCCATATCAGTTCACTTCTGCTTTAACTTAGCTTGACTCGCTGTTGTGTGTCTAAATATTGCATTGTAGCTTACTCGTGCCGGCAATAAATGATCTCTATGCTTTCTAGTCTTATTTGTCATAAATATTCACTCATCATATCATAAATATTATTATATTTCTATCGGTTTTGTACTCGTATCCCTCCCTCATAATTAAGACTTCATCATAATCTCTTTTGTGTTAAAGTTTTAAGTGAAAACGGCAACAGTTCAATGTGTTTCGGTAGTCACTTTCAATTAAATGAGAGGCTAGTAGGAGGTAGTGCTGTATTGCAGCTGCCGACACGACTGGGGAGGTACCTCAACTTAACATGATACCGAATTCAAAGTGTTAGCTTTGGTATCGTGTTTGGTCTTGCTGGTCAATAGCCGTTAGGTAGGTACTGTCACTCTTTGCTATAAAAACACTGCTTATGATGGTGATGGTGAATTGTAGATGTGTCTTGGATTACCTTCAAATGAACAAGGCCGATCCCGAGATCTCGCAACGAGGTTATTGCGCTGCCATCCAAGTCTAGCGACCGCAACCGCGGCGCAAGGACGTGCAGCCGCCGCAAGCCGACACGTTCCGCAACGACACGCAGCCGCGCCTCCCGTATTCTGAGAACGTCTTCGTCTGTCACCGCGCCGCTGCTTTGTTTCTATTGAAAAATAAACACGTTAGAACTCGCAAACCGTTGGCTCCGTAACATCGGGAGGCACGAGCAAACCAACTTATAAAAGTTGACATAATTATCAGGTCATATCATTCAAGGTTAAGGGCATTACGATTATAAATTGTGTCCCATTGAATTTAAATTACATTGCGCAAATACCATCAAAACACGCCACTGGACTCACTGACTACAATAATTACTAGACTACAAACTGTTACACACGTGCTGGACTCCGGATATGATGATAACATTTAAGTTACCCATTATAAATATTCTCATGTCGGGATGCATCTCTCCCATCTGCGGTAGTGGGTGGTCGGACTCTTTTTGAAAGCTAATCTCGTCGCCCAACAAGCACTCATAGCAATCCGATGAAGCTCTATTGAGTTCCTCTTTGCTACCCTAGCAAAAGTTTAGGTCTGAAAAAGAGTGCTGGACAGAGTGTTATACCGCCTCGTTACCAGCCCAGCCAATCGATCGTCGCAAATGTATAGGTACGTGTTTTGTTAAATGTCATGTCCCTTATAAATTGTTTCCTTAAAAAAAATTGAAATCTTTTTATACTGTTATTGCACTAAAGCGAGCGATTTGTGACCTAAATCTGTCTTGTGACGGCCAGGCTGATTTCTACACAATGTGGATTTTTTTTTATATTATAGGTTGCACACCGTTGATGACTGCCGACCCCGCATCCTCATAATTACTTAGCCGATGCATTGCCCTCCTTTCCTACTCCCCTCTAATGGGCCATCGACCACTCACAAACCGCAGGAACGCGACACTGACGTTCACTTTACGGTGGTGTCATGTGAGCGAGAGGTACCTCGCCGGTCGTGCCGGCCCAACTCCGCTGCTATGTATCATGGCACTGTCTCTTACACTCACACCTTAGAAGACATTCGCCCAGAAGACCAGGTGCGTATTCATTAGCTCCTGTCAAACTTGGAATATTTTTCGTGCCATTGGTGGCCCATTTGGGGGCAAAGGAGAGTATCACTATCACATACATAAATGCATATGCGGAAAGGCTCCAATTACTCGTTTGTCCCACTATGCTATAAAAACAACCCTATCATGATGGTATTACGCACCAACAGCTCAATGAGAGTCAGCTCGCGTGGAATGACGATGCGCCGATAGCCGGGTAAGCGGCGCTCCAGCTCATCTTGACCTGGAGGCTGGTCAGGTTCTGGAGGGCGTATCGCCAACACCCTTGTAAACAGAATGGGTTTCATCAGCAACGAAACTATACCCTCCAGTTCGTTGGATGGGGCCCTCTCCCTTCGCTTGAGCTCATCTCGGGCCCCATATGTTTCAGGGCCAGCGACAGTTTGCCGTAGTATTGCCCCTATTTCCTGTGGTAACACCATTGAGCCTCATGCATATGTATGTACCTACAATCCACATACGTATTAAAGACTTTTGTACGAGGTAGTGCTACTTCCCTATAAGTAATAAATTTCATATACATTTAATAAAATAAAATTGTATGCCATTTCCGAAGTACACCTGAGTTAGGCCGGCCAACCACCAAGAGGTACCTCTTCGATCATGACTCCGATCGAAGAGGTACCTCTTGGTCACTTATTACCTATTATGAAGCGATAGGCTGATGGCTAAATGTACATGTATATTTTTTTATACGTGAGGATATTTTTTTTACATCTACGCCGCATCGGCACACCTTGGGTGGGGCGCCGAAACTATGAACTCGCTATTGCAGTACATTCATCATCATCATCATCACCATTATCAATCTCTATCGGTCTACTGCGGGGCGCAGGCCTCTTTCAATGAACACCAAGACGACCGATCTCCTGCTACTCGCATCCATCCCGGACCGGCTACTGCACGGAGGTCGTCTTCCCACCTGGTGAACGGTAGGCCAACACTTTGTTTTCCTAAACGCGGCCTCTACTCCACAACCTTACTGGCCCATCTGCCATCTGTTCTTCTGAGTGTGTGACCAGCCCACTTCCACTTCAGCGAAAGTTTTTTAGCAATGCGTTCTCCCCGTGATGTCCTACGGGGCCGAAACACGGCCTCTTAATTTTGGACTGGTCTGCAAGTTTACGATAGTCAACGGGCTATTGCACGTGCTATGTTGGGTGTTTCTCTGTCCGACAGAATTAGTAACGTAGTCATAAGGCAGAGAACTAAAGTATCCGATATCATGCGACGAATCGGCTCGCTGAAGTGGCAATGGTACCCTATCCCAACTAAAACCTCACGGAAATCTTCAGCCGCCTCGGAAAAATGAGATGTCATCTCATCATCAGGGTCACCTCGTAGACGGGCTGGATCCTCCTCTATAGGACCCTGACCTAACCTAAAGCATAAAGGGAGTTGTCGGGCTCGTTCCTCCGATGACCCCCAAGAGTGGGACAGTGCAATGGGACAGGCGCCCAACCCGTCTCTGGAAAGGTACACGATACGATATGCTTTAAAGAATTTTGTTCTAAGATATCCTGCAAGTATGAATGTATTTCATAATTTTTACCCCTGCAAGACACTAATTAATATTTCACAAATTTAACTGATAGTCATATCTTTTTCATGGAACTTAATTTTGTTAAAAAAAATTAACAAAATTAACATAGAAAATGAACTTACCTGAAAAGTGGTGTCGTTTGTACATTTTGGGGTTCTGGCGAACTTGCACTTGATATTTCTGATGGTGAAGGTGACAGGATGACACTGGGCGTTTGACTTTCAGGAGCCGATCTCAGGTCTAAAGTCGGCGCTTGCAATATTGGCATTATGTAATGAACGCTCAGACCAGCTAAAGACCAATAAAAAAGAAACTATTGAAAATTACTTTCACCTGAAACAAGTAATATGTCAGTGCGAATTAACGCTGATGAAAACATATAAGTACCTATATATATGCAGTTTCATCATAATACAATCTATACAACGAGCGCTTTAAAAATATTTATAACAAAACATGTTAAGTTATTTAATACCTGTTACAATTATTATTTTAGTGCGACGAAAACAAACTGCACGTTATTTATTTACTTTACATCAATAAGTTGCTATTAGCAACACCAGTCAATACTTACGAGCTCGTATCTTTTTTTATTAGGTAGAGGCCCCCCTGTCGAGACGATGCCTGTTAACCTAAATTGCCTAAAAACCATATACATCCGTATTATTGCATGTCGTTTATTAGTTGCCCTCAATTCTACATCTTCTCCAATGGGCCGCTGACTAATTACAAACCGCACGAAACACTTCACTAGCACTATTATAAGTGTTAGTAACTAAACATTACTAAAATTTTACTGTGTGTAATTATTTTTATTTTTAGTCATTGTTTTACTGTCTAATACTTGAAGTATTTTCTCCGCCGAGTTGCGAGATGATGAACACCGCGTTCTCTCTGGCCATGATACAGCATGAACAGCTAAATTACTAAATTATTATTAAACATTCTCATATAGGGATGGATCTCTCCCATGTGCGGGCTATCTAGGGGAGGGGGGGGGGGTGTTCTGGATGAGATTGAACGTAGTTTATATTCAACTTTTTGGAGTACTGTTTGTTTGATCTATTTTTGTTAAAATGTAATTTTATTCCGAGGTATGAATGGTTCACTTGGGACATATCTTACGCGGGTAAGACTGCCGGGACAGTTAGTATTTGATAGTACTTATATTTCCCCGAGTTATTTTTTTTTTGGAACCTGTACCTATGCTGTGGAAGCGAAGAGAACTACGATTTCGTAGTACGGACTGCTTTGAGTACTCGTTGGGCGACGAGACTAGGTTTAAGGTCAAGACAGGGATCGACGCCCCCCCCCCTTCTCCCGCTTTACCCGCGCCACGTAGCAGCTGCAACTGTTGCCTGTACTATCTGTGATGTAGCCACAAACAGCTTTATATATAGACATACCTACTACGTCTGCCAGTGTCGCCTTTCGTGTGATTGTAATTTGTAACTTACTGGGGGCCCGCGGATGGATAGAGTGCAACGCATCTGCCTAACCCCTGGTTTTGTGTATATTTACAATATTTAAAAAAACATAGTTTAGTAATTATATAATTTTATTTTTGTAATAATTCCATACAGCAAGTCGCTGTATAAACATTTTTTTTCAATAAAACAAATAGCAAAATTTATAAAACGTAAATTAATGAAAAACTAAAAATCATTTTGCATAGCTTGAAGGAAGGATTTACGCAATGTTTCCCATCCATTGCGCTTGGTGTCTGATATTAATTTTTCTTTTAACTTATTCATATCTTCCTCTAAATCTTTACCAAGTTTGTTTATTTGTTCCCCGTGCATTGCTTCTGCGTCTTCACATCTATATATATCACAAAATAATATTTGATAAAACCAAATTGTTATTATACTACCAAAGAATGTAAAGATGGACCATAATCAGATTGATCGGGTACTGTCCGTAGACGGTGTCAAGAATCTCCGCAAACAAAAAAAACAGTACTGAATGTGAAGGAGGCAGGTATATAGGGATCGTGATGTGTGGCACTTCGTTCCTCTGCTTGCCTCATTTGGAAGTGGTGTGTGTGTGTGTGCGTGCGTGCGTGCGTGCGTGTGTGCGTGTGCGTGTGTGTGCGTGTGTGCGTGTGCGCGTGTGTGCGTGCGTGTGTGTGTGCGTGTGTGTGTGCGTGTGTGTGCGTGTGTGTGTGTGTGTGTGTGTGTGTGTGTGTGTGTGTGTGTGTGTGTGTACGTGTGCGCGTTTCGAACGCTTTGTGTGCAGGTAGCCCAATGGGGGATGGAATAAAATATGTATGTAGAGAATGCTCGTTTGTCTGAAAGAACCTCTGTTTTGCTATAAAAATATTGCAAGTTAGAAAATCGTGTATCATGTCTATAAGTGTATCTACGTAAGCAGATACTTATAACTTAACTTACTCTTTTTTAAATGTTGCATGAACTTCTTTGAACAATTTTATTTTTTGTTTATGAGCAGCTGTAGCCTGTTGCATACATTTTAAAAATGAAGTTGTAAGATGCTCTAATTTTTGTTCATTTTCTTTCAACGCAGTGTAATCCGACTCCATTTGAGCTAATACATCTGAGAAGCTCTTATGAAGATTTTCGTTTATTTGTTTCCTGAAACGGCAATTATTTAATTGGAGATACAAAACGAGAACACTGGGTAGTTATAAAATTAAATTATAACACTAGCCTAGGTAGGTTACTATTGTTATTAATATGTTGACTAAATGTTATATAATTAATCATTTTACTTGCTAGTTTTCTAGCATACCTTGCTTGAATCTGTCCATTCATCATATCAATGACCTTTTGTTTGAAATCGCCATGAACTTCAACTCCTTCCGATAGCTTTTTCTTCTTGGAAATGTTTGGATTTATTATTTCCTTATCAACTACTTCCGGTCTTTGTCTCTTAGTCTGTTTTTTAGTTTCGGGAGGATCGTTCAAAAAATTTGAATCATTCAGGAAATCGTTTAGATCGTCAACAATAAATCTAGATTTGGACGTTCGTTTCATGTTAGACATTTTAATTTAATGTATAAATTACTAAATAGTGCGTTATTTAATTATAGCAATGTTATAATTCTCAATTCTAACTACCGAAATGACTACCAAATCCAATATTTTAATTTCAAATAGTAGAATTAGTTTCCCGCTAATAATTTATTTTTCTTAAATAATATTACCGAATCAACAGGCACGGACGTTTCTATAATACAGAAAAGTTTTAACTTTAATCTTTTTATTTCAAGTTTTATTACATATACATTTTGCACTACATTAAGAGGTAGTGCCGCAGCAGAGCAAAGTGTACAGCAGCAGAATTAGGCCGTCACGACCAGAAGGTATCCCTCGCCGACATGAGCTACCGGCGTAAAGTGACAGCTTCGCTGTCACCACTCAACCACAATGTTTCGTGATTGTTGTGGATACACGGTGGCCAATTGGAGAGGAGGATAAAGGAGGAGAAAGCATTTATTATGCGGATGTTTATGGGCACGGGTAATGTAAATCAAAATGCCCAACTGCTCGTTTGTCCCCTACAATATAAACAAAAACAAAGTAGCAAATAAGTTCACCGTATGAAATTAATACAAAAATTTTACGAGATAGCAGATGTCAAAAAGTGTGAAATACTATATTTCTCTATCTAATCTCCCATGCGCAATGCGCATTGTGCACAAAGGAATTAATGAAAAATGGGACATAGAGAGTGAGCTACAATTGCTGTCTCTTTCGACTATGACGGACGCGTTTCAAGCTGGCTAAATTGGCCTCCCTTCGCTATCTATATTATCTCTATGTTATAAAGTCAAAGTGGCAACGCTTCTGTATCATCCCTGGTCATTCGGGTATTTATGGGCGTCAATAGTCATAAAATGGCTTCAACTACTCGTTTGCTCTCTTGGGCTAGTAATCTGGTGCCATTAAGGACTTTATTATGAAAACACGACTTCGGCACGATGAAAAATGAAGAAAAATATGCTTAATAGCTTACTGCTGTAGCTTAAAAAAAAAAACAAAAATTTGACGTTTTACAATTTGTACAAATGGCGCCAAATGTGATTAATGTTAGCGCCATAAAAATTTCCATTCCCATTTTACACAAAAGTCAAATTTTCTTTATACTTATTGATTTTTATAGTGCACTTTAATCTTTATCATCAGCTCTGAACTTCTTAACACTACTGTGTCTGAACTCTGAACTTTCTGTTGAAAACAAGTACTTCTGTTTATTATAAACAAACATAGATAACTTAAATTTTAACATTAGTCAATAACACCGAAGGCAAAAAGTGTAGGATTTTTACTTTACAATAAATTATGTCGTCAATTAGTGAGTCTCCTACAGAACACGACGAATATCAGTATTTAAACCTAGCTAAACAAATAATTGAGAAAGGTAGCATCAGTATTACATGGTAATTATGCTCTCATTTTCTCTTTTTAGTGTACTAAATAAGATGTCATTTATAGGTAACAAACGTAATGATAGAACTGGCGTTGGTACTTTGGCGGTGTTTGGTGCCATGCAAAGATATTCCTTGAGGGATAATATTCTACCGTTGCTGACCACAAAGCGCGTATTTACTAGAGGTGTTATTGAAGAATTATTATGGATAATATCGGGTTCCACAGACAGCAAAGTTCTTGCAAATAAAAAAGTGCATATTTGGGATGCAAATGGATCAAGAGCTTTTCTAGACAATCTCGGTTTCACAGAGAGAAATGAAGGTTTGTATTTTCCTTTGTAGAAGTCCATTTAAATATTTTAAAATATAGACTATATCATATTATGTTACTTAGGTGATCTTGGTCCGGTTTATGGATTTCAATGGAGACACAGTGGTGCTGAGTATAAGGACGCAAATACCGATTACACAGGACAAGGTGTTGACCAACTCCAAAATATCATACATACATTAAAGTAAGTTTTAAATTAATTACTACTCCATACGGAATGGGTGTTCCCTCACTGAAGGCTGAGGTTAGGCCTTCATTTTTAAGCCTTTCTCTGACATCTTATGCCTAGCTCTGACCTACTACAAGATTTTCCGGTTTGCACCGGTATAAGCCTCTCTCTGTCTCAACTGGGTATGTCTGTTACTACAGAACACTGTATTATGTTTCACACATGACTGGTTATTTAGTAGAAGATGAGTGGTGTGTAGAGTTAAGTTGTTACTTGTTTTATTGCCTTAATTTTCTGTGTGGGATCCAATGGGGTGTGTGGGACTCGTGAATGAACTGAAAACATACTAAAACCCCGTGGGTGCTGTCGACCGCCAAAAGTGGGGTGGCACGGATCTGTCTGCAACTAGTCACCTCGGCGACTGGCCAGCCCCTCAGTAGGGACCGGATCGTATCAGCCCCTTACAACCTAAACCAACCCGGCCGACGTCAAGACCGTCGAATGAGGTCAGGTTCCCGTCCTGACCCCTGGTGATAGTAAGGGTGCTGCGGCATAAGCTGCACGTAAGGGCCTTGCGGCGCTCGCCCATGCGTCGTCCTTGTGGCGGACTGTTATCCTTTTTCCTGGCCCTCCCCGCGGCCTCCTTCCGGGACATAACTGCTTCATAGACCGTCAGGTAGAGCAGGCAGCGGCTATCGCCTCTCAGAATCTGTCACTCAAGCATTGGCTACATCACGCTTGAGAAGTCCATCACCCAAGGCCGCTGCCAAGTCGTGACGCTGCACGGCCCATCTAAGATTAGCCTCTAGGGTGTGCTGGGCCGGGACCTCAACAGCGGCACACATATGGCAACGGGCCTTCGCCTCGGCGGATCCGACACAAATTCGCACGGAAGCTACCATGTTCGGTGAGCACCTGCGTCATGAGGGTGTTGGTTTGGGTTTCCGGCGCATCCAACGAACCGGGTGCAGCGCGTCGTTCATACGTACGCCATACGTCGACTACGCCAGGTGCTCCCCCCACCTCCGTAACAGCGTCTCTTCTCCCCGCCTGCGTATCCGTAGGAGCACCTCCTGCGACTAGTGTTCGCCAATAATTTGACTTGGAGTATTTTATTCTAGAAATAATCCCAATGATAGAAGAATGCTGATGTGTTCGTGGAACCCACCCGATTTAAATAAAATGGCATTACCACCCTGCCACTGCCTTGTACAGTTCTATGTAGCTGATGGAGAATTATCCTGTCTCATGTATCAGAGAAGTGCTGACATGGGATTGGGTGTCCCATTCAATATAGCAAGTTATTCTCTCCTCACGCATATGATAGCACATATTACCAACCTAAAGGTAACTTTAAATATAATTTATATTTTGTTTTCTATATCTGCTAACATTATAAAGAGGAAACACTTGATTAATAGTATAATTGGAAGAAATGTATTATCTATATATACTAGCAGCTCCTTGGTTATACATGTCTAGTATGAAAATATGTTCTTCATCCCTATCAAACAGAATTTGAATTACTAATTGTAAATTGTATTCACACAATCAACATCACAAATAATGTTCTTGTAGATAATGTGTATTGATTTATTAAAAAATTGGTTGCACTCTCTTGGAAGTAAATTACAGTTAGCAGAATATATTATTCATGCTTTGTGGGAACCATGTTCATCTTTTGACTGTGAGTGTTTAGGATCTGGTTCTGTGTCGGACTAAAAAGATTTATAGCAATTTTAGATAGATGAAACTGGCTGGTTCAGTTGGAAACATGGCGGTTAGTCCGCGTGTTACGCCAGAGGTCTCGGGTTCGAATCCCGCCTAGGTAATGGATGTTTATATATGTATTTCTATAATAAAAATCTTAAATAAATAAGATTTCTTAAATGTATAAAAAAAATATTAAATTTATTTCCATTGTCTAATACTAATAATAATGTGAAGAAATCCGAAATAAAAGGCCTCATTTAAACAAAACGAAAGTTTTATTTCACCACGACAACGCACCTGTGCACTCGTCAAGTGTTGCAGTTGCCAAACTCCATGAATTGCGGTTCGAATTGTTACAGCATCCCCCCTAATCTCCAGATCTGGCCCCGTGCAACTTCCACTTATTCCCAAATCTCAACAAGTGGTTAGGTGGCCGAAGACTTTCATCAAATGATAATCACTGTCGCCGTAGACGAGGATTTTGAGGGGTTAGAGAAAACATTTTATCAAACTGGTGTAACTGCATTTAAGAAGCGCTGTAGTAGATGCATAGATGTAGAAGGAAACTACGTTGAAAAGTAAAATTGTTTTAAAAAGATTATTATTTTTTTCCTTTGTCGTTTCGGATACTACCAATCACCCCTCGTATGTATTGCAAAACACATGTACGTTTGAGAAGAAATATTATTCATTATATTAATTTATATATTTACAGCCAGGAGATTTCGTGCATACAACTGGTGACACCCATGTCTACCTTAACCATGTGGAACCACTAAAACAACAATTACAGAGAGAACCACGCCCTTTTCCGACATTAAAGTTTTCACGTGAAATAACATCCATTGACGATTTTAAAGTAGAAGATTTTATAATTGAAAACTACAAGCCTCATCCAAAAATAGATATGGAGATGGCTGTATGATTTACTGCTGTGTGCTGACACAAGAATGCAATAACAAATTACAAGTATATTTATAACAGTATTTGTCAATGACAGTATTCATACAAAGAAGTTTGTTTTTATGTCATTGTCATGCATTATTTGTTTCATTTATATTGGAAGCTAAACATAGAGAATTCTTGTATTACGTGCAAGAAACTTTATTTCTAAACATATATGTTATATAATTCTTATCACACTATTGTCAGCCTACCAAGTGATAAGGGAGATATTGTTACAGATAAAGCAAATATCAAGGTGATTATAATTACCATAGCTTAAGCATTTAATACTTATGTTGATATGGTTAATGCTAATTAAAAGGCAATCAATTTGAGTCAATGATTTTATTACAAGTAAATAAAGTAATCCCCCTCATCATGGCAAATAGTTAAAATGATGTTTATATAAATGTAAAGAAAATACTCTATACATTTCACTTTTTAACAAATAACAGTTTTATAATTCCAATATAATTGTATAATTCTACCCTTACTATAATTGTATTTGTACATCATATCAATCACTTTATGGTGAATGAAGCTTTATTTTATAAATTTAAAAGTAATATAATCTCAATGACTAATCGTTACATATTTGAATATGGAAAAATGTCATACAAGTGAAAATATCTCTTTCGAAACTCTAAAGCTAGAAAGGTAGTCAATGCCAGGCAAAGGGAATACATTTTATTTCTTTTATCTCCGGCATTATTGCGATAGACATGCCCCAGGACCAGTGCTGGAGAAAAAATACTAATAAATTAAGTTAATTATTATTATTGTGTTTTATTTTATTGTGAACCTGATTTGATGTACTTTAATGTAATTGTAATTTATAGCTGTAAAGTCCTGATTTTTTTATTATGTATGTGACATGTCTACCCAGTCTATAATATCTATTTCTAAATATTTCATGTTATTGAAATAAAACTACTGATGCCCTTATTTATAAATTACTCATTATATTTCATGTGGTTTCATCACATTTGTCAAAGGCTGTCAAATCGCCACTGCTTCTTGATTTATTAAATTTTATACAAAGTTCTAACATATTTAAAAAAAAATGTTTAATTAAATGTCTAAAAGTATAAGATAATAGTTTTATTCAAATTTGTTTAAAATAATAAAATACAGAACCCATTTAAAGTATTAGTAATGTAGATGGAAAATGTCTGGTAACATAGATGATATTATAGGTGTGAGGTGTACGTGCACTTGTGGATCTAAAGTACTTTACAAACTTATTGTAAACCTGAATACCTTCAAAGAATTACTATTAAGTACGACTTATTTGTAATTTGGTGATTGAATTTTTACATTCATACCGATTATATTTCTTATTTTTTATAAATTTCTTTTCTCAGTCTACTTTCCTATGTTATGAAATTCCAGTCCACACTTGCATATATGTATATACGTAATCAGTTATTTTTGCCAACTGCCATCTTGTATTGTAACTACAAAAAATTCAATACAATATTTTGATATAAATAATTATACTAAACACACCACACAATAGTTCACATTACATAGGTACAAAAAGTAACATCTAGTATAGCTTAAAAGTTTACACACTTTGTCGTAAAATCTTTAACATTTTCAGTATAGAGATATTATTAAACTTAAGTCAACAATAATCCGCACTGGTAGAAGAAGGCTTATAAAATCATTTATTTTTTTCGCACCAAATTACATTGGACTATTAACAGTTGTTCCTATGTAAAGTTTTGAAATCAAAACATTTTACTTGTCATTACATTCCAATAAACCCTCCATTTAAAACAGATGATTAAAGCTTCTACGTAATCTTTTAATCTTAGTCTCGAATTGCTAAATTATAATATTTAATTATATAAAACATATAGAAGTTTGTGATTGCTTGGGTGTTGATAAATTCATTTTTTAAGTCCAAAATAATCCATTTCGAAATATCAACACATCTGGTCATCCTGTGGTGGCACCTGAAAGTATATATTGGGTAATAAATAACAATATCTACTGGTAATTACATGAAAATGCCACAATAATTGCAAGCAGGTAATAGTAGTATGGGAGCTGAATCAATTACTATATCATGATAAAGACTGATTCAAGTATTTTTAACGTTTCTTGCAGTTTGTGTGTTCTATGGGACCCCATCTTATTGTAGTCAGTAGTTGCCACCGGTTAATCAGACTGCTATCCAGTATTTTCACCTTAGTTCTATAAATACAAATGGAAACAAGTAATTCACCTGTGATACCGAATCATCTAACGGACTGCTAGGCACAGGTAATGCAGCCAGTTGCTCTACTAAAGCCGCAGTTTCTTCGGACTCTACGTTTACTTCCACCCAAAGTGGGTCTGAAAAACATAGCAATGGTAACTGATAGAGCTATGATGTATGCAGAATCGTTGGGCGAAACATTCAAATAGGTATCTCCCTCCCGTGCAAGTGACAGAGAACGGAAGCTAATTTTTTTTTTATTCTAACATTTGACGAAGCTTTGAACACCTGAGGTGAACATGTCAGCCTCATGGATGCTATCACATTCCCTTAATCAAGGGATTGGTAAAAAAAAATGTACAATTTAAGAGCCCTGCTTCTAAGTAGCCCCGCTGCTAGCCAGCAGTTGACCTCGCTAACTCGCACAGCAACAGACTAACCCCAGTATTCTGCTTCTCAGATCTGAATTCCTGACACATTCCAACAAAATATGCAGTATGTCTTCAAACTTATGACACTTCACAAAATGGTGAGGGTTTAATACCCATCATATGATAAAATGTATTTGTTGTCACTTCTGGTCTTCTCCACAAAATCTGTGGGGTTTACGGGTGTCGAGGCGGACCTCATAATCCGGGTCGGGTCGCAAGGGGACTACTATCCCCTCGGTAACGGGGCCGCAATATTTACGGGTTCGCCATCTGGCTTGTGTGTTGTCGGAGCGCGAAGCTCGACGACTGTTCAGAACTCTAGACTCGACGAAAGTTCGGAGCGCGAAGCTCGACGAAAGTTCGGAGCTCGATGATAGTTCGAAGCTCGACGACTGGTTGAAGCGCAGCTCGACAATTGGTCCGAGCGCGAGCTCGACGACTGCTTGGAGCGCGCATCTTGATGGCTGTTTGAAGCGCGAAGCTCGACGAATAGTCGGAGCGCGGGGCTCGACGACTGTTCGGACCTTGTCTTTGGAACATGTCCGGAACGCAATCTGAATGCCGAAACCAGCAGTCCCCTAGAGAGATTGGCGTGGTCAAACCATGGAGTCCTTGGATGGTTCTGTGCCAGGCCCTTGCATCCATCATCATCATTCAACATCCTTGAGTTCATCAAAGTGATACTCCCTCTTTTCCAGACATTTTCACTGGCGAAGGGTTTGGAGTCCAGTATAACACCATCCCTTACAGCGACTTTTGCATAATTATCCACCATCTCGTTTCTATAAAGGCCAACATGAGAGACCATTGGATTTTTATAAGCTTATTTTTTGGATAAATTCCTAGGTTAACTTAACAGCTTCAAATGCAATTGGCATGCCTCTGAGCCGACACGCAACTAGTAAGGTGCTGGAGGGCACTCCTCGAGTCCGACAGAATAACGACTGGAGTTTTTGAGAAATTGAGACTGAAGAAATTGCTTGCGTAACTTACGAGTCTCTTAATCGCGACCAGCTCGGCTCGCATCACAAACGCCTCACTGGGCAGCGTCCACTTGAAAGACACGTTGCACTGGGAATCGAAGAGAGCAGCTCCAGCACCTTGTATAGATTTAGACCCATCGGTATGTATCTTATAAAATCGAGAATAATTATGTGATAACATTTTCAAAGTATGTAATTCATTGCTCGATCTAGCAATTTACGCTTGGGTGCATGAAAGTCTTCGACTGTAAGCTAAATACATGATTTAATATAATACACCCAAGTATTTAGTGACAACATTTCTAATTTAGGGCTCTCATAAACATCGAGGCCCGTACTCTCGGTATAAAATTTTGCTAACAAAGGAAAGATAATATTACTGAAGTGGCGGCGATGAACAATAAGACTTTAATTTATTTACAATATTACGACTATTAGTCTTAGAGCAAATTTTAATTAAATACCGACTAGCCAGCCTGTGGCGCCGTATAGATAAAGGTGGAACGACGAGCTCACCCTGTAATACAATAACCGGAGTACTGCGTATGAAACCTCCACAAACCCGCAAGACTTTTTTGTAGAATATCCATTTTTTAACCGAAATATGGCACAATTGCCATAGATGAAGCCACCATGTCCAGACGGCTTCTTATGAGAGAAATGTAAATACACATTTATTTTTCCACAAGTTTCTTTGATGTGATGCCCCCCTTTCAACTTAGAATCTAGCCACAGACCTCTTAGATATTTAACTCTATCATCTACTCTGAGGGGCGTGCCATTGATGTCCAAATTTAAATTCACATTATTTCTAGAACGTTTAAAAATACATACATTAGTTTTAGATTCCGATATACATAAGCCAACTTTTTTTAATAAAACCATAGATCAAATGGCAGCAATTTAAGGAGATTATTATTATTATTATTATTTACTGTATCCAATATGCGACCATTTTCTACTGTCTTATACAAAATGAAATCTTCAGCATACTGGGAGATACAAACATTGTTGTAATTATTGACAATCTCCATGGGAGCACTATTAAATAGAAGAGGGGATATAGGGATTACCCCTAGAAGTATGTCTTATTAAAGACGCACCCGCATAGTTTAGAAATATTCTACACCTTCTATCCGATCAAAAATTCCAAAGGTATTTATATACATATTCTATCGCTTGTACCGATACATTGCAATGTGCTAATTAAAGATCGAATATTAACACTATTATATGCATTATCAATGTCGATAAAGCATGCAATGGTTGCAATGCAACTTTTACTAACGAATCCTAATTGTACGTCAGATGTAAAAGTGGCTAGGTTATCCAAACAAGTTTGAGAGCGCCTAAATCCCGTAGATAAGCCAGGAAGGAGACCCCGACTTTCTACAAACTTCTCTAACCTTTTCATGGTAATAAAATTTAAAATCTTATACGGGCAAGGACATGAGTGAGATCGGGCGCAATGATGAGGGCAGTTTAGGATCCCTTCCTGGCTCAAGTTCGGGAAAAATCTGTACATTTCTCCATTGATCAGGAACAATACCAGTCTATAATATGAGATTAATTTTTTTTAACGACATTGATTTTGCTTTGATCGAAAGATTGTAAATCATAGAATATGAAAGTGTCAATTCCTGGTGCTGTATCTTTTTTCTTTAAACAATGTTGTAGTTCAGTTAATGTTATGGGGATTTCTAAAATTGAAGGTGCAGAAGTAAAGCTCGGCTCAGGCTCTGCAACACTATCCGGAGTTAGTGAACGGAGTAGTTCTTCGGCTTTAAGAGGCCAGCCAAAGTCTACGCCAGCCCTGCTGCCACCGCCTCCCTTCATCCATCTCATCTTTCTCCACACCACATGCCGATGTTTTATGGTCGATGCTGGTGTAGAAGTCTTCCATAGATTTGGAACTAGCACTTCTTATCAACTGGTCGGCATGACACATCTTTGTTTGCCAGCTTACCAGATTTACAGGAGTAGGGTTGCGTCGGACTTTAGCCAGAGCCAAGCGCCTTTCAGCCACTCTTTGTTCCAGTAATGTTTAGGTCGCAATTTAGAAGTAGGGTCATCACAGCTTTTGATCCAAGGAATATATTTCTCGGCCACGTTATATATATTTTTTCCACGAATAAATTATACGCAGATTGCATTGCATCAAGATGCACTGGGATATCAAACACTACTTCTTACTCTTTATTATATTCCTTCCAATGTGCTTCCTTGTAATTCCGTTTTTTTGTGAGAGACTTGGTTCGAATATATCCGCAATCAATATTGATCACAACGTGGTCACTACCCAAGCTTTTATCAGAAGTTTGCCAAGACAAGTTGGTAGCGATGTCAGTGGTCACGAATGAAGCGTCCGGGGAAGTTGTTTGCAAGGAGCCGTTGACCCATTTGAGGCATGTCGGAGAACCATCGTTCAGACATATGAAATCATTATCATTATACCAGTTCTACACGACCAGAGAGCATGGCGGGCATTAATATCTCCCACAATGAGGCACTCGGATTTATAAAGTCTAAAGATCAAATCCCAGTCATTTTGGTTAGTAGCCATGGAAGGGAGGCAATAGATTGAGATGATATGTTTAAGACCTGGTATGTTATCTATTTTAATTATCATTACTTGCATTTGAGAGTTGCTTGTACTAAATGGCTGTTGAGAAAATTTAATGGATCTATGTATAATAGCACACAGACCTCCACATGCATCATCTCTATCATCTCTGACAACGTTGTAGCCGCTAAAATTCAAAGAGATCTGCTCTGAAAGCCAGGTTTCACTCACAAAAGCCATGAGTGCTTTGTCCTGATTCAAGAGAAGTTCAGAGTTTTAAACTATTCGTATACCATTGAAATTTCTTAATAATGTCCTTTTTATTTGTGCAGTTATCCATTATGAGTAGATTTAGACAATTGAAGCAACATCTCCATCTTATGTAATCCTGAAAAAAAAAAGGTTTTCACTTCACTCCAAATGAACTCTGTAAATATCTTGATTTTTGCTTTGAACTCAATTTCTACCGACAAAGCTTCTTTCATTTTCTCTAAAAACCTCTCTACAATTCCTCTTCCTTCTCTTCTACTCTTCCACTGGTGTTGTGGATAAATTTGCGATAAATGTATTACGTTGTTCTCTGAATCAGATCCAGTTTCAAAAACAGTATTTTGTTTCTTCTCTCTATTCGTTTATGTACTTTCCTATTGTTAAGTTTATTCTGAGATTTTTTAGCATCTGGATAAATATTGACATTATCTTCTTCTATCTCGATTATGGCGACTTCAGAAGTGTGTAGAAATTCTGTAAGAAGTTCTCGAATTTACATCTTGCGACAAAAGTAGCGGATTCTGATAGGGCTCCTCGGGCTTCGCAGTGAGCCTTAATTTAGCTTGTTCTTGTCTAGCTTGGGTCTCTTGTACTCTAAGATTATTCAAAGCTACTTTATAAGAGCAATTATTTTGACCCGTGAAAATTCGTATAGATCTCTCCAGCTGAAATGCTGGGCACAGGCTTTTCATAAGTGACCCTTGTAATTTATACATTTGGAAATGCTGGTATCGCAATTGTCGTGTTTCTTCGCGCATCTGGGAAAAGTGCGTTAGGTGTTCGAACTGACAGCATTTTGAGCACTTTGTGACTGGGTACATAAATGAGTCCACAGCCATCCTACACCAGTATGCCTTGACATACGGGGGCAAAACTGAACCGCGGAAACAGATGCGCACCGTTTCACTCTTGATTCATTTCCCCTGAGAATACCTTCCATTTAACCTCTTAACCGCAGCAATTTCAGTGTCCGACTCTAATATTTCTTTTAATTCTGTCTCCTCAATGTCGATGTCAATGTCTCTCACTACGTCATATGAAAACGCGACTTCATTGGGTTTTCTGCATTCCTATTTTTTTCGAATTTCCCCATTTAGAAAGTTATCTGCGTCAGCATTTGTAGCAAACCGGATCAATACTTTATTGTTATTTTTATAAAAAAAACCCTCAACACGCCTCCAACATTTTGTTTTCTTAAAACTTGGCGAATCTCAACTGTTTGGGCAAAATCTCTACTGCTTCATGCACTTGCGGAGCGCCACGACAGTGAAGCCCTCGTCCTCCTCGCTGTCCTCCTGCACATAGCGCGCGCGGTTACCGCGGGGCGGCGGCGCGCCCGCGCATTCGATATCCATAACGTGGTCGTCTCATTCCAAATACTGATCATCCTCTGCGGGACGAGGTGACCCCGAGACAACCCTTCGGATAGTCTCGGGAGACATCGCGACACTAAATTCGGCCTCGAAAGCCGTGTCCTCACACGAATCACTCATTAAAAGTTACTGAGGGTAGATGAAAAAAAACTGATTAAATTTTTCACTGATTAGTTTAAAACAAGAATTAAATCACTTAATAAACTGAGTCGGAGTTATAAAAACAAAAGGAAAGACATTATATTAATATCTTCACACTCTGAAGCGAGTACGAGGATAGAATTTGTAAGAAAATTCATCTCACAAGAGCATAAACAAAAACGTGCTTGTACGCAATCGACGCTCACGCCAGATTAGAAGCCAATTCAGACTGCCTAAAGTGTGTCCGTCTTTGTCGAAAGATACAGAAAATATAGTACACTCTGTCTCTTTTTCCATTCATTTCTCTCTGCTCAATGCGAGACTGGATAGACAAAGACAGTACTGCTTTCACATCTTCCTTCTCTATGCTCCAAGACTGCCAGTCACCATCATATGCAATATATAAATGCCTATGGCATTTCTTCTCTATCTACATTATCTCTATTCCCTCAACAAGGGAGGAAATAACAAAAAATGCCTACATAAAAAGACCAAATACTAAACCACGCAAAACACTGAACATTACTTAGTGGTTTTTACTAGTTTAAAAAAAAAAAAAGAAAAGCCCCTTGGACTTAAAAAATTCGTTTTCATTACAAATCTGTTGCTTAATATCCAAACAGTGACAGATCACAAATTTGTGACTGTCCAGTGGCCCATTAGATTGGAGGGGAGGAGGAAAGTGGTGCCATGCAAGCAGAACAAATATACTTATATCAAAAGGTTCCAACTGCATGTTTGACCCAAAGTATAGTCGTGCAGCTGATGATGATGATGACGATGAAATAAGTACCAAAGTTAAGGTTATTAACAAATGCCCAAGTGGAAGAAACATCTACTTTGGATTTTTTTAACAACCTTTACTAAATTCCAAGACTAAAGCCAAAAGGCAAACTGATAGTGGCCAAGGCCACAATCTGTAGAGCTTCAATAAAAATCTCATATACTTTCTAAAGGAAAATAAAATAATTCATTTCAGGAACTAATTGATTACAGAAATGAAGGTATTATACTACGTCCAGGATACAAGCCTGGCCACTATAACATTCAAAGTTCAATACCTATCTTACTCCAATATGTATCCCATTTTTATGCAAAAAGTTATTACAGAAAATATTTACTAGTTATCTGTTGAATGATTTTAGTGATGGAAACATCATTCAATAATATTTACATTCAATGTTAAAATAGGTATAAAAAAGCTTCATAAATACCTCCAACTTGATCTCCTTTATCTGTTACAAGATGAAAGTAGCCTCTATGGGCACCAGGGATACTTGGGGATCGAAGATTCATAGTGACATTAGTGGTATGCCCGGGAGGTAAAGGAGGTACATAAACTGGTGTAGCATCAAATGCCTCTCCACCAGTCTGCACTATTCTACAGCTTCCAGGCCATGTCTCTGTCCCTGTATTAGCTATACTCCAATGCTGTTGAAAACTGTAATAAGGTATGAACAAAATGATAAATAAAAAAAGAAGTAATTTTGATACAGGTGCATGAAGTGTTAACAATAATCATTTTAGCAGCTTATATGTATGTTCAGCTCACTACTTAGGAAAGTAGCTTGGCCATTCCTACTGAATGATCATACAACTTAATGCCCTATTTCACTAATTATATTTTATTGATAAAACACATGTTGGAGCAGACAAACATTTAATACATCATAAACGAGATAACAAATGTTTGTAATACATCTGACCTCTTATCAAAGGGTCCATTAATTGTTTTTGTTTAATAAAGAGTCTAAAATATAAATGAATGACCAATAGTGGATTATCATCTCTTTCATTTACAGCTAATCATATGCTCTTTATTGCACAGTAAGATATTTATTTTCGTAACAATATTCTAGAGGAAGTAGCAATATTTTATGAACCTTAGTTTTAAATTACATATTTTATTATTTGTTATGTTCAATAGTGTATAAACTAAAACATTTTAACATAAATATAGATATTCCGCCTCCAGCCTAACCAGGTAGTTGTGGGATCTCTGTCTCATCTTTTCACTATTCCCTAATATTTAGTGTGGCTAAAATATAAGTAGTGACTGATTGACTTATTGAAGATGAGTCATTCATCCTGAAATGCTTTAAGTATAATCTGGATAATACAGAGATCATTAAAAAAAGTTACATCCACTATTTGCAACGTGGTGATTTGGTTGTAAGCATGTTACACTATGCATAGTCAATTGTGATTTACATTAAAAATATCTTACTATGTTAATGGTCCTATAGCAGATTCTACACTTTGAGCAGCTTTCAACGACATAGAAGGAAGCTTTGGTGGTAAACTGTAATCTAAATAACAACATATTGCAGCTTGCAAGTTCCTGAAAAAATATTGGTATGACATTATAAAAAATAAGTTACAAATTTCATATCTATGTGATTATTAATTAATGTGGTTATTACCAATTACTCATATCTAAGAAAAAACTTGCTGTGTTATAGTTCAAACTAGGTCCTAGCAGTCTTTGCATTTGGCTTATAAGCTCTTCTCTATCAGTAGTATTCATACAGCTAAATTGTAAAAGAAGATTTTGATCTATGTCGCTTACACTAGGATTTACTGATAAATCTTCTTCGTCCATTATGATTTTATAATAAATTAAAAATACAAACACTTCGGCAATTATTTCACTATTGACATTCCCTTTGTTTATATGCGTCAGCTGACTATTTCTACTGATTCAATAAAATATATAATTATTATTAGTAAATTATATTGCGACTATAAAATACACGATATTAACTTAGTGTTTCAGAATTAAATTTCCATTTCTACCTTATGAATTAAGATACTTATTACAATTTCTTTACAATGTTCCTCCTAGTCCTCGATGAATATTAAAAAAATCCTAGTTCACTCAAAGTTATGCTATTGTTGTCTTTCTTCTTCTTTTTTGGTAGATATTAAGACAAAAAATTATGACCCTATGGACATAATTTTTTTATCTCTATAGATAAATAATTTTTTTTTTATAGTATCTCTATAGATAATATAGATAGACATGCTAACATAAAACGCGACCGTGTGGTCTAAAGTTTTTTGTAATGAAATGGTACTAATTTTAGAACATTTAATTATTATTAAATAACATAAATGTACTAATATCATGAATGCGAAAGTGTGTATTCGGTATTATTTAACTAAAATGGGGTTGAAGTCCAGCTGATGCAAAATATATTAAAGGGATCTTTCTAGTATTTAAGGGTTAATTTGTATGTTTGGGATTGAAAAGAATATGAAAAGTAGATAATATTTCACTTTGTTAGCTAAGATGGATATATTTTCAACATAATGAGTAAAAAAACCGATGAAATAAATAAACAATAATTTGTTCAGAAATTAATTTAAATTAATTAATTATTATTTAATTTATTTTTTAATGTTTTTTTATATAAGAGAGAAAAGAGACACCGAAGCCACCAGTCGCTGCAAATGCAAACCTCTCTTGCCTAGTCTGTGGTAAACAACGCCGTTCGTTTGTTTAGCCACCAAAGACACTGTCTCCCTGACAATACACTAAGAATCATCTGGAATAGACGCATAGGCCAACAAAATTTGTTCAGAAGTTAGAAAAAGAAACACACACATACACACAGTAAATTTTAAAAAGATCTTAGAAAACTTAATTTCATTTTTTAATAGCCATTTAAATGTACGCGTGTTTGTGTCTAATGTTAATAACTAAAGGGTTACATTGTGCCGGTCATGAAGAGTCCACTCCACATTTAATCATTCGTCAAATTAGAAAAAATGTACAGGCTTCAAATTAAAAAAAATCTGTATTCAAATTAAGAAACATTTTATGGACAGCCAGTTTTTAATGGAAAAGTTTGATTGTTCTGTGTGATAGAACTTATTACCTGACGAGGTGTATTATATATTAACAATTCGCCCCGACTTCACTCGAGAACAACTGGGGCTGGATGTTACTTTTAGGAACTATACTCTTACACCTTCTAAAGAATGAAAAGACTTTCAGTTGATTTTGAGAAAATTAGGAAGACTAAATATTGATTTACATCTGACTTTATAGAAAACGAAAACCACGTAAGTTATCACTTTCTCGGAATCATTGGCCGGCATCAATCGGCACAATATCCGGTTACCTAGTTAAATTGTTGTCAAGAGCGAGACTGAGCAGTGGTTTTGTTTTTGGTTCCCTCGAGTGTCAAGTGTCATTCGTACGTCATTTGTATGCAATGAAATTTATTTTGACAAATTGATATGGTCGATTGACCATCGTCAATAAAAAAGTTGTCATAAATTCGAAATTGTTGATTTTATGAAGTCGTAGATTATAGTGTTTCTATATTGCCTAAAGATGTTGTTATTTCTATTATTTGATACACTCACTAGAAACTTGCTCTACGAAATAATGTGATTTAATAATATATTATTTATCGCACTAGAAAAACTTACAGAACTTAAAGAAAAACGAAAGAACAGTGTTGATAGAAAATGCAATCTAGGAAGAAAAAATACGCTTGTCCTTTTCCTGGTTGCGCGTTTTCCTTTAATAGACCATACAGATTAGCTCAGCATCGTCTACGCCATGTAGATGTTGTAAGTAGCTAATTTGCAGGCTTTTAGTCCTTCCAAAAATATTTTGTTTTAAGGAATACTGTTGTTGTGTGAATATGTTTAACTGGCACCAGACATTAATTTCATTAAAATATATTAAAAAATTGTTTTTATAAGATTAGCTTAGTATCTTATTAATATATATGTTAATAATAAATGTACAATCCATATACCAGTCACTGTTTTTATTGTCAATGCTGTACTAATTAATTTGGAATTAACTTGGATTATTGTAGAGACCCTTTGCTTGCAAGGAAGAAAACTGCTCAAAAGCATACACAAGCAAGAGTCATTTAGACCGCCATATCAACAGTGTGCATAAAGAAACGGAACTTGATGTTTTATACTGGTAAGTAAATAATAATATCTGTGGACTTATCACACCACGTTAGCCTAGCTCTGTGATAAGTATCATAAGGACTTGTGTTACAGTTACTAGACAATGGAAATATATTTAATATTTTTATAAATTTAAGAAATTTTATATACTTAAGGTTTTTAATATAGGAATACATATAAATATGTAGATAAACATCCATGACCTAGGTGGGATTCTTTGGAGTAACACGAGGACTAACCACCATAATAATTTTTTTTATAGTTTCGGGTGAAAAACAAGCAGTTTTCTAGATATGTGTCTTATTAATAAAACTGCCACTGGTTTAAATATGTTATAGTTATTTATTTCTTGTATCTTAGTACACATCTCCTTAATCTCGCTGCATATGAGTGAACCCACACAAATACTAAAACTTCCATAATCTGTTAAAACTTCATTAGATTTTTCATTTGTTATGTCGCTTTGAGTAACATTAGCTTTTAGTTTATTAATAATACTGTCAGATGTCAAACATTTTAATTTATATATAAAATTCTCCTGTCACAATTACTTCTTAATCTTCGATACAGGTTTTCACCAAATTTTTTATATATATATCTCTGCGAATCGGCTACTGTCTATTTTTCGTACCCCTAACTGAAAAGGGTTGTTCACCCTAACATTTTATTGGTTGCACATTACAATGACAACAAATTCAATTTATGACAGAACAATATATGTCAGTACTTTTTCAGTTGTCCAAAGTGCATAAAACATTATTCAAATCGACAAAATTTGAACAGACATATGAAAAAACATCATGGGGAAGACAAAGAATCATATATATGTGATTACTGCTCAGCATTGTTTATAAAGAAGCATCATATGAAGGCTCACATGTTCAAACATACAGGAGTTAAAGCTTTCAGGTCAGTGTTATTGTTAACTAGTTCCTTCTAATTGTTATAATAATAACTGTAGATTAATCACACCACATTAACCTAATCCTGGGGTAAGTATTACTACATATATACAAACATGAACTAAGGGAGGGGGATTCCAACTTGTGACGTCTGGGTTAACACGCAGACCAACTGCCACATTATCAACTGAGCTGGCTGGTCGTGAATTGTCCAGACAGCCGTCTATATCTGCTCCAAAGATCATCCAAATCCATTTGGTAGTCTTTGTTTGAAAGTGGAAGGCTTTAGTGAAGCTCCATGGCGAATGTATCTTTACGAAACTTGACCTTAAACGATCCTATTAACACTCAGTACGCCGGTCGGGTTCATCCGAGTAGATAGGTTGGCCTTCGGTGTGAGTGCAGCCCCTGGTATATTTCAGCGAGTGGTGTCTACAGCCCTCTCGTGTATAGAGAGATTGTTCTGTCTCTTGGACTATGTTAAAGTGGCTGGTAGAACGTTGGAGGAACACGACAATCGTTTACGGGGGAGATTCTTCTGAAATTACAAGGAATGGGATTCCGACTCGTCTCGGAAAAGCCGCGGCTGACAGCATTACCTTCTTGGGCCATATGATCGATGCAGATGGACTACATCCATTCCCTGAGGTATATAGGCAATGCGAGCCTTTTTTAGATTATATATTTTTTATGAGAAATTTCTACCTGATAAGGCCAAGTTTTGGATCCGTTGTACCGTTTGCTAGAGTTAGAGAGAAAGTGGATCAGGGGAGAAAAAGAACAAACCGCATTTGAGCGGAAAATTACTGGCGTCCTATCTCTCGTCAGCCGGCTATGACGTAGACAAGGAGCTACTTCTCAGTTGTGATTCGTCTGAATATATATCTCTCGGCTCATGGAAGATTGACAAACACATTGAGATGTCTGTGGGGGCATGCGGACAGTGCCAAATGGTTAGGAATGATCCGCCCAAGGACCCGCAGACCTGGTCGCGCCGGATAATCCTTGGAGCAGGATCCACATGGATTTCGCCGGGCTATTCCAAGATAAAACATTTCTTTTTCTAATCGACAGTTATAGCTAACGGCTTGAAGCTGATATAATATCTTCGATGTATAACAGTGCTGAGAAAAATTGCTGCAAAGGGCCTACTGAATATTTTGGTATTGGGCAATGACCGAGCTTTCAGCTGTTAAGAATTTAATACATTCTAGTGTAACGATAGTATCCGGCATGTATACTCTCCGTCAGCATCAAATGGAACGTCCGTTACAGATGTTTAAGGATAAACTGAAGAAATTGACTAGTTCCAGGATGCACTGGAGTGAAAAGCTGAGTAAGACGCTATATTATCTCAGCAGAGTACTTAACAACACAAATAAAATGCCTGTGGAACTTTTGAATGGGCAGGGGTACAGGACAGCTGCTACCACGCTCCATCCCGACTCAGTTCCTTTACAAGCTGAACAACAACTTGTAGCAGCGGCGCCAAGACGACCTACGAGAACGTTAATAGCATCACGACCGGTACTTGTACGCGTGTACGGGTCGGTGGAGGAATTGCAGAGAGCGGCAACAGAGACGACCAAAGAACTCAGCTCATAGGGTGAGGACGAAAGATTGAGAGCTACGTTAACAACACGCATACCAGGTCTTAATGCATACCGTGACCACTACAACCGTACTTCCAGAGCCTGAGCCTGGACCGGATGGCAAATGAAAACTGATCTGAAACAATTTCATCGGATATTCCTATTGTAATGCCACCACAGGAGTGAGGGCAGGATTTAATGGCATTTCAAAATATAAAACATATCCTTGCCCTATATATTTTATATTTTTGTTTTGATTGATAATCCTTATATTGTCCTTATGGTAGTTTAACAAAAAAACAAAAAAGAGTTGCTTCATACTTCGAACTGGTTGTGTCATTTTAGTTGATTGAACAAGTGACATCTCTGGTAAGTAATTGCAGTAGTCGACTTTTCTCTATAAGTATGACTGGTCATTTTGACTGTCACTGTGTACATTAGTTGCCTCGTAGTACCAGGATCGATGCTAGACCAACAATACATCGATGCTGAAAGACATTTGTACAAGTGCATAGTTCGAGGCCTGTAGTTAAATCAATCGGATCTGGTCCTCCCTCCAAATAATAAAGAAGCGCAAGCAAGTATTATTAATTTCCTCCTTTGCTGACTGCTCTCCTGGATACCCCATCCTGCCTATGGGCCAGGGCCCCTGGAATTTTTCTGTATTGCCACCCCATAGTAACACCACTACTGTGAAAGCAACTTCTGCTCAAATACGCTTTTTTAGTAAATAAACATCTCTTTCAGATGTCCCTACTGCATCAAAGACTACGCGTCGCTGGCTGACAAAAAGAAACACATAAGAAACCATAAAGTGTATTCGTGCGACCAATGTTATAGTAAATTTTATAGATGGACGGACATGTTGTCACATACAAGGAGTGATCATATGTCACCAGGTGATTTTGTGTCTTACTTAATTCTGACCATTGTTCAAATCCGTGCCCCGTTGGTGAATGATCCGGTGTACCTAGATATGCGCTGCCCATGTCATCCGCGAGTCCCACACCCATAAGACAGGACCGTTGGCAGTGCGTAAACTAATTTCCGCGCGAAATGAAAAAATCTAAAGTGATCATAATACCACCTACTCCTCGCCTCGAATATTCCATCAGGGCTTACGAACCTTACAGAATCGTACTGACTCCATACGGATGTAATGTAGCTATAGAATTGTCGAATACAAATCATAATGCGAGGATATCAGCCAAGTAGCCAGCACTTGGATGTAAAAAGTGCCCGTGTCGCACATGTGCATGTATTCGTTATTTAGTGACGTGCGTAATATTCGTTTCCAGAGTTCATTTGTAACGACTGCGGGAAAGAGTTCAAGGAAAGGCCGCTGTTTTTACGCCACGTCAAGAGACACATGCCCTCTGCACAAACAAACATCTACCTTTGCCCATATGAAAACTGCCAAAGGTAACTAATATGAACCTCATCGCACTAATTGAAAGCTATTATTTTGAGCTTGTACTTGTAAGGTAAGGTAGTGCTATTGCTGTATTTCAGCTGAATTGGACACGACCGGGGTAGACCTCTCGCTCACCTGATACCACCTCAAAAGTGATAACCAGGCTATCGCATTTCGTGTGCTTTGTAAGCCGGTGGACCAATTGGGGGAGTTTTGTGGCAGAGTCAATTCATCAAATGGGTCCGAGTTTTCGTTAGTGGGCAGCAATGTTTACATATATTGAACCAGTGCCCTCAAGTCTTTATGCGATCGATTTTCACAAAATGTACTTGGGCCACAGAATATTAGGGCTACAGGTCGCCTACCCCATAAGTTACCTCAGTCATCCAACTGAGTGGCTTCCTTTTCAGGGCTTGTGTTACACTGTTGTGCATTTTGCGTCTGTGAATCCATGTTCTCGTCGCACTTTAATCTTTACTATATCACCTTAATAGGTGATCAAGTTATTCTTTAATTTCTTTTAACTTTAAGTGTTTGTCAGTGTGTGTATGTCTTGTTAGTGTGATTAAGGTTAATTTATATATTCTATTCTATTCTAATCGTGTATTCCACAGGGGAAGTAGGTGCAGATCGCTAGTACGCTATAAAAATAAAACTTATTTCTAAATTGACGTGTAGGACGGGCACCAGGACGCCGGTCGAAGACGGCTGGCGCACATGTTACAGGTGGAACTGATCGGCTATGATGCAGTTGCATGTCGATGTTAGTCTGAGCCCTCCTTTATCCCTTCCAACTAATAAATTATGTACCTGCATAGTTTTTTGTTGTATGGCCGTTTACCATATGGGGAAGCGACTTTTGGTTTATAAAATATATTAAAATAAAAAAGTAAGGCACATTACATTGAAAAGTAAAAAATGGATAAATGTAATGATGCGCCGCGACCATCACTACTGAGGAGAGCCATGTGCGCGGGACATGTTATAGTGCACAAGTGTTGCGCAGACACAAGTGCACTGTCTATTCTTTCATTCTTCTATTCCAATGGGACGGCAATCCGACATGACCGAAGAGAAATCAGGCGCTGGACCGAATGCTTAACGTGTTCTACGAGGCACGGGTTTTAGCGCCGCCACCGCAAAGGGGTCTTAACTACGGACAATTGTTAGAATTTGAAAAATCCTAATAGTACTTTTTGTATGGTCCGACTCGGGAGTCGAACCCGGGACCTCGCACCTGTGGCTGAACATGCTTACCACTAGACCACGAAGTTAAATGTATTATGTATCTGGATACCTTGTCTTTTTCCTTCTGATGGTCACATAAGTCACTCATATATCTAGTGTAAAAGGATATTTTTAAATTTTCCATCCTAACAACAAAAACACATTCACGTCAGTTCCCTAATGGGGTAGGCGGAGAGACAGGAGCCACCCACCATGCTCACTGCCATTATCATCATTATTCATGTGCAATGTGTTGTGTATAAATGTTATTGTATCATAACAACATGGGAAATGTGCTGGACGAAATGTTATATTATTTAACAATTGTGTTGCATTTTTACAAGTAAATTATTTTATTGTGACTATTCCAGATGCTACACTAGAAGTAATAACTTAAAGCAACACGTTATGGTTAAGCACCAGGGCAAGAGATTTGGATGCGAGTTGTGTGGAGCACAACTTTCTACTAAGGTAAGAGCTTTTGTAAGTACTGCAGGTGATCCCCTATCTTCAGAAGTGGGAGCTGATGATGATGATTAAAAGGGCATTATTAGTTATAAGTTAAAATATATTGTTTATGCTATTTCCACAGATTTATATCATCGTCGATCGTCGCTAATCGTAAAAAGGCCCTTGTTTGGCCCCATATACTATAAAAAATAGTACGTTTACAAAGCAATTTGGATAAGTGGTTATTGAGCTCTGCATACCAATAAATATATTTTTACGAGCATGCTTTTTATGGCATGCAAACGAGGGATTATAGCTTTTTGGTGACTACTGACTTCCATTGCCATCTGCATATGATTCCACCTGCTACCTACAACACGCGACGGCATAGCCAGCCAATCAGTATCCTGTAGAGTTAGATTCCCCTTCCCAGAAGTACCATTCCGATTCGGCTGCAATGCAGTCTGGCATTAATTCTTACTGATATTATTATGACCAGCATCGCAAATACGCAGAAGCTTTTTTTAAATTATAAATTTTTTTAAAGAATTATTTGTTTATTAAAAGACTTATGTCGCGTCGCATTAGCGACTGTTAGTAAGACAAGCGAAAATTTCACGTTTATTGGTTAAGTCCTGTCAATGATCCTATCTAGATTTGTTTGAAACGCATTATAGACACCCACTTTCATGTTGAAACAAACTTGTAAACTATTATACGTTTAAGGCTGGTTTCACATCTATCCGTGATACCCGTATGTGTCGACCACACGACATGCAGGAGTCCCTTACGGGTAGTTTCCGCATTGATCTGAATCAATGATTCAGTACGACAGGGTTACTAGCGGGAGACTGACGTATGAAAAAATTATACGAACTCTACTCCTGGAAATCTATGAATGAGCATAGATGCGCTTGCGGAAACTTCCGGGTGGGCCTATAAGGGACTTACCCGTACGAGTCTCGTACGAAACGATCCGCGTCGCTGTGAAACCACGTATAAGCATAGATGCGCTTGCGGCAACTTGCGAGCGGGTCCGGGTGCGAGTCGCGGGTGGGCCCCTAAGGGACTTACCCAGAGCGAGTTCCATACGAAACAATCCGCGTCGCTGTCGCTGTGAAACTATGAATTAGCATAGATGCGCTTGCGGCAACTTGCCTTTGGGTCCGGGTGCGGGACGCGGGTGGGCCCCCTAAGGGATTTACCCAGAGCGAGTCCCGTACGAAACAATCCGCGTCGCTGTCGCTGTGAAACTATGAAAGAGCATAGATGCGCTTGCGGCAACTTGCGGTTGGGTGCTGGTGCGGGACGCGGATGGGCCTGTGAGGGACTTACCCAGTGCGAGTTCCTTACGGAACAATCCGCGTCGCTATGAAACAATGCTCTAGCGCCTGACGTGTACCTCCGTTCTAGGAGCCCGTACGAGCTAAGGGATAGCTGTGAATGAGACTAGCTGAAGGATAACCTCTAGACTTAAATTTTGACAAATAAAACATATTTTACCAGAAGTAGCGCATACTGGATCCAATCACATGACTCTGACGTGAAGTGCCGTTGAGGTCGCGTATCGATCGGTTTGTGAGTGTTCCAGTTGCTAAGCCATCCCTCCTTTCTATGCACCGGTATGATGAATCGCGGCCTATACCGCAAAAGAGAATGTCTAACCGCCGGTCTTTCCTTTTGCTTCGAACTCCTTTTTGGATGATCAGGGAATTGTGCCTCATACTATCCCGCGGTGTGGTTACTCGATGCCGGATATTATGTTTCAGCAGAGCGCCGTGCGTAAATTACTTCTTTCCCTGGACATTCACAAGTCGAGTGGGCCCGGATAGCATCGCTACGATTGTGCTACGAAAATGTGCTCCGGAGTTGACTCCGGTATTGTCGCGTCTTTTCCGATTCTTCTACTCTGTTGACGTAGCTCTTGGAAGAAAGCCTTAGTGCACCCGATCCCTATAAAATGTGACCAATCCGATACCTCCAACTACCGACCTATTGTTATAACACTTTTCCAAAAAATATGGAATCCATTTTCAACTGCCAGCTCTTGCGATACCTAGAAGGTCATCACAGAACTAGCGACCGCCAGTATAGTTTCCGCAGCTGACGTTCAGCTGGTGATCTGCTAATTTACATAACGCACCGATGGGCGGAGGTAAGGAATTTCTTGATACGGACTTCCCCGGAAATTATGCGATTGGATCACTAGCTTCTTGACACATCGCAGCAACAAGGTCGTTGATGGTGCACGCTCTGCTCTTAAATTTGTCAACGTTGGTGGTCCCCAAAGCTGTGTTCTGTCTTATATGCTGTTTCTCCTGCATGTCAATGACATGCTGGAAACTACTGGCCTTCATTGTTACGCAGATGATAGTACTGGAGATGCTTTATACGTTTATTTAACACGTCTACGAGTATCAGAATAAGCTCGTGTCTGAAGTCGAGGATTTGTTATTCAAAGTCTCGGAATGGGGCCGACTAAATTTAGTCCAAGACCCAAGACAAAAACTTGCGCGTTTACCGCTAAAAAGACACCCGTCGTCGTATCACCTTGTTTTCAAAACACCTACTTATCCACCTCAGCTGGTGTCGACATATCGAGTAACGTTCATTCGGCAGTCATTTGGAAACGAAACTAAATTAGCCTCAAAGAAGCTGGGCGTGATCTATAAGGCGAAGTAGTACTTCAATCCAGCCCATCGGCTGCAACTCCGATCGGATATAGAAAACAACTCCCACCTGTGGGCAGGGGCCCTGCAGTATCAGCTCGTTTCATTTAACCGTATACTCGTACAACGTAGAGCCACTCGAATCGTTGACCACCTAGTTATTTACGGACGGCTGGATCCTCTGATAATACGAGGATATGTCGATTCATTGCATCTTTTACTGTATTTTCTATGGCGACTGTTCCGTGGAGTTGTTGGGTTTAATACAAGCAGCAGAATTCCAACTTCGGACACCGCGACAGATCTCTAAGTTCCACGCCCATCACCTTGATGACCGTACATCCACAACAGTGCGGTTCAAACACCACTTTTTACCTTCCTCGCTATTCCCGATCCGATACGACTTAGGGCTCTTCAAGAAAAGAGCATACCTGTTCCTTAAAAGCCGGCAATGTATCTGCGAGACGTCTCGTCTTGCAAATGTCTATGGGCGGCGGTAGTAGAGACTACCGCAGTGTATAGGGACACACGTTATTTTTTGCCCCCTATCTAATGAAAGAATCCTATATTCAGTCTATGTAGATTTGTTTGAAACGCACCAATAACACTTAATTAATCTATAACACTGATTTTCATGTTAAGTAAGAAACAAATTTGCAAACTATCACATGTGAAACATGTGTGTATGACACTAGTCGAGGCCTAGCTTCTAAACCGAAATTACATGTGACTTACAAAATATTTTTTCACCAGGCAAAGCTAAATGAACACATAGAGAGACACTCCAGACCAAAAGTGATATTAAGAGTAGCAAAGACAATAGAAAATGGACGCAAAAGAAGAAAGGACATGAACACCGTACGGGTATCTACGGCGAAGAAGTTAGCCGGCCTCAACGTTGTGGATGAACAAGAGCTCGGGCTCACTCATGAGCAGAACAACTTTACAGACAACAATAATTTGTATCACGATGAAGGATACAAGCAAATTTAGTTGTATTCTCTTGGCATTTTTATTTATCATCATTTTTAGTTGTTATCCGTCCACTTTGGAATGGGTCATGTCAATCACTCGTTCATTTTTATTAGATTCCTAACCTTCGAGCAGATGCATCATATAACAACTAGTCAACTATATGTCCAAACTTCGTCTCTGAAAAAATCCAGAACTTTACTGCACACTTATTCTTAACTTAAAAGAAAATATCTCAAGATATTCCATGCTTATTTCCTACTTTAAAATATATCTGAAGGTTCTTTTATATAGACTTGTAGACAGTAATGAGCTACCATCTAGCCATGTACGCAAAATGTAAAAGCAAAAGACTATTTTATTTACTTTGTCATTTCTTATTACAATAGTTCTAACATTTGAACAGAATAATCAGGCATTTGCAGCTTGCATTACAAGTTCCTTTTCAAGTTACAAGTAAGTTGTTGAGCCACACACCACACATCCTAAGCTCTATTGAAGGTACTGTCCACTTCAATTAATTTTTTTTTAGTCCCACTGTCGGAAATTACAAGGCAATGCTTCTGATATATAATGCTACCTTTCTTGAGGTAGAAATTGTTCTAGAAATCCTCGTTTTGGAATAAGGTTATTACCTTATTCCTTATCTGTGTAAGATGATGGTGATTATGACCTATATAGGGTTGTATAGGGGAGGGCAGAAGCCAATGATGATGAGGATTGTGGCTCTCTCATTTTGTTTTCATTGCCTCAAGTTTTCATTGCCTTACGTCTTAATTTTTTTCATGTTACATTTTTAAAAATTAACCAAGTCTAGTTAGTAATCTCCTTGTTATACTTTACAAAACATGATTTCAGGTTCATTGAGTAACTATTTTAAATTTCTTGTAGGAGTGTCTAGTATTGTTCCTAAGTGTCCTATAGTTCTAAGAAAGCCTATGTTTTTGTTAAAATATGTGTATAAAGTTACGTTACGCTTGTATGTATATAATATATCCTAGTTCATAATGTTAGTAAATGAAGAATGTTAGCACCTCCCTTTATATGATCTAAAGTGTAAACTGAAGCATTCAGAATGTATTTTTACGTTATTATTTAGTATAAAAGGAGCTTCTTATTTATGATCCGTTTTTATATTTGCAAACCTTTTTTTTTTAATGTTGTATGAATATATCATTTAACCAGAAGTCTTGGAATGATCCCATCACTAAAACTTATTATTTTCAGAATTATTATAATAAAGGTAACCTAAATTATTTTGTGGATGTAACATCGACAATTCTTGTCTGAGATAGTACCACTGCTGCATTACAGTCTAATTAAATAACTCGCGTACATAAACCTCGCGCGCTGTGCGTTTTGTGCAGTCTGCGAAGTTCCGGACGACTCATATGTCGAATGGTATGAAAAGTATGGCAACACATCTGTCTAACCGCTGGTGATGCATAAGTAATAGGCGTAGATAGTCCCCATTGATATACAAAAAATTCAAAATAAACTATTTCATACTGAAATGCCATTCTAACGAGGCCTTGGTTGTAGATAAACATTTGCTATTCTACATTTGAAGTTTTTCAACATAACTCGCACGACTTTAAGTTGTTTTCACAAAGCAAATACAATTTCAAACAAATGCATAATTTTATCAAATATTCTTGCAAAGTCGACCGTAGGGCGCATGATTTTGTGTTCATAGTGCATAATTTTAAAGTATTTATATATTTTATGCGGATTCTTTTGAGACGCTGTCTGTGATTATTTACATGTTTTTGAAAATTAAGTGTAGTCCCCAAAGAATCCGATCGCTCATTTAAACCGGTACGAGTCCAAGGTAACGTGGTATAAGAAAATTACAATCGCAAATGGTATAGATGTTGTTTAAATCAGAGATATACGTATATCTATAAACAGAATAGTGCCATTGGTATAATTTAAAATAATTTTTAATGCGATATGTGGCAAACGAGCAGGTGGTGGGGACTACCGCTGCCTACAGACTTTTACAGGACTAGGTGTATTGCAGACGCGTCGCCGGCCCTTAAGGAATAGGTATGCTCTTCTTGAAGACATCTAAATCGTACCGTATCGGAAATATCCGAGGCAGGCAGCTTGTTCCACAGTACAGTTGTACGCAGTAAAAAGTGGCGCTTGAACAGCACTGTTGTAGATCTACGCACATCGATGTCCGAAGATGGAATCCTGCTGCTGGTGTTAAATGTTCCAAGGAACTCGAACATATCGACAGAAGATACGGTAAAAGACGCACAGTGAACCGACATCTCTTCGTAGGACCAAAGAATCGAGCTGTCCGTAAATAACTTGGTCGTCGACGATTCGAGCCCACGTTGTTGTCGGTTGAATGAAACTGACATTGCGGGACGCCTGCCCACAGGTGGGAGTACTACATATGCGGTCGGACCTGCGCCTCGTAAAGTTGCAGCCGATGGGCTGAATTGAAGTATTGCTTCTCCCTATAGAGCACGCCCAGATTTGAGGCTAATTTAATTTTGTTTCGTTTCCAAATGACCGCGGAACTGAACGTTCCTCGATGTGTCTGCTCCAAGTATTCCGATACTAGCTGAGGTCGATAGGAGTTTTGAAAACGAAGCGATACGAAGACGTGTAATTTTTTTTTTGCGGTAAACGCGCAAGCTGGTGTCTTAAGGGGATTAAATTGGACTAAATTTAGTATGCCCCATTCCGAGACTTTGAATAACAAATCCTCTACTTCAGACAAAAGCTTGTTCCGATACTCGTTAACGTGTAATGCATCCCCAGTGATATCATCTGCGTGACGATGAAGGGCGTCATCAGTTTGCAGCACGTCATTGATATGCAGGATAAACAGCATAGGAGACAGAACTCAGCCTCGGGGAACTCTAGCGTTGACAAATGTAAGGGCGAAGAAGCTACTGATCCAATCGCATAATTTCCCGCTAATAAAGGAGCGCTTTGTGCCGAACCCGATCAAAGGCCGTCGACATTTAAACTAACCGCCAATAAGTCCCCTTTGTTTCAACTGCCTCCGGCCATCGGTTCTATTTAGGCCGGGATTTTTTGCGCTACAAATCAGCAAGAAGCCGTGATCATGATTCGTTTATTATTTTTAGGGCTCTCTAAAATCGCGTTTATGTTATCTCCACAGTAATCTAAGCTCTCAACTTACGGATACGAACCCGGGTTCATATTCGTAAGCGGTGTGTGAGTTCGTCATTCTGACAGTGATATCTTATAACTGTGTTACTATATGTAAGGTTTCAATGCCTCGACCGGTTCGAAGCGGCTTACATAGTTTGGCTAGCAGGAAAAACGCACTTACGCTGCATCCAGCCGACCCAAGGGCTCTCGATGGATGTGTCGGGCTCGGTGCATTAAGGAAATTAGAAGATACCAGCTGAACGTCCGCGGCGGAAACCGTACTTGTGGTCGCCTATTATTTGATGATCTAAGTATTGCAAGAGCTGACAGTTGATAATGGATTCCATGACTTTGGAAAACAAAGGGGTCACCGCAATAGGTCAGTAGTTGGATGGGACCGAGCGGTCACCCTTTTTAGGGACCGGGTGCACCAAAGGGGTCTTCCAAGAGCGCTGGACACTATGCTAACAGAGTTGAAGTTGCGGAAAAGGCGCGTCAATACCGAAGCCAACTGCGGAGCACATTTTCTCAGGACAATCGGAGCATTGTTATCGGACCCACTCGAGTTATGGACAGGACATTTTCAGGGAAAGAACTGCTTTACGCACGGCTCTCTGCCGGAGCATGGTATCGAGCGTCGAGTAGCCACACCACGGGATAGCAGGCGGTGGAGTTCCCTGATCATCCAAAATCCCAAAACATATACCGTGTCACACTGGCGCGAATTTCACACCGGCTGCTGTCAGACTCCACCAGCAACCACAAACATGTATAAGCTATCAACGGACGCGTAAGTCATTCAAATAATGTACTCCAAAAATTAAATATAGTGTGTGAGGGTGCCCCTTGTATGAATCTACCCCATTTTCACCTACACAGTTTTTCTGAATTTTCATATTCGAATGTGCAGTTACATGTCCTTTGTATCTCGTGTTTTTAGTTAAAAGTCTGTGTCTTGGGCCTACCTGTGGCCTCCCTGCTCTATCTATATTATCTCCATGGATTTTGCAGTTAATATTAAAAGTCATGGAAGAAAAAAGATGGCGAACTAAACACGAATACTTTATAATATAGCAACGAAAATAAACTAAAGATGAGGCGGCGTGGTCATTTGATCTTAGCCTGTCCGTAAGGACGAATCTTACAAGAAACAATTAAACGTCAACGTCATACGGGCAAAAGTCATAACAATGAAAGAATACAGTTTCAATATAATAAGTACTAGTATTACATTCTGTTTGATAATAAATTTATAAATTCTTTAAGAAAAATATCTAACGTATGACTCTTTATGTATCAAATAATCAGTGATACAATCATAGTTGTCGTTTATCCTGTGACTATCACATGTGGACATAACAGCCACATTAGTTAGCCCCCAGACATTAAAGAAAATAATTGAAATGGATTTAACACTGAACGTGTTTACTCTTAATTGTTGGTACGTGAGATATTAATAAAATTAGTAGAAAATTGCATTTCAACTTATACTCATACTAATAATTTATTTCATCGTGATTGTTACAGGGGTATACCATTTGTGTCCAAAAATCGCAACCAGAGGATTAAAGCAATCGCCAATTACTTGATAAAAGCTTCTCATAATATTGTATGCTTACAAGAGATATGGAGTGAACAAGATTTTTTATATCTGCAAGAACATTTAATTTCTTGTTTACCTTATTCACATTATTTTTACAGGTCAGAATCTATAGTCATTATAAAATAAAGTCCCCAAAGCTGTCTGTGTGTGTGAGATTAATTTTCTCAGAATGTCCAGAATTGATTTTAATACGTTTTTCACCAATAGATCAAGAGACTTGCGGGAACCGGTCTGTGTTATTAATTGGCAAAGCAGATAACTAGTTTTCTAGAGAGCATGGGAATATAAAATAAACACTTTTAGCTTGTTTGAGTAATTTAAACTGTTAGGTAAATACGATGCTGATTTCTTTACCTACAACCCTATATTACTCAATTTACAATGATTACATTTAACAAGTAATTTTAACACATTGTTAAAAAAACAGATTTATTTCAAAATTGATTGTAACCTTTTGCATGAAATGTCAAGATAAAATTTGTAGATAAAAGATGTAAATGTGACACTCTCAAAATTGTATAATAAGAGTACAATACTATAAGCTCTTTATCTTCTTGTTGAGTATAGACATTCTCTCATAGTTATTTATAAAACAATTACACACCAATTATAATAGATAACATACATTTCTATACAATTTTTGTTGAAGACATAATTTCTTAAATGTTAGATGTAACTTTTGGACCATAAAGGTTACTGTATGCATAACATTGTTTCTATTGTCAGACTATATGTACTATATATGGTCAAGCTAACACTGGAGTTAATAAGATGTCAAATTCATAGAAAATTAATTGTATATAATGAGTGTGGCAATTTTTCTATTTAGTTTTACTATGTCACCATGCAGTCACTATCAGATTCTGTCGGGGTTGACTGCCACCTTAAGTATAAATTTGTGTAGAGTAAATTTTAAGTTATTATTTTATTTCAGTGGTGTAGTTGGCTCTGGGCTGTGTGTGTTTTCCAAGTGGCACATCCAAGATGTATTCTTTCATCAATGGCCGTTGAATGGATATATTCACAAAATACATCATGGCGACTGGTTTGGAGGCAAAGGTGTAGGACTTTGCAGGATTAAAAAGGATGATCTACTAATTAATGTTTATTGTACCCATGTAAGTAAATAAATATATATTTAGCTTAGCTTCTTCTGAACTTAAAACATTTTTAAGTAGAAAAATTCAACACTCGAGAGGCAGTACAAAAAGGTTTTGCTGACTTGATTGCCTCCCATTTGGCAGACATATAGAGAAAATGAATAAACAAACTGCCACTGAAATCAATCTGTGCCAATATTTTGATTTTTTAGTTCTTTTTTTTTAATTTTTATTTTTCATCATGCAATCGTCCTTTTGGCCATGAGCAGTTGCAGTGTCAGACCAATATGTGTGCAAAGGGGTTCAGCGTTTTAATTGTAATTACACCTTTCTCCTGCCCTTTATTATTGAAGATATCTTGTTGTTCTTATTGTCGGCGAATACTTTCGGGAATCATTAATTGTTCCACTAAATTAAAGGCTACTTCTTCTCTCGCTATGGGTATGTCAGCACGTGAAGTTCTGTTGTCCTTAGGAACCATGGTGCATTTGATACAGTACGAAGGATGTTATTCCGTACTCTTTGTATTATTGTTACATTGCAAGCACTAGAGCAGTACCACATAGCTGTATGCCATATGTCCAAATTGCCTTTAGAATGGTTTTATATATCAGGAGGACAACAAGATTTCCGATTCATTAGCCAGATCTTTGAATTTGAGGTTTATTTCATCCCTTTGGTTGTGCTTCCTCCTTTTTGTGTGGAAGGTGTGTGATGTTAAGGATGACAGGCCGGCAGTTCTCTTTTCGGGGCGTGACTGTAACTAGCAAGGATTTGGTCAAGCCGGCATTTCTCTTTTCGGAGCGTGACTGTAACTAGCTAGGATTTGGTGAAGCCGGCATTTCTCTTTTCGGAGCGTGACTGTAACTAGCAAGGATTTGGTCAAGCCGGCATTTCTCTTTTCGGAGCGTGACTGTAACTAGCTAGGATTTGGTCAAGCCGGCATTTCTCTTTTCGGAGCGTGACTGTAACTAGCTAGGATTTGGTCAAGCCGGCATTTCTCTTTTCGGAGCGTGACTGTAACTAGCAAGGATGTGGTCAAGCCGGCATTTCTCTTTTCGGAGCGTGACTGTAACTAGCTAGGATTTGGTCAAGCCGGCATTTCTCTTTTCGGTGCGTGACTGTAACTAGCTAGGATTTGGTGAAGCCGGCATTTCTCTTTTCGGAGCGTGACTGTAACTAGCTAGGATTTGGTCAAGCCGGCATTTCTCTTTTCGGAGCGTGACTGTAACTAGCTAGGATTTGGTCGCGCTGACTGAGATTCTCCACTTGGCAAGCCATTCCTCCATCTTATTTAGGTACCTCTACAGCTTCTCTAAAGCTTCATGTGGACACTGATTTGACGTCAAGGACGCTGATTATACAGCTAATCATCAGAACGTGGCAACTTCACTTCCTGGCCTTTTGGCAAGTCCGATGTATATATTGTATACAGAACTGGTTCAAGCATAGACTCTGTGCTACTCCTGCCAGTGTCGCCGGCCAGAAATGTTGACGTAGCTTCGTTTTGTCTAACTTAGAATGTCCTATTTGTTACATACTGATTCCAAAATATGGAAGAAGGAATGAGGGGAGAGTAGTTTTAATTTCCGAGGCATGCCCCTTGTGCCCAACTTTGTCAAAGGCGTGATGTATATCTGAGAATACTCAAAAGCAGTATACTTTTTCGAAGGCTGTTATACCAAGTCTATCTAATAAACTCTTTTCAAGAAGCTTGGACATTATTGGTAGTAAACTAATTGGTCTGCATGATTTTACATAATACACAGGCTTCCCTGGTTTATGGATCGCTGTTATCATTGATACTTTCCAGGCGTCCGGGAATTATCCTTACCTCATAATGGCATTGAAGAGTGTAGTTAGCCAGACTTTCGCCTTGTGTGGTAACTTTTCCAGGATTTTTTTGTCGATGAGATCATACCACGGCGCTTTGTTGTTGGACAGACGCTTGATTTTCTCAGTGATGCGCTGCGCTCTGTCACTGTGGGCGCTACGTCCGTCCTGTCTTCGTCAGGGTAGCTTACGGATTAGGGGCCGGTTAAGGTTTCTACAAGTCCTCCACAATGAATTAGTCACTTCTTAACCGGTGAGGTTTCCAGATGTGTTTGTACAGCTACATCGTTAGCTTTTTTTATCCATTGTATGTCTGCCTGTGTGCCACACACATCGAAGCCGAATTTTTTTCTGTGATTATTTTCTCGTAATAAACCTTTTTATGCGCAGGACGTTCAATAAGTTCTGGCGCAGTCAGCCAGCAAGTGTATATAATCGTAGTAACTGATTTCATAGCTTCTTCAATACTATCTGCAGTTTTTAATGGCAATTTAAGATTGTTCTTAGTGTCAACAAGTTCGCTTAATAAGGTCCAGTCTGTCCATTTATTATACAACTTCACCAATTTTATGATCCTGGGAACTGTGGCTCCCAGTGTCAGTATTACTAGTATGTGCGTCCATGCATGTTTGGATGTTGTGGAAGAAGAAAGTCCCTTTAACACAAAGAACGTAAGAGACATTACGTTTGGTAATCTATCTGTATCACTGGGCCAGTTGGTAGGTTCTGTTGATGATGTATTCCAATGGTTTTTATTAAAATTTTATTTTAGAGTTCTTGCTCAGGTGTTAGTTATCCTGGATCTCCAGTGCCCGTTTTCCGCATTCCAGTCACTTCCTGTCTAGAAACGTGACCCCAGTGAGTTAAAGAGCTCTACTGTAATTTTGGGTTTTGGAGGGCAGTAAATTGCAGAGATGTTGATTGTCAGCGACGTGGCGCTGAAACTTGCCGACAGGAGAGGTAATATTATCGCGGCCGACTGTACCGGCGTAAATCCATACTGTTTTAGGTTTAAAAATTAGTTTTATCGATATTACATGTAATGCAAAACATTTAGTAAAATAACACTAGTGCACTAATGTTTTCTCAAAGTAATTTTTTAGTATTTCTTAGCTGGCGAGTTCTGAAAATGATCATAACTTTTGCACGCATTGGAAATTTAATTAATATGTTTTCCTTTTATACCTTAAGTAGCCGAACAACTCAAAAGTACGGCGCGAAACTTCAAATTTTTTTTTTTTTCGTTTTTTTGAAATTCCTAACAGAAATTATCGAGTACTACTGTGATTACAACCCGTATCTTTTGAATGCATTGAGAGAACGATTCGGCTACATAATAAATATGTTCTCCTTATATACCTTTAGTAGCCCAATAACGTACATATTTATACAAAAAAAAGTCAAAGGTACGACGCAGAACCTCGAAATATTTTTTTTTGGTTTTTGAATTTATAACCGAAGAATCATCGTGGAACATTTAAAACAAGCTTCGAAAATACCTACAAGTTTTACGCGCATTGAGATAGGTTTGAAATTTGAAACACATGTTCTCCTTATACACCTTAAGTAGCCGAACCACTCAAAAGTACCGCTCAGAAACTTGATTTCTTTTTGATTATTGAATTTCCTAACAGGAATTGTATTGTACTGTACTTTAAATAATGTATATAAGGAGAACATATGTTTCAAATTTCGAGTTGCTGCGCCGTATCATTGAGTTATAACATATTTATTATGTAGCCGAATCTTTATCTTAATGCGTTCAAAAGATACAAATTGGAATCTCAGTAATACTCGATAAATTCCGATAGATAATTTAAAAATCGAAAAAATAAATTTCAAATTTCTGGGCCGTGTTTTTGAGTTGTTCGGCAACTTAAGGTATTTAAGAGGGACATATGTTTGAAACCAATATCTCAATGCGTGTAAAAGTTATGACCACTTTCAGACCTCGCCAGCCCAGAAATATAAAAAAATAATAAATATTTTTACTTTGAGAAAACATTAGTGTACTAGTGTTATTTTAGTAAATGTTCTGCATTACATGTAACATCGATAAAAGTAACTTTCGATCGAGATATCATCGGTACGCTTACTTCTTCTGTAGGCAAGTTTCGGCGATGTAATGTGCCACCCATATCTTTTGAATGCATTGAGAGAACGATTCGGCTACATAATAAAGGTCCTTCGCCGATCCACCACCTGGGGACGCGGTCGATGGGAGTCCAATAAATCCACTCAACAATATTTTGATTCATCATCATTATCAGCCCTCATCAGTCCACTGCAGGACATAGGCCTTTTTCAATAAACGATAACATGAATGAATTAATGAAAAAAATGATTTTGATTAGCTACATTAAGTTTTCAATCCTCCAATTTCATAGCTAAATCTAAGATTATAATGATTATTGGAATGTAACACATCTTTTAAATAAATTTTAATATAAGAAGAAAACATAGAAACTATTATAGTATATCACATGAAAGAAAAATTGACGAAGTTATTAAAACGAAATGTCCGTTCATAACCTTTAGTGATCGAAACAGAAGCCTTATTTATTGATATGTCCGTTCATAACCTTTAGTGATCGAAACAAAAGCCTTCTTTATTGATATGCAGAACATTTTTTGATTGCTGATTTAGTTCAATTTCAGTTCTCTCTCTCTTATTGGTGCCAATTCTCATACATTAAATTGAATAGCCAATTACCAGATGTAAAATCAATTAATAATATGTATCAGGTGACTAAGATTAGTATTCTATTGATTTATGAGACTTTTTCTAACTTCAGCTTCATGCGGAATATCATGAAGATGATATTTACTTGGCTCACCGAGTGCTGCAAGCGCATTCCACTGCAGAATTTGTGAAACTGACTAAGGCGTCTGCAGACATTTCTATACTAGCAGGGGACCTCAACACTGCTCCAGGAGATTTGACATTTAGGTAAAATATTTCTTGATGTTTATTCCTAGTGTAACCACAACTTTATGCCAATCATTTAGTGTCCTCATTTTATACAATGATTAAATTTCAGAATAATCACTGAAATGCCAGCACTAACCGATCCATATTGCGAGAGTGTTTCCAACTCAGTAGAGGGCGACGCTCTGGGAACCTGTGACAACATCAACAACAGCTATTCAGACCCTAAACTTGTGAAAATCACTCCAGGAGGGAAAAGGATTGATCATATCTTGTACAATTTGAGTCCCTCTTGGGAGGTATGGGAAAGTTTTAATTATTATTCTTCCTATTTTAATTTAGTTAGAGGTAGTGTCATGGCAGAATAATTCGGTTGATAAGACCTGGGAAGTGCTTCCTGCTTGCACGATACCTCTGTAAGGTGACAGCCACGTTGTCACGTTTCATGCGGTTTGTAAGTTTCTTATTGGCGAGGTAGTTGTGAGTAGCTACTACTACTCACAACAACGCGATAACAATCAAATCTGTCTGTGCGCGCTGTTGTAGTGAGAACGCTCAGAATAGCTTGTTTGCCCCATGATACTATAAAAAGATATTACCCACAGTGAGGTAGCTGACCAGCCCCTTATTAAAATTAAGTTTCGAGTATCCTGTTATACATTACACTATCATTTATATTATTCTTAGCACTTATTCTATGGTTACTAAAATATTCTAAGTGCATTATATAAGGTGTTATCAACAAGCACCAGCTTCAAATAGACCGAAGTTATGAAT
>JAFELO010010546.1:859038-890986 GCA_017140195.1 Eumaeus atala | reverse complement strand
GGGGGGGGAGGAGGCCGGCCTACTCAGACGAGCCAAACCAAAAAACGAGCTCAATATCATTATCCACGTTTCCACAACATTAAACGGGATCGTGCGCGCGCACGTCCTACTAGTGTGGGGAGGGGGACCGCTTCCCGCTTTTCGGTCCTAAAGATAATCATGATAGGGTAACGCTAAGAAAACATTCCGGTACATCTCTTCCCATCTGCGGGTAAATGCGGATTTCGTACAACTAACATTTAAGATCGTGTATGTACCTGTGTATTCACAACGTATGCATATAATATACTCCTGAATATTCGTTATTAAGACATTTAGTGACATTTAACCAGCACATAACCATAACAAATACAAGTGCATGTATGTACTAGTATCACAAATGATAATTTGCACTTTTAATACGAATGAACTAAACCTCTGGGTCGTCGTTCGTTCTAGATATCAGTGGTTCGGTTTCGGAATTCATCGATCCGGTTGTGGTTGCGTCGAGGGAACCGTAGACGGAGGGTTTTATTTCGACCGGCGGTGGTTTCGTAGCCTCCGTTGTCATGTTGGGTGCAGATGAGCTCCCAGGCTCGGTCACTAGCCGGGTGCTCTCGTCGTCTCCTCTCGTCATGTGATACATTGACTTACCACGTAGCCTTCTACTAAAGGTGCTCCCTGTAATTGATAAATTTGCTGCTGAGGTATTGTAAAAATAGTAAAATACGTGAGCATGACCGCAATGGCTGTTCTATTGTGACCGAAACATGGGGAGTGTGAACAGTTTAAAGCAATGGTTCTTAACCTGTGGTCAGCGGATTACCATCACTTTATAAGCTTGTTGCAATGTATGTTGAACAATCGCTGGTCTTTCGTGGCCGGGAAGAACTTAGATAGAAATTAAACGTTTCATATTACAATTTAAAATATGTCTGGAAGTAGGTATACTATTCATGACTATAAACTACATACAAAATAACAGTGTTCGTTAAAAATATATTAGTAAATTAGAAAAGAAAATGCCAATAAAAAAATAACTTAAAATGTCTCCTAAATTGAATGAAATATAAAAACATGCAGTCAGACGCGGCAATTCTTTGTTATCGGTCAATTCTTTGTTTCCGACTGATACCAGATGCACCCGTCAGGGGATTACAAGATACCGACGTAATAAAATGTGTTACATTATTACTTGTGTACAAGCTACACGATAAAGGCAACAATTCCCTTGCAGTAGTTTTGAATATGATAGGTACAATTCCTTTCCGTCATGATTCAACACTTGTCGTGGTAGTGGGGTACAGTAGCCTGGGTTGAACACACCAAAGGCGGCACCGATAGAACTCACTCTGGTTTTTGTGGATACTCGATACTATAATCTGCTGCGGGCCCCAGATGTCACTTACCCCACCCAGGGTCCGTGAAGGCGCTTAAATGAGTTATCTCGCGTTAACAAAAAAAAAAAAAAAGATTACATTTCTCGCAAGGCGCACAAAACGTGACAACATACAGCTCTCTGTATAGGTTCATGTAAATTTGGCTGAATACTAAAATGCGTTTGAACTTTGTACTATATAAATACACGTACCTACAACGCCGAGATGCTCAGTGATGTCTCTCTTCACGTCGGACACGTCCCACATGGCGAGGAAGGAGCCCATACACGACGGGCTGTCGCGCTGCGAAACGTACGGCTCGTAAGAGAAGCTGTAGTGGTGCGCCACTGCCGCAACGAACATCTCTATACATAGCAGGAAATCCTGGAAAATACTTAACTTGTAGACGCAGTGGTGGATCATGAATTTTGGTTTTGGGAATGGACGCTTTATGGGGCTCTGGCCCTAGTGAAGGTTTTATCAAGGGGGAACAGGAAATGGCATGAACAGGAAATGTGAAGATTTGTCCTTTTTGGAGTGGCTTCTACTCATCGAACATTTCCCATGATCTGGCCGAAAGAAGAGAGAGCGAGCAAGGCAATTATGTTTTTTGTTACAAACCTAACAGGCAGTCACTAGAACTGTTGGTAATTTTCAGGACCAGGCAAATACAATTGTTTTACTCTCCAATGAGCCACCTGGACATTTAAAATATCGAATTAATCGCACGAAACGCGACAGCATTATAGAACCTAAACAATAGTGTTATGTGAGCGAAAAGTCCCGAAAGCTCGATGTCCCAATACGATCCGCGATTAGCTGAAATAATACCGCCGCACTTTTGATCGGCCCACCCGGTCAATATCCCCTCCATGAGCCAATCTTTCATGTCAGCGCCGAGGCGATTTTAGCTACGATCGAGCTGCCCCCGACATCAGAGTCGGGGGAGGAGGAACCTCTCGGTCCCTCTGGCCATGATGGTAATAGTTAAATTAGCTGTTACGAATACTCCCATATCGGAATGCCTCCCCCTCTGTTTTTCCCCTCTTCCCTGTCTTTGGTCCCTCCTTCGATCCCAAACCTAGACTCGTCGCCAGAGGAGCACCTGTAACAGTCCGATGAAGCTGTATTGGGCTTCTCTCCTCTTCCACAACATAAGGAAGCAAGGAAGAGGTATTGCCATGCTGCACCAATTCCATTGCATAGGAGAAGTCGTGTCATGCACCAAACATGGCACTACCTCCTCCTATGCAGCATGGCATATCATATCACCTCTTCCGGAAATTCTACCAATAGGTGGTAAACATCCGTCTATAACATTCTATTGATTGGTGGATTTGCTACTGATGATTGAATTTTGACTTACATATACAATACATATTGAACTTATGTCAAAATTCTAATTTCAGAAGCCAAATCTATTGATTGTGAAATATTGAAAACGGCCATTAAAATGGTTAATGGAATATTGACTTCATTTAAATACTTTGGAATAAATTAGATGATATTTTGATAAACTTACCTGTAGTTTGGAAGATATGATTTTTATCTTATTTTTATCAGTAATATCAAATATTGTTGATATAACACCAGAGTATACCAAAATATTTATTAAGACTCCTTGGCTGCATAAGAAAACATTTTCAGATAAATGTTAGTGTAAAATTCTTCTATAGTTACTACTCTATTTCGAGTTTTTTTTTTATTGTATAAGGGGATTTGCTCCTCGCTAAACTTTTTGTTGACAACTGGCACCCTTAGACATCCACATTATTGTTGTGATGCAGATTCATTACTCCCCTTTCCTCGTCCCCTCCCATCCATTTTTGCAATCTGCATTTGTTTCCAACAATTATTTGTGATTGTCATTGAAAACAAAATGATTAAGCTGGATTTTATTCTCTGTGTATTTAATTATGGTCATGAAATGTTCACCAAAAATCTAAGAATTTAGAGTATAGATACAAAAAAATATAATGAAGTTTGTATCAATCAATTAGCGTATGTGGTTTCACACATAAACTTGTTCCATGTTGTTAAAAATGTATCCAAATGAAACTGCTTGCATTATGGTAATGTTATTGTATCAATAGTAAGAATATGACATTTAGTTATAAAATAGGATATAACAGGATTTGATAGACAGACTTATGATGAGGACTTTTACTCTGCTATTGTCTACATGAGGTCATTGTGTATACATGTACAAGGTAGCTGCAAAGTGTCTTCTCATAAAATTGTCTACACTAAACCAATTAAATATCCCAAATAAATTGTTAGACTATATGTAAGTATTATATATGCTCAAAATATAAGTAGGGTAGAGAATACTCACAAGAAAGAGAAGAAAACAACCGCCTTAATACACAAAAACTTTCCAATTGGCTTCATTGGTTTAAGCTCCGCTTTATTTGCTCTATAGAACAGTACCAAACAGTACATAGCCACAAATTGTGATAAATTATTTATTGCTATCATGTATGGAAATGCCACATTGGGACTAAAGTCACTTTCTCCATACACACCGGATAACTCACATATCATTGATATGACTGTTGTTATGGGCCTCACCAGGGTATACTGTAAAATACCGTGTTTGCAATTGTGTACAAACTCTCTGGAAAATTAGCAAAATATTTAATATTAATGAAAGGCAAATGAAATTAAATATCAGGTACACATACATACTACTTAAATTAATGCTAAAGAGAAAAAAATAGGGTATACTTTGCTGCTTAGATTATAAAAAATCACTAAAGTATTGTAAAATAGGTCACTATTAAATAATAATTTGTTAAAAAAAAAAGGGTCATTATTTTTTGTCATATCAACATCTCTATAGTTATTGTTTTTTTTTATTATTATTATATAATATATATAATTCTGACCTTCCCATTTCCCAAGGCGTCAAGCAACATAGAGGAAATATATGATAAACTTGAGCTTTTGTCTCCAAATTGGCTTCTAGATCCTGACCTTCATTCAAATAATTCAATAAATACTTCATAAAATTGTAAATCACATAAGCTTCATAGCATTCTCTCAATGAATCCATGTAGATTGATTGCTCAGGAAACTCCAAGCCTATCCAGGCATTCAATGCATAAATTGGCACCATCCACAATATTCTATAACAAAAATTAGAATAGTATAATCTGTATTGTATAAAATGATTACATGTGCCACTTGCCAAAAGACATTCTATAGCACATTTTTTACAAAATCCTGACTACAAATTTTGTAGTCAGTTTTATATGGGCTACCAATTGGATTTTATTTTTAACTTTACATCTATATATACAAGCACTGTACTGTAACATACTGTTTAGATTGTGTGAAAAGACATATTCAATTAATTATTATATTAACACATTCAATAATACTTTATTTTGCTATAAACGTAATGGAGTGCAGTGTATAGAATTCAATTGGATGAAATATATAAAATAAATAACAAAACTATCCATACCTTATTATGTGCTTCTGCAATATCGGCTTGGTATAATGCACTATGTGTTGGGTTATTTGCCATATTGAAATAGGTAAAGACAGCAGTACAAACGCTCCAGCTACCAAGCTAGCTTGTTCAGCCTTAGTGAACCCATTATCTATTGAATGTAATACAAATAGCGGCACCATGACAATAACGAGTAAAACATAAGTTGTAATAAATAATGGAAGAATCCATAACCTCCACTGTTTAAAAAACGTCCACAATCGTCTGGTACACATTTCTCTTTAGTATAAACCTCTATAGCAGTAGTAGATTACACTCCGCGTAACTAATGATTCATTTGGGATCTCCGGAAGATTTAGACATCTATCACTTTAGTATTAACAATTGTATCCTCGGATTGCACTTATTATGTTAGACACAATAGAAAAGTTTAATAAAACACTCAATATTTAAAAATTAATTATACGAACATCATATATTATGTATATCAATGTTAGAATATAGATTTCACTACGTCATTAAATTAATTAACAAAACAAGAACAACTGGTATTTTGTCATTTGTAAATTTTGTAAATTTCAGATTGCGTTTATTTTCATCAAACCGTCAGTGTCACTGTCATAGTGTTTTTTTACACGCAACAAAGACCTAAAAAAACCTTTAAATAAAGATAAAAAATGATTTAAAAACATATAAAAATAAATATAAGTATTGAGAATACTCATTTGTTAAAATGTAAATTAATCGTGTAACAAAAATATCAAGTTGATAGTATTTTGATTGTTAATTTTCATGGTAAAATTAACTGTAAGTTCAAAATAAAATTAAATATATATATTTTTTTAGATTTATTAGATTTATATGTTGTTAGTTTTGATTCTGTACATTCAAAGAGAATATATATTTAGTAATTTCATATTTATTTTCAATAACTTTTTAAAGCAAATTATAGTATTATAAATATAAATTATTACATTTTTACTATGCAATGTTATTTTGATCTTATTTGCATGTTTTTAAAAGTCCTGTAAATATAATTAGAATTACATAAAATATGAAAAAAAAAACACTTTAATAATTTTTATGATTAATGTATATAAATTAATTAAATTTATAATAATTTTAAATTGAAATTAATAAAAACCACGAAAAAAATTAAAGTAAAAAGTTGGAATCAAACGTGAGTCGTGAGGTAACTGGCAAACCATCATAGATGAGCATAGTGTAGATATTATGAATGGGTTTAGCTTTAGGTTTAATTTAATGTCAGTGATTTCCTTTTAGAAGTTTCTAAACTCTTGTGATAAAATATTTAGTGATACATTTAATTACGTGCCCCAATAACCTTAAGTAATGGTGGGGACCCACTTATTTGTGCATTTACAGTTATTCGCGTAACACGTATTTTGTGCATAGAGTTCAAGCATTGAATTAGGCCACATAGCGATCTCTCCCTAAAATACCGCTGTTCTGGTTGTCGACGTATCAAGACAAGTTATCGTGAGTGTAAAGATTTTCATTTGTTGTAGATAAGTTGTGTTTCCTAATTTTATTAAAGTTGCGTGTTGTGGGATGTGTATAGGATACAATAGATAACGTCTATAAATAGTCTAATCGCAAGTCGATAATTCGTGTTTTCGTAAATAGGTCACCTCGCCATTCTTTCGTAAAAGTTGATATCGTGTGAATATGTTGTTTACCATGATTTCTTAAGATGATTTTTGGATTTTAATAGGCTGAATTATGTTTCATGTCGATGCTTGTGTTTTAGTCGTGTAAGGCGGGAAAGTGATGATCATAAAGGCCGCGACCTAATGTGATGTCATCAAAAGGGGAAACAGAGGCCGACTCTGGCACCGTATCACCAAATTTACCTACAGTTAAAAATGAACCGGTGAGTTTATCTTACTACATAAATATACATCTGAATATTATTTATAACTACAGCAGTACGAATTTATACCATAAGCCCATATCTTAGCACTGTACAATTTTAAATCATCTTATGTATCTAATAAAGATACAGCCATAGTATTAAAAAGTGCATTATTAAAATAAGAATTATTCTACATGTAAACAAATGTCCAAGATAAAACAATCAGCTGTTTTATTGTTATCACTTCATGCATGTGAGATTGTTGTGTGAATGATGGTTTCAATAATTTAAATTACTTTTAATTCAAATGAAGTATTACTAATAGATTAAGCAACATGTAATAGATAGATTTAAGCAAAATGTAGAATAATAAAAATTATTATCATTATAAAAATATTTGTATGTCTATCCTGTTCCTCTTTCATTATTCAATATTTATACATTCAAGGTTGTCTGCCAAATATAATAATTCATTCACTTCCATGAGGCAGCTTTATATTATTAATGATTTTTAAATTGAATATTTTGATTATTATAGTTTCACTTATACTGACATCAGGGGTAGTGGTTTTACTGTATTAACAGCCATATAGGGCCTACATGAACAAGGGAAGTGCCTATGCCTCAAAATACTGGCATGAAATGTTGCTCTGAGATCTATAAGTATTTTATAGTCCACAAAATAATTCAATTGCTCATTTTATATTTTTGCAAAAAATATAACTGTAATTATCATTACCAAGTATCATCTGTCTACTTTGGAGTACATAATTATTTTAATAAACTTTTTTGTTTGCATAATATTATTTTATTTGTATGAGCTTTGGTAGTATGATATATTATAAGTAACATCCGAAAGGATTAAAAATATTGTATAGTTTATGATTGAATTCTAATAACTTATACAGTAAAAATATTGATTATTGATGAAGAAATTTGAATAAAAATATTTTAATAGTTTCTATTATATTGAAAATATAATTTTTTCAATGTTTTAAACTTTTATTCAGTTCAGTTAATGTTATTTTATGCCCTAGGGCCTAAAGCAATTAATGCATATACATAAATTATACTTTGTGGTAAACATAACTATTGATGTAAAAACTAAAACCATACTTTATAATTTCTAGTTTTATTGGTACACTATATTGTGTATCTTGCAATACACTATCTCATTAACAAGGACACTATTTTTCAGGAATTTATGAATTAAATCACCATATATAATAATTTTAATAGAGTGACTATTAAAATTATTCATATATTTTTCATACTTTTTTCTATAAATGTAACTTAACATTTAATTTTGGTGTCCTATGAAAAAACTGTATTTATAACTTTAATAAAACTGTATTTATAATTTTAATAACTCTTAAATTGACAGGAAAAAATGTAATTACAAAATATAATTGTTCATGTGTAATTATTTTACACTAAAGAATATGTAGAAAACTTTACATTGTTCCATTGTTATATTCATTGAATGCTCTTTATTTCAGGCACCAACAGCAAGCAAAGAAACTCCTAAAAGGGGAAGTGGCACATTATTAAAATGTACCACATGTAATAGCTTTAGTACGTTGAGCAGTCGAGCTTTAACAACACACATGGCGCAGTGCTCACCAGACAATAACAATGTGGCCACAGCACAAAACAATACTGACGCTCGGCCACATAGGAAACTATTTGAGTGTGATGTATGTAACATGAAATTTTCAAATGGTGCTAACATGCGTCGTCACAAAATGCGACATACTGGAGTAAAACCATATGAGTGCCGTGTGTGTCAGAAAAGATTTTTCAGAAAAGACCACCTCGCCGAACACTTTACGACACATACAAAAAGCTTGCCATATCATTGCCCCATTTGTAACAGAGGATTTCAGAGACAGATTGCCATGCGTGCACATTTTCAAAATGAACATGTTGGCCAGCACGACCTTGTTAAAACTTGCCCACTGTGTAGCTATCGTGCCCCCACAATGAAAAGCCTCCGAGTGCACTTTTTCAATAGGTAATTATTATTTATTACTTTCTTATCTTTGTGTATTCTGTCTATGTTTTAACTAATAGAAAGAGATAATGATATGATGATTTGAGGGAAGAAGGACGTTATGTTTAAGAGATTAGTTTAAACCATGTCATAGTAATTATCCTCCTCAATGAGTATAAGTTCACTACCAGTGTCATTTATAATGTATATTTTTTTAATTATATAATCACAATACAAAATAATCTTACCATCACATCTTATATGCCCATTGGAGAAAATAGGGTTATAGATGTGATAAATTCATCAGAAAAAGTCGGCCTTCCCTATGATCTTCCTATGCTCGGGCTCATACAGGTCCTACGGCATATTCTTGTGTTGCAACGCTATTGTTATCCCACTGGTATATATACTAAATATTTTCCTTAAATTGATTAGTGTAACATGAGTGTAAAGGTAGTTCCTTCAAATATGCACCAAAAATATTTTTTTCCTTATTTTCCTTACATTCTACTTATAAATATTAATGAGTATGCTTACACCTGTGTTGAATACAATACTGTGATTATGTAATGTTACTACCTGTAATGTTGCAAGATATATTTTAAGGAAAATTCTCAACACTGGATAAATAGTTATTATTTATAAACCTGTTAATATCCACCTACAGCCATTTATATGTGTGGTTTGTTGCTGTGATAGATTTTACAATTGATAGGTGCATTGTTTACTTCCCTGTTATGTCTAGTTAGTTTTGCATTTCAAGGTAACTGGTACTACAAGGATGATTAGACTTTTATGGGTCCCTTTATTAAAAGGAAAAATCCATGTATTCGAAATACTTGTGTAATTCGTAAAACTTTTAACTTTTTTGGCTGAATATTTAGGTTAGCAGTAAATTAAAAAAAATTACTGCTAATTCATCGCACCGGTGTCAAATACATAAGAACAGATGGGACTTAATTTAAAGTATTGTAGAAGGTCCCATTGCCGGAATTCTGGACCAAGAAAGTACCCCTCGCTTTGTAGTCCCACGTTTTGTGAGTGTCCTATTCGGGGGCGGAGAATGGTGGACATTGCATTAATATTATACAACTAGCAATGACGATTACTGAATGCATTAATATTATACAACTAGCAATGACGGTAGGTCCTTTGATAAGAGGATAGATGCGACATCGACTATGACCCGCCCCGCGCTGCGTTACATCACAACCACCGTAGTGCTGACGAACGTTGTCAGCATTATGGTGACCATAATCATTATATATTTTTTAACATGCGTGTATCGTTGGTAAAATACGAGTGAGTAACCAAGTACGACCTCCTTAGAACTTTGCAAATCCATACGCCACCATTCGTTTTCCAGAGTGTAATCGTAATATTGTAAAATTTTTACAGGCATGGCATTGATCTGGATAATCCAGGGCCGGGCAATAACTCTGTTTCCCTACTGGCTGCTGGCATAGCTAATGCAGCATATGCTGATGGCATGGACGCCGGTGCAATAAGCGCTCTGGGGGCCCTAGGCTCAGGACTCTCCGTGTCTGTGGCTGCAGCGTACTCTGATAGCGGTGACAGCAATGGAGAGAGGTCACTGGATAATGCTACCCCACCCATGCACTACCTGACTCCACATGTTGAGATATCTATGGCCGATAACAATGAAACATTCTCGCCAGGACAAAATAATCACTCTGGTAAGTTTTTTATTACCTAGGAAACAGAAGAGCAGTGGGTTGCGCATAGTCATTGCTAGTCACCAACTCTCACAGATATCTGTACAACCAGAAGTTATGTGTGTTTAGCCAAGGGCAAAGCTGAAGCAAAACGTCTCACTTAACCCAACTACACCTTTACTAATCTTACAAGTCACTCATACAATATAGCCACCAAGTAACCACTGTTGTCACTGCTGCATAGCGTTTCTTGACCCGGAACTGTGAAAATAATTTCATTTTGATTCTGCTGTAGTACATATGAGCTTGTAGCTGGATGGGAGTACATAGTAGTTTATCTATACCTGTTTGTCGATACAAATTGTTGTGCTGATATTCAGTAGATAATTATTAAGCAATAATCTTTTAAATCATCATTGTCAGCACTTATTCCTTTACATGTTTCGGCTCAAATGTTGTCTATATTTGATTGATTTTAGCCAATATAGAATAAACCAAACTGTAATGATATACCGGATACAAATCTTTGAGTCGTACATCCATATGAAGTAGTCATACACATACAAGATTTTGCATTTATCACATTTGTAGGACAGGACTTTTTAGTCAGTTCTTTTATGAGCTCATGCTAATTTATTCAAAAGTTGCTAGTCCTTAATTTTCTGTACTCCCTACCACAACTCTCATAACACTACAGTATATTTTTAACACATATTCCATCATCATCAGCAATTGCATTGTGTAAATGGGACCATTATAAATATATCAGAGTGATTTTATTGTAATTAGTTTTGATTTTTCTTCAGAGTCGCGGATGAACGGCGAAGGCTCTAATTCGCCGCAGTCGGGCGACAGCGCCATGCCCAGCAGCTCTCTGTCCAGTGGTCTGCCCACCAATATAACTCCCTCCATCACGTTAATACCAATCAAACAGGTAGTTGACACTTCTTATGCATAACATAACATAACTGCAGGAAGGATAATTTATAATGCAAGCTTTAAAAAAACGGTAATTAATAAATGCAAGCTTAAAAAAACCGGCCAACAGCGAGTTGGACTCGCCTATGAAGGGTTCCGTAACAGCAAACAAATATATATATATCTCATATCTCTTAAACTACCAACTAGAAATTTTGCAAACCAATTTTCGTTCGAAGTTTTTATTAAATCCTTATCATCTCAATTTTATAAATATTGCTCTCGATTATTCGAGTTCCATAATTTCTGAGTAAGTTGTCTTTGACATCGTCTTCGGAATGAAGTTCCTTATCGAGCGTTGCGAAGGAGGCTAGACGGAAAAAAATTTAGACAGTTACGAACGGTAGTTGTATTGTCGTGACGATTAGTTTTGTTTTGTTAAGTTTATACAGGTTTTTGTACAGAACAAGTAATAAAATAAGAACAACAATGAATCCTGACAGTTTTTCTGCACAAGTTCCGGATATTGCTGATGGAGTTGGGTAAGTAGAGATTTTATTGTCTGTATAAGATAAGATCTCTACTGACCTAACTCCAACTACTTCGTTCCAAACCGGGTGTCTCTGGACACCTATCAACGTTTTTTTTAAATATTATTTAGGTACCTGAATTTTGGTTCATATAAAATGTGCATAAAAATGATGACATTATTATATATTTGAAAGCAAAGCATGTTATGAAACTGTGCGTGTAGGTATTTCATGTGAGAGTATTGAAAATTCGCCACTCCAGACTTATTATTCTTAGAGATAATATATAATTGGTCGAATGAAAATATGCATATATTTTTTGCCGAAAGTGGGATGGGGAGTGGGGAGTGTAGTTACTCAAGCGCGTCACAAAATTTTATGGTGGACTACCTGCATCCTGATGACCCCTTCCACCAAATATGGGCTGTATAGATATAAATAAATTTACACTTGGAAATTTACATACAGCTATATTATATTTGACGATTTCCATAATTCGAATGAAAATTATAGCCAAATATAAATTTTGAGGGATTGCCCTGCTTAAAATCCCCCTGCTTAAAAAAACACGAAAAGCCCATATCTGCTGGAAGGCTTCATCGGGATGCGATGTAGCCCACCGTAGAATTATCCGTCTCGCTCGAATAACTACACCCCCTCTTCTGCACCCCCCACTATTAAAATCGTGCGCGTATTGTTGACTTGAAAAAAAATTATTTTATTTTTCGATATTCTCAGATTTACAACTAAATATTTGCAATAGCGTAAGATATAAACAATAGACGGCCATTTACAAGTTTCCACCGTTAATACATTTAGTTTAGCATGAAAAACCGTGTGGGATGTTAGTTTTTATTAAAAAAATGAGCTTATTGGGAAAAAAAGATTACATAAGAAACAAATGTTTCTTTTAATTCTTATCAACCATGTAATTGCAACATTACATATTATTATTAAGATTATATATGTTTCGACTTTTTTAAATATGAAAATTTACGAGAAATATGCCTGGTAATAGCTCTTTAAATGTGAGAAGACTAATACTAGCCTTTGTGTTTCTATCATACGATACAGATCGTACATCTGGTTCACTGGATACTTAACTAAAGGACTTACAAGCATAAATTGTAAATGATTATGTACAATCATGGACTCTAAGAGAATGATAGTTCAGTATGAAATCGTTTGTCTTAGTAATTTTATGTAAATCAATGGAACTAGCATTTAAATGTTTGTACACCTTCAGGAACCCAACGCACACGAGGAGTGCGGAGACAGGGATGGCGAGACCAACGGCGACAAGCGCGACGTGAGCTCGTCGCTATCGACGCTCATCAAGGTCTCACCGCTCAAAAGCCTGTTGCGCGAGGACTTGCGCCGACGCATCTCCGCGCGCGGTCGCAGCCGCGGCGCCAATGTGAGTTGTCTATCACTATTCAACATACAGTAAGGGCGACAAACTGGACGTGAACTCATCGTCACTCATCAAATTGTCGCCGCTCAAAACCCTGCTGTGCGAGGACTTGCGACGAGAAATCTCTGCGTGCGCACGCAGCTGCGGCGTCAATGTGAGTTGTCTATCAGTATTCAGCATTATACCAACGGCGACAAGTGTGTCGCGAGCTCGTCGCTATCGATGCTCACCAAAGTGTGAGAGGCACGAGAGCCTGTTGCGCGAGGAGTTGCGGTGACGCATATCCACGTGCGGAAGCAGCAGCGGCCGCTATGTGAGTTGTCTATCTGTATTCATAATATAGTAACGACGCAAAATCGACATAAACTCATCGCTATCGACGCTCAAAACCCTGCACCGCGAGCACTTGCGGCGAAAAATCTCCGCGTGCGCACGCAGTGCACGCGTGCCAATGTGAGTTGTCTATCAGTGTTAAGACATATAAAGCGAGGCAGACAAGGTCAGGCCAAATCGAAAAGCAACCTGTACGTTGCGCTCGATCTCATTGACTGTCTAGGTGCTAGATAGACGATCGAATTGAAGGATCGTATTGATTCTTTGGTCTGTGTCATCCATACCTACTATTTCCATTTAATAAAAATAAATATGTGTATATTATTATATTAGCTCACAAAAAAAATCTTAAAACTATATGTCAAAAGTACTAGTAAATTTATAGGGAACGAAACATGAGAGAAAAGAGATACCACAAATTACATGTATACTAGCTGACCCGGTAAACGTTGTTCTGTCGGGTTAGGTGAACAGGCCTTATCACTTATAGTAACTTTTTTTAAGACAAAGTTTGATAAAAATTGGTAAAGCCGTTTCGGAGGAGTAGGTTAACTAACATTGTTACACAAGAATGTTATATGTAAGATTGTGGTTAGTTTAGTTTTTATCCACTTTTTTACTGCTTACAATGTATCATAACCCTTTAACTTTTGATAGTAGATGAAATCCGTGTCTACTAGTTTTTAGTTTAAATCTTAATAGAGTTACCAATTCTACCAATTTCAGAAGAAATTTTTGGGAAATATATTATGTACACATTTTACAATTTTTTGGAATGTAGGTATAGACAATCATCAATCGACATGGCCAAGGTATAGGTATACTTTGAGCCTAATAATAATATTACATAGTTATTAGCGCGTTATTTCTTTAATTCAAATATAAATATTTGTTCTATAGAAACCAAAATTTGAATTCAGTTTTGTATAAAATACAATTAAATTTTAGTCATCAATTAAGATAAGCGACGGTCAGCCTGTCAGCCTGTGCCCTGTATAATTATATATATATAATTAAAACGAGGGTAAAGTACAGATTACTGTGGTGCTGTACTGTACTGTGTGATTAATGTAGTATATAAATGTGCGCTACTATATTGTTTATGAGACCCATGGACACTGATAGTTTGCTTGAAAAGAAAAATTTGTGCAACACCTTCACGCCAGATTCTTAATGCGCCAGGTGGAGCGAAGGGAGTGCTTATTAAAGGTTTAATATACTTCCACCATACAAAGAAAGGGTAAAAGAATTTTACTAAATACGAGGATTCACAGGCTCGCGCGTCCCCATCGGAAGGCGGCGCGATCACATCCACGGGCGGCGGCGGCGACGCGGCGTGTCCGTCTTCTCTCGTGTGCACCTACTGCTGCATCTCCTTCCCCGATAGCACGCTGTACTTCCTGCACAAGGGCTGCCACTGCGACGCCAACCCCTGGAAGTGCAATATCTGCGGTGAGCAGTGCTGCAACGTGTACGAGTTCAACTCGCACCTGCTCAGCAAGAGCCACCAATGACTGTTGGCGGGGGGGCCGTTCGACTCGCAGTAGCACACGTCCGCATACTGAGCACTTCATACATTCACGAGCGTCGGTGCTGTCTCGATTTTAATATCCGAGGAGTTAGGGTTCTATGCGGTGACGATATATCGATTTAGATAATCGAGAAATTACGATCTTTATTTTATTTGTTTTATTATAAGTTTTCTTTATTGTTATGACTCGAGACCCTACGACGCGAGTGAATCGATTTTACATTCTCGTATGAATTTCAACACGTTAGTTTTCTACTTAGAGTTTCCTCACCGCACCAGGTGGAAGTGCTTCGAATATGCTATACGCTGAACGCCCCCCGAAGCTGTATTTAAAGTGCAAATTGTTTGATGGTTATTTAGTAGTAATTATAGTTAAATGAGAGGAGGTATATCGATATTTAGGTTTAATCGAGTTGGCGAAAGATTTCTTTCCAGTTGGAAAGCGGAGTGAATCGACATTCCAATTCGTAATGTATACATTCCATATACAGAGATTTTATAGGCCTTAGAGCGGATACTTTGGTGGGGAGGGGAGGTGATACTTGAATCGTTTGACTTAATATATTTTTATTTATAATTTAATTCTGTACTTAACTGTACGAGTGTTATTCGAAACAATATTTACAAAGTATTTTGGTGCGATAGTGAATTATACAAATGTTTTATTGAAACTTATGAAAGAGTGTACAAATTAATATATTTTTACATTTTGCTGTTAATGAAAATGCGCAGGCAAAGCCTCGGTTCTCAGTTATTATATTTACTTAATGTGATCGATTAATAGACCGGAATTACGAATTCTACATTCCAAGAACTTTTTTTTCTATTTAAAGCATGTAATGCGAGTCCTCGACTAATATTTAATTTACAAGATTTTTTTGTTGTTATTATTTATTGTCTAAATTATGATGTGGTTGCATCGTTTTGTACTTAAATTATTGTTCTATTGGAGTGAGACGGAAGACATTCGCACTTGCTCAATCACTCGAGTGGCTCAACGTGTTTATAACTCATAGAATAGATTCGCACAAAATAAACTTTACGAAATCAAATTCTAACCGTAAATAGCCGCTCGTACGGCGGACCACAAAACCCGAAGGATTTACTCAACTTTCGATTTGTCTCTGTCACTCTGATCAAATTATTCATATCTGATAGATATATTCTAAGGACCACCAACATTCAACATTCATAATGTTTGATGCCACCTGTTCACCGTATTGCCTTAATAGTTAGGATTACACCAGGGAAAGCCCACGCAGGAAATTACGATTTTTTATCTCAACTTTCGACAAATGTTCAGAGCAGTAAATGTGTGCGTAAAATTTGGAGATATTATCAGAAGTATATTTAAACAATTTTATATGGGTTTATTTGACTCTAGCCAATGGCAGTATAAAAACAATATTGCAATATTTTTAAACGAAGATCGAAATTAATTAAAATTATTTATAATGTTCAATCATAAGCATAGTATATTTATTTACATAGGGAATGTAGACAATGTGAATTTTTTAATTTAGTATAGAATTGAAACTCCGGCAGAATCCGTCGTGGCAGGCACACACAAATATCTATCATGTTTTTTAAAGTTTACTTATATAGGTTTATTTGTCACTGGCAGAATGTAGCAAAAATTAAAACTTTGGTCAATGATAACAGAATACGTGTTTGTAAAGGAGTTCTAACGTAATATGGAGTGTAGTAACATCTCAGCACTCCATATCACGTTTCATGCGTGTGATATCTGCCGGTGAATGGTGCGAGTACTTACAGCTGGACGACGGCACTTCGGCCCGGACATTCCTGTAGCTAATAGGTACTTAATACCGGTTGTGGTCTTGCCTGTTAAGTTTACGAAATTGAATAAGGTGGAACTGTAACGTTTACCAACGAAGTTGTATATTATGTTTTGTTATTGACTTGTGTTTGTGTAGGCGGCGCGCGGTGGCCGGCGCTGCGTCCCCACCTACGGACCTAGTGAGTTACCTGAAGCGAGCGACATATATTTATTTATACATATTCTTTAATATATTCCATTGTTGGTTTTGTTGTTCGGTCCTCGGTTTGATCGCGGTGAAATGGTAAATCGTCTTTTATTTAAAAAATAATATCGGTTTATTGTTTTACTCTTATCGCCGGCCTCAGTGTATTATACTTTGGTCTCCGCCGCTGCGCCGTGTGTTAGCACTAAGTCTAATAGAGTTATATTAAAGCTATTAATATAATTAATCGGTAACCCCGTTGGGCGCCTTTAAATAATCCGTCCATATCTAATATAGATATTGCCTTTAATATTTAATAGAGATAATATATTTATAGATTTTAATATAAATTAAGAAGAGATCTTAAGTATATAATATTTACATATATTTACAGAAGTAGTTGAAAATTCTATCTCCTATTTAACGTGCGGTCGTTATATAGATTTATTTATTTAGAAATCGATTGTAGGAACAACGATACATAATTGATGGTAATTTTTTAATTTTTATTCACAAGAACACCATAACGAAACAATGTCAATTGATTAGTGACTTGCAATCTTAAAGTAGACCTTTATTGAATTTATTGTTTAAAATAATGGATGCATGGGTTTATTTAATTTGAAAGTGGTGCAGTTGTTAGTTGGTTCGCATCGCGCGCTGTAGAGCGCGCCACCGTCCACGGGCCGCCAGTGGCGCTACGCCACGATGTAGTGTAGCAATCCTCACCTTAATACCAAAACACAGCTTACCAACATTTTAGTTTTGTTTTAGTTGTTACGTGTGTAATATAAGAGTAGGTAATCGTTTTAAATGCAATTATTTGTAACGGTAAACAGGTTCAGATCGTTGATATTTGCTGTTAAATTTATTATGTTATTAATGTAAGATAACGAGTAACATATTTTACTAATGTATAGAGGAGGTTTATATTGTGAGTGATATAGAATATATCATGTATAGCATATCGTGCCTTAGATCAGTAATAACGGTTTACGAGATTTCCGGACGTAACTCAAAATAGATGTGTGCATTTTTCTCTGTAACTCCGTCACGTTAAAAGTTATGTTACACAAGTATTACGATATTAAAATGAAATGTTATTTATTTATATAGATAAATATTTGCAAAATGGCTGTTTGCTTGTTTTTATGGTAAAGTTTATTTGCAGTGGAAGTAATGAAAATATTATGTATATTATGTCTATTGTTGCCGTGTTGCGGTGTCTTATAATGAAAGAATGGTACTTATTACCGGGTACACTATTTTATTTATTTTAATATTATAATTTGGTAAAGGGTCTATTAAACTATTAATAAATTATGCAACAAAATATTTGTTTTATTTAATAAACATCCTTTTCTATCTATAGCACTTGCGCTACATGATGTTATGCGTGAGATATTTCCAAATAATGATTCGAGAATAAATGTAATTAAGTACAAAAATAAATTATAAATTTAATTAATACATTATTAACTGTAAATAAATTAAGAGGAACGTCAAATGCTGGGAACGGGAGTTTAGTCAACAGGCAACCCTATCGCTTAATAGACATCAAATCAATACTAAGTTGACACCAAATTATTTCGGTCGATGCAGTCTGCGGGTCTAATGGTGTTAGCCGCAGTTGTAGCCGTTAGGCTAGTTTCACAACTGTTAGTAGGTCCATACGGGCTCCAGGAACGGAGAATCACGTGAGGCGCTAGGTCACCAATTCACAGCGACGTGGGTATCTTCGATTAAAAATGTATAGTTGATTGAAAACAGGACGCAAGGTTTTTGAGTAACCGAATTAATTGTACGATTTGCAGAGTTTTCAAGTATCAAACTTTTAGAAATAATACTAGCACTTATTTTCAACGAGTGGCTTTTGCATAGAGATGCCATAGGCAGTTCAATCGTCATCTCGGAGAATAGGGGGGGTTTGGCAGAGAGAGATGAATGAAAAAAGAGAGACGGAGAGTGAACTACATTTGCTGTCTTTTTCGACAAATTTGTTTTGGAGGCTAGCAATAAACCAAAACTCAGTAGCTAAATGATGTGTATTAGGTGTAGCGAGCGAGTAACCAAGAAATAAAATTAAGAAAACATTGATGAATTATTGTGTAGGTACTTGTATGAATTGGTTTATTATCACTGAATAATTATTATTTCATATAATACAAAGATAGAGAAAATTTAACTAGTTGACACTACAGTTCATTGGACATGTTTATTGGACACATGGGCGGATCCGCTCCGGATGAGAGATAGCCTGTTACGCCGTCTTCCTCCCAGCTCCGACCATTTGGAACATTTCTTTAACGTCATAATTTTTCGTGCATGAACCTGGCGTTTATGTACATACCTATTGCCTAACGGTGATACATTTAAGGAAATAGGCAACGACTGAGGTAACTGAGATTAATCCTCCGGCAAGAATATAGGGTAGGGCTGTCATAAGCCAAACGTGCTCGTCCAAGACTATACAATGTGTAACAAAAAATCTGTTGTTCCGTTAAGGAACATTATACATATGCATTATACCATTACTGAAATTCAAAGTTCCATAAAATCAAATGATGGTCAGTTATGAATGAAACAATGATCGATCAAACAGAAAAATATTGGTATATATATTATATACGTATTATATACTTAATATACGCGAATTTTACTCATTACAATAAAACTATTTCTACGGATTTTATCACGGTTTATTTAATTATTTTAGCTTTACAGCAACCTTGGTCGCCGGTGGACTGGTAGGTCACGTAAAAATGGTTGCTGTGAAGCTTCTGAAACGTCAGGTTACTTAAGTAATTAAATGAAACGCGATAAAATCCGTATAAATAGTTTTATTGTAATAAACAAAAAATATTTACTATCTTCGCGTAGTACATTGCACGAACTACACCTCTAAGATATAGGTACGCGGTGTTCGTGTGATAGGTTTAATTAAGGTGTGGCCTCATCAAGTGAAACTAAACAGCAACGTAGCGGCTGGACGTTACGGTACATGACTCTTCTATATAAACCAGACTAGAACTGCAAATGTCTGTTTTTCCTGGGCGAATGCGCATAAATATGGAATAATAATTGCAATCACGTCGCATTTACTACACCACATTAGCATCATGAAGTGCGGTGACTAATCGCTGCAGCGTACTTCGCCGTGTGCGCTTGCGCTTTTATAGCGGTAGCTTTTTTATGCGATACTTTCAGGCGTGATTTCCTATCGGAAGGATGTCCGTGTTATTTGAGATTGTTTTCGCGAGTGTTCCGTGTTGATGATGTCGTATTCCAAATAGCAATATTTTAATATTTTGATGTGTCACGGATGATCGACTGTATAATGTAGTGCACAGGTTGTACGAGGACCTGTATGCTGTTCTAAGGAAATGATTGCCGTCGGTGATTGCATTCCAAAGTCTGCATATGAACAAAACCGACAGTGAGCACAGCCGCGATTTACATTTATTTGATGCGCGAAGGCCGAGATTTCACGACGATGGCATTGAAGTCCACGCTCGGTGTGATGTGAAATCTGGCTCAACTACTTGTGTCTTTGGAGAGTGTTAAAAGAGGATGGCCAGTATCTGTATCACTATATATTGTCGAGTGTAATATCTTCTACCATGTGATTACGAGCGTAGACTGGCGCAATATCTAGTAGGCGCATTCCTGTGCCGCCTACACTGACGAGTGCTCTTTCGTTAGAACGGCTACGTTTAATGATGAATACAAACAAAATTTACAAACGTTTTAATAAAATTCAACTTGTAATAAATATAATGTACCTCTTTTAATACTATAAGTTATCTTTTCAATATTTTCAAATACTGGTTTATCATTATACACATAAATTAATTTCTATGAAGACTCTGTGATCTTAAATCCAAGGCCCACTAGAATCTATATTCGGAATAAAAAAATGACAAAGTTTTGTTGACTTGGTTTTACGAGTAAACTTTCTTTTAATTTCTAGTTTATTAAATCCAATTTAAAAATAATTATCTACGCTTTTCTTAATCAAATACTAGTAGTATATATATTTAAAAAAGTGTAATGGGTAAAACAACACTTGTTGATGGCGATAACAATCCAACTTCTGATTCTGATCCTGCAAAATTGTTGGAGGCAGCTTTGCTACAGATGGACGGAATTATAGCCGGTAAGTAGGAAGTTTCAATAAATATTAAAATAAATTAATAAAGTAATTCAAGTAAAACTTGCTTTTGTCATATTTTCAAGTTTAATTAGGGTGTAAACACACAATCAATTTTTGCGAATACGTCCAAAAGTTTGAAAAGTCTAGTAAAGTGCACAAAAATAACAATGATTTAGTGTAAGAATTTAAAAAATAATTAGGGTTATAAATGATATGAAATCTTAAACAAAAACTAAACATAGGTAATCTATTATCAAACTTTAAGTTATATACTTTATTTTTATGAGAAATACCTTTTGCCAGTTGTTTTGATAGGTGTTAAAAAGACTGGCTTCTTTTCCAAACAAATTTCAACGCATTTAGCGTTGAAATTTGTTTATCTTCAATTTTCAAGCACAACATTACTATAAAATAATTACTCAAATATCTAATCATTAGTCTTTAAATATCATTATATATTTATAAATAACTTATAATACATAAATTTAAAGAAGCAGTAATATCACATACACAATATCAATTCAACTACTTGTTTTCCATGGATGGCATACCCCTTCTTGGTCTTTTCTTGGTATAGTCTTCATCGCTGAAGGTTGCTTATCCTGGGAAGCCCACACAGAGACATTGACTAATTGGTGTTGTCGGTCCAGCGGTTTCCACTCTTGGGTCTTTAGTATATATATTTCTTATATGAATATTAATTTTAAATATAAAACTAACAATAATTATTTATTAATGTGACTTTGACTTAATATAAATTTTTAAAAGTGCACTTGTAAATATTTGTATTACTAATTAATAAAATAATAATAACCTGTGGACTCGTGATAAGTTAACCACATAGCTAATAAGATAGTGGACTTTTTTTTTAAAATAAATTTAACACTTTCTGTACATAATAAGAATAAGACTTTTATTATAGAAATATTATTACATGTTTATGTGAAAAACATTGTTGGCAGGATTTGGCTCTGTGGTTTTTTTTGGTCATCAAATTTAAACATCATTTTTAATTCAATAATTGTATATAATATATAAATGAAACGCATTTAAAGAATTGGGTATACACATTATTTTTAATGGACATAAAATAATAAATAAAATTTTGTACAATTAAATAATTCTATAGATTTTAAGTTTTGAATGAAGTAAGACTTTAAGGGGTCACTGCCATGTGCCCAAACCTTAAGCTGTCCTTTCCTATACATTTTGTTACACAGCAACATTGGGCATCCACAAGTTTTACTATGACCTCAATCTAAATAAGAATTAGTTTCGTATATGTTATAGGACATGAAAAAGTAATGGTAACAGAATATGACAATGTTTTGTCTTCTTAAGAAACTAGTAGTAAAAGTCTTGTTTAAGAATTGAGTTAAAGATACAAACTGTTTTTTTTTTACTTTAGACAGTTTGATTTGAACTTGACTATTTATTACTTCATAGTGCTAGTGTTCTATGACCTTTTGATACTAAAGTTTCTCACTATAAAATTACTTAAATTGATGATATTGTGCTGCTCCAAAGTTCTTACCTGTCTGCTATAAATGACTGAGACATCGGCAAAGTAATAATTTTAAGTGTTACAGTTCATACAGCTACAACATAATGTAAACACACATTATACAGTACTTCAGTGTACACACAGCCTTAAAAAGTATAAACTATCTAAAAGCAATAAGGATCCTTTTACTTTTTAGTAATGAAACTGAAGCTCAATTCTAAACAAAAGATCATGTGAATGTAAACTGCTGGTAAGGTATTATTTATGTGTAAATGTAATCTGCGCCTTAAAAAGGGTGCAAACTGTTGAGCAAGGGGTGGCGTGGCGCCAGTCGGCCGCTGCAAACCGTCGGTCCACACGTCCCGACGGCCGCGCGGAATACGCGGTCCACCTCTTCCACCCCCCTGGCGAAACTAATTGTCTCGCGCGATTTTACGCGACATTGTGTACAGTTATATAAAAATAAACTCAAGTTACGTAATTTTTTCTATATAAAAAACATGCCTGTGTCATTTGTGATGTGATTTTGAATAGTGCAAATATACATTTAAACGATTCAAGATCATAAATCGACGCATACAAACTGTTAAAAAGTTTTGTGATAGCAAAAAAAAATTAGAACGCCGAGTTAATGTGTCATTGATATCATACACTGCATATCTTTAAAAATCACGCACAACCTTGGGTATGACGAGTCGAGATAAAAAAATTCATTTACCTGCTCGTATCGCAATTGTTGTACAATGCAAATTGTTCTTGATATCACCACCATTGTCCTGGTATTCCTCGTGGGACCTAGTGCCTGTGCAGTGGGACCAGATTATTAACATCGTTTATCCATCGGTTATCGGCTTTTCTTTTCTTGTTTTTCCGCAGTAGTTAAAGAGTTAAGAATAAATTTTAAGCGTAATACATTTTTCGAGGAGATACAATTTAAATAAAAATGCCTGAGAAACGTTAAACAATTATTGGCCACTGGTGGTTCTTCGCTACTACAGATTTGACCTGGCTACGTATAACGGAGGAACGCTCAGACTCGAAAAGCACTTGGTTGAGCTCGAGGTGGAACTGGAAAAATCCGATGGCACGTTCTGGGGCTATGTGAAGTCCGAAGACAAGGCGAGGACAGCATAACTCTGCCATCAGGTCACCTATTCCACTTCAGGGAAAGCGACACTTCATCACAAGGCGGCGTGGGTTTCCTCGTGAACAAGTTCCTCGTAGGCAACATCGTGAAAATGTCTAGTGTGTCGGGTAGGGCGGCGTATTTCATACTTAAACTCAGTAAGAGGTACTAGAGCTTTAAAGTGATACAAGTATACTCACTAACCTCGACACATTCCGATGACGACGTGGAGACAACCTATGAGAATGTTTCAAAAAGGCTTCAAATAACACCTGTAAGGCCCACTTCAATGTTGTTATGGGGAACTTCAATGCCAAGGTGACAGTACGAAATGGTGTCGAATCGAGTCTGGGACCACACGGAGTCGGGAGTCGGGCAAATGCTGGTAAACTTCACCGAGAAGGAGGGCCTTTTCTTAATGAATTCATCTTTTAAGAGGAAGCCCCATAGGAGCCCCGATACTGTCATAAAAAACGAGAATGACTCTATTTTGACGGACCAAAAGCATTTATTTAGGGATGTCTCCGTGATCAACAGGTTTAAAACCTGAAATGATCACCGCTTGGTTAGAGGCTCTCTGAATATAGGCTTTCGACGCGAGCGTGTCCGATTAGTACAGTCCACTCTGACCGTCCGACCTGACTTCCGACTAACCATGGTAGGTTCCGAAAAATTCTAACTGGAAATAAAAAACCGGTTCGATGCCCTAGATATGTCAGAAACTACAATGGACATTGCGAAGTAATGAGTGGCGTGATTGATTGCATGCGAGGCCACGCCCCGCGGACCCACGGGTGAAGGATATTGTAGGAGTAAGTATACGAGCAGGAGAGCTAAACTCTCAGATGAGACGCTTGGACTTATGAAGGAACGCAGAGCACACGAAGTCGTTTCGTCTGCCGATGTCAAGCTTCCTTCAAAGCAAATCCGCAAACAAATACGCCGAGACCTTCGCAGCTCAAATACGCAACGGGTTTCTGATGCGATTGAGCAGAATAGAGGGTCGAAGGTTTTTTTGGAGAAGCTTGGAAGAAGTCATCTGACAAAGGTTAGGACTGATTCTGGGGTTACCGTTTATTCTAAGCTTGGGATCTTATCAGAAATTGAGGCTTCTTATAGCAAGTTGTATACATCGCACGCTCCTCATCCCGATATCCTAAACTATCCGCGTGCAAGTCTAACACGACATTTTTCAGGCAATCTGCCGGACGCTTGAGTGAGATTAGTCTGGATCTTGCGCAGCTTAAAGGAGAAAAGCTCCGGGGAGGGAGGGAATTAAAGTCGAGCTTCTTAGAGCAGGAGGCAAACCTGTATTAAGAGAGCTAAAAAAAAATTTAATTTTGGCGGGGCAGGTACGTCCCAAGGCATGGCTTGGAAGTGACGTTGCTTTCTTTTTCAAGAAAGGTGACAGATCACTTCTTCAAAATTACAACCAATTTCACTCCTCGGGCATATTTACAAGTTGTTATCAATAGTCTCGTTTAATCGTCTCACCACAAACGAATTCCAGCCACCAGAGCAGGCTTTATTTAGGCAGCAGGTTTCACTGATGATTTGGCACCACGGACCACATTTTCACCACAAGGCAAGTCGTACAAGACGTGCTTACAAAGGCACAAAGAAAAAAAAACGTCGTACAAAGGCACAAATAATCAGCCGCTGTGCCAGCGGCACTCCATTGGTTGCAAAACAGGCAATTTAAACATCGAGGTCAGTTATCAAGAGAAGCACTTTCAATGGGGAAATTCTTCATTGCTAATCATATAGATTGTTTTAGGGACTTCAAATTATCATGGCGTTTATAGCAAGCTATACTTTCTGAAAATGACCATAAATCATAATCCAGCGGATTAAGGTCGGGACTAGGTGAATGGTAGTCTTCAGCTCTGATCAAGTCCGGAACGTTCGTTTTAACCAAGATTGAGTGGATCGAGCATTGTGATCTGGTCCCGAGTCTTACTGGGAGGACCATACTTGTTTATTGAACATGGTGCTATTAAGGAGCTTAACAATAATGCCCACACTGCACTCTGTCGACCACTTGGGAAGTTCCCTTGGAGCTTTCAGAATAAGTACGGTCACTTTGTTTGTTAAAATGTTGCTCAATTGTAAAAAAAATCTTATCCGTATTCAACATTTTTCTGTGGCCCCACTTTGCGTACGCAAATTGGGGTCACAGAAAAATTAAAAAAAAAAAAGCGATTTTGACACCCTATCCACCTTTAATTTATCAGTTAAGAAGTGATCAGTGCGTCTTATAGGCTGCAAGTCCTAAGTCATCTCTTAAAATACGCGACATGGTTCTAGATGCTATCTTCATTTCCCGCGATGAAATCTTTTGCTTTCGTGCAGGATTTCTTTGAATTGTTTCCCTTACTGCTTTGACCACCTTTTACGTACGGACACCACGTGGACATCCAGATCTTTCTCTGTCACAAACAGAGGAAGTCTCATTGTACTTATTAATAGCTCGTTACACAAACATTTCTCTAATACCAAGTGTTTGATGACTCCCTACCTGTTTTGTGTAATGCAATCACAGCGTTTCGTTTTCTTTACCACCTCACCCCCTTTTATATCTCAAAATATTGTACAATGTATTGGCGGAAAAATTAGAAAACATAATGAACCATCGTAAAAAAATTACAGATTGCAAATTCAAGTACAAATAACAAATATGATCACGTTCTTGTTTATTTGTTTGTTTGAACGCGATAATCTCTGGAACCACAAGTCGCATTTGAAAAAATCTTTTTCTGTGTTATATTTATCACATGCATGAGCTACAAGCCCGCGACCAATGGGACAGGAGTTAAACGGGTGAAACAGGACGTTGCTAGTATATATTTATACATACACACAGTCTTGAAGTGGAATGGATAGTCAAAGTAGACGACGATAAATGTACTTAGCAGCTATCGTTTTGGTATGACGTATTGGTGAATCTATGATCAAAGCTATATCTTTAACAGTTATCGGACTAGGTACGCCACGTAGCGTGTGAAAATAAAGGCCCGACTCCCCACTTTTCCGCAGATGAGAGTAGACGCATTTGAATAGCTAGGAGTGTTCCTAACCATTTGTAGCACGAGTGTGCCAAAGCGACGATTACCAATATACCCGAGCCAGATGCAATAATCAAATTCCTAAATAAAGACCTCCGTGGATTTAATACGATGACGATGATAATGACATAAAATATTATTTCATTTGGAAACGAGTTGCGTTGAGCGCAAAACGAGTTCAAGTATAACATTTATAGGACTTCGTGTTTTATTTTCCTTTGCAAACGATGGCTTCGTGAACTTTTTTAATTGTGGTCGGTTTTCGGTTCAGGTGTTTGGCGTAATGTTTTTTATGATTCATTTGGCTCCGAGTTCATAATTCACAAACTCTGGCTCGATGCGACATAAAGGGATCGAACCAGAGTTTAATTACTTTTTGCATTATTATCAAATGAGAATCTCATTTATTAGACTACACACGGTAAATAAAACGTCTACAAACAATACAGATAAAGTTGTCGTGATATTTGTTCTCTGTGTATACACAACATACTCGTCACCTTCATAGGGGCATGCCATTAAAACACTCAGTGATTTTTTTCGACACGACCAGAAACACTTGTTCTTGTTAGACATTGTAATTCCCTGGACAATCTCGGGTGGTTTTATTCTTCATATACATATATTTTTGTTTTTAACACGTCTGCAGGACGGGTAAATGTTTTTCGCGAATCTTCTTTTAATTTCTTGCTGTATAGATTTACACGGTTGAGGTATCGTTTGATATGGCTTACTCCAGAATTTGTAATGTTTTACCTGTAACTCTATTTTTACTAATACAATGTTTAAATATGTATGTTATAATAGATTATGAACCAACTTATTAAGCAGATGCCAAAAATATTACGTTTGTAAATATTTGGGTGATATTTTAGGAGTTTAAGTAGTGTGACTGGTGGGGTGGGCCAAGACTATTCGCCTTTTCCGCTGTCAATCGAGACTTCAGCCCCAATACAATGCACATCTAAGATCTCGAGATTAGAACCAAATTTAATTTCTACAATAAAATATACCTACACTTTACAAATTGTGACTGATCGTGTGACTGATGGAATATTGCGTTGTGACTGTACCAAATCGACCATATCGAATAAAATAAGTTCCATTGTGTTTTCTAAATTATTGATACAAAAATAAAAATTTAACTAATACACATTCGTTAAGATTAAATAAGTTTCACATCAATTGGATTCAGATCGATAAAAATAATCAGAAATGTATACAAAAATGATACATTTTCCCAGTTCCGTGGAATAGCTCGACTATTACATGTTGACCAGTGAGCGATACTGTATAATGGATCATTGTGTTTTGATTGTTATGGATTGCACAATTATATTATCCTTTAAGAATTTATTGAATACAGTCGCGTGGTCATCACGTTCAAATAATGCTGCTATGAAATATTGCTTGAAGATCCTTCGTACGGAGCTATTGGCAATTATGTAATCCTCACAAAGTCATGCCAAGCCCTGTTTGTTTCAGCGTTTATTGAGAGATATCCTGCCCATATTCAAACGTGGCCCGATGCGGCGTTCCGTACCGCCGTGCCTCTCTCTATATTGCTTTTCCATGCCAAATTGCTGCAATATTTTCAGCGTTTGTTTCGAAGAAGCAAATTATAAAATAAAGGTAGAAACATTTTACAAAGTACACTAGAAAAACGTTGGTATTTTGATGGCCTTTCATAAGATATGTAGTACATAAATTGACTTTTGCATTAGCGACACTAATGTAAATAATATAAGTAGCTATTTATTGATGATTAGATTGTAATATCTGTAATCTTTATACTGGGTGTGTTATGTCACGGTTTTGGTTTGAAATCCATTAAAGGCTTATTACATATCTTTCGTCTAAAAAGAATCAGTGATGTAAAATAAAGCTTCAAATCTTTATTTCACGCGATGCTAATGCTAGTACGGAACTAGATTAAAATTCACATACGTTTGTTTATATTTAGTGTTGCAAGTTTTCACTTTGATCACGAGCGAGGTGGACTCTACGCGCCCCACGCGGGTTACTTAGCAGACAGAGTTCAAAACAATCGCATATCTCTTAAACTATCTAATCGATTTTATTTGTCTTCTTTGCTCTATGGTTCAAAGCAACTTTCGTTTCATTAATTCTATGATTTCTATAATAATATTTTTCCACATTTTTCTCCTCGGTAGTTAAAAAGTTATGCAATATAAAGAAATGTGGGGAATACTTCATGAAGCAATTTTCAATAATTGCAAAATATAAATAGTATTATGTATATACAGGGTTACATGGAAATTAGTACTGAATATTAAAGGATGTTATTTTTCAGGTTATTTCTGATGGATTTGTCATACATATCATATAGTGTCCGAAACTTAACCCTACAACTATTAAGATTTTTATAAAAAGTCCCCCCTTATTTTTAACTCTTGTAACGTATATTTTGTGATTGGAGCAATTAGAAGGTGTTTTCTCTGTGTAACTACTTAGAAGACATGTCAGTAAATAAAATTATCTTCAAACGCTTAACCTAACCTTAACAGTTTAAAAAAAACAGCTCATAAAAGTGCAGAGTTGAAGAATTTTCACTAAGCGTTATTAACTTTAAAGAGGTTTTCTTCGAAAAAAATGTATGGTGCTCACTCCGCACGTTATTTTAAAAAAATCTGCATTTCCTTAGATATAAAAAGTACACAGAACATTGACCAAAACAACTATTAAAATAAAAAAGGTGGGTTTTGGTTTAGGTTAGGTTACCTCTTACATTGAGACGAGATGAGTTTTATCAACGTGATGGCTGTCCAGCTCACTACAGAAGAAGTGTACGAACATGGCTGGATGAAAATTATCCTAATAAATGGATCGGAAGAGGCGGACCCATAGCATGCCCAGCGAGGAGCCTCGATTTAACGCCGATGAACACATATGAAAAGTTTAGTTTACAATCGAATGGTTTCGATCGAAAGCGTGGATGTTTTGCGAGAAAAATGTATCAATGCGGCTAAAGTAATGAGGTGGGGTCTGCGAACATTAGTGGTAAAAGTTAATTTAAGAAAAAGAATGAGAATTTGCACAAGAAACGGCGGTGTCATGTGGAACATGAATTATATTTTTTTTTATTTAAGCTTTAGATCAATTTTAATCTAAATCCAAAACCCTACCTTTCTTACTTTAATTGTTATTTTGGTCAATGTTCTCTGTATTTAATATCAAGTGTTATACCTTTTTGCATTGCTAAAGAAGTGCAGATGTTTTAAAATAACGCGCAGTGTGAGCACCATACATTTTTTTTTCAAATAAAGCCTCTTTAAAGTTAATAACGCTTAGTGAAACTTCTTCAACTATGAGCTTTGTCGAGCTGTATATTTAAAAGTGTTAAGGTTAGGTTAAGCTTTTGAAGATCATTTTATGGACAGGCATGTCTTCTAAATAGTTACATTGATAAACACTCACTCCAGATGCTCCAATCACAAAAAAAATGTTACAAAAGTTAAAAATAAGGGGAATTTTGATACAAATCTAAAAGGTTAAATATGGAGATATTAAGGGAAAAGTTTCGGACACCGTATGACATGATCAAATCCATCAGAAAAGACCTGAAGAATAACGTCCTTTAATAAACAGTACTACTTTTCATGTAACCATGTATACTACCGAAATTCGTTAAATACAGGTTAAGGTATTTAACGAATTTCAGTACATATACGCATACATATGTTCACGCCAGTGCCTACTGGGGTAGGCAGGATGGTGTATATAACAAATCCTATGAGTGCACGATAAATAATAATGTTGAGACGTATCAAATATTATTTACCCTTTTAAAACAAATCGTAGACTAAACTAACCTCTATAATAAAATAATCCACATCATGACAAATATTTTCTAACTAGCGATCTGCCCCGGCTTGGCCCTGGCCTTATAACAGAGTTCGGATTTCTACCGTAACAAATTATACACTTAAACCTACCTCGGGAATCGTTCTTTTCTATAGTGAAAACCGCATAAAAATCCGTTCAGTAAATTTTGAGAAAGTCTGTCACAGACAGATATGAGCAATTTGTTTTATATTAATTATATAGATTCCCTTCAGTTCTAACAACATCGAGGTTGTACCGTAATACAGAAACATCACTATTTTCGTATGGCTTAAAAACATGGAACAGAAATGTTTTCCTTCTTCCTTTTCGCAATGGAGAAGTTACAGTACCTTTGTCGAAAATCTAGAAATTATTTTAGAATTTTGATATGTAAATTAATATCGTATATCCCTTGACACTCTCATATGTACCAGAAAGGTGTGTAGTATGCCGAATATGTTAATGTGCAAACAACATGACATACATACATACTTCTCTATTATGAATCTGAATCTTGAAATAAGCATCGATTCTAATCGTCTTCCTGAGATGAACAAGTATAACTAGCAAAATAGTGTATACATAAAAGGATTTAACTAGAAATCCCAGCTCGGGATAACAATGCTGTGAATCCGGGAACAAGCGTCTGCCTTATTATCAGCGTTGAAACATAAATGGAGGGATTCCTTGGGGAGCAGGCTCCTGCAGCAAGAAATACCTTACGTAATGTCAAAATGCCAATAATACTATGTCACAGCCAGTGGATATTAAGAGGGGCGAGAAAACAGGAAAATATAGAATAAAACCTTTTTAATTATATTTCTTTTGCGATTTTCCCGCCGTTTTCTTCAACACATAGCCAAAGATAAGATTGACCTCTTTTGTTAGGGGTCGTATACAAATATCGTGGATAGTCTAGTCTGACTTTAACTGCAAAAAGAGATAGTAATAGAATGAACCCTTCTTTTGCTATATACTTCTATATATACTTCTGCTGTTTATTACTATGCTTTATATTAGGTGGGTAACGTTTTTCGAGAGTATGAGAGAGATGTATGTAGATTTCTATGTCTACATCCTAAACGGCTCGACGGATTTTCACGTATGAGGTGTTTTTTGATTCGTCTGTGGGTGTGGGCTATCGCAATGCAAAGTTTTAAAAAACGCTTCCAAAAATATATAT
>JAFELO010010546.1:824607-858992 GCA_017140195.1 Eumaeus atala | reverse complement strand
GTAGTGAAAACTTCAGGACAGGGAAAAATATGAGTTCGCGTCAGCAACATGCTACGTAACACAGGAGAGTGCAAAACTCCTTGCACGCGTGGCAGCTACGCCGCGCACTCGTACCTCTTAGTTTGGAAGCAACGCGGCATTACAAGTGTGGGCTGAGTAAATACAGGCCTATGTTACTTGATAGTTTTCAGTTTTCTCTTCTTTCAGCAGTCCCTATTACTGACTGTTTTAACTTTTAATAATATTATAGCATAATTTTTATATATATAGAATAACAATTATGAGTGATTTGAAATTCTTGAAGGAAAATGAAAAAATATGAAACATGATATAAATTCCAATAACATGATATAAATTTTTGCTCCACCAATAAATTAGACATTTACTCATCTCGTTTTTTTTTTGGTCTCGTTGGGTGATACATCTGTGTACTGGATACCAAGAGAACTGAATGGGACGTGATGAGCGTGAGACTTGCGGATGACCCGAACCCCGTTCAAATCCCGCGGGTGCCGTTGGCCTCCTCTACTCAGGTGCCCCGAATCTGTCAGCTTCTATCAAGTGGCATGTCGTTTCGGCTCAATTCCTGGTCCGTCCGTCTGTACGTTGGTCATCACCATTTTCTCCGGAACGCTTGGAAGGGTCAAGATGAAATCTACGTCAAATATAAAGCTCTGCGACTTCTTAAAGTTCTGAGAAACCATTCTTCTAAGTCATGGATTGATCAAAAGATACAGCCGCTTATGTGCTATTTTCTATGGGATACAACGAAACCTAAAACCTACAAGGTAGGTCACTTCAATCTAGAATCATAAGATTTGGTAACTAAGAACTTACAGTACAAAAACGATTAATAAATAGGAGATAAATGTATCATTTAAGAGAAAACCATTAGAAACTAATACGTGTGGTTCATTTCGTACATAAACGGTCGGACGGAACTTACAAATTTACAATACTTGTGTCCCTCCTTGGTCAAAATCGGGAAATTGGGGAAACGGGGTGCCAGTCCGACTCGCACATGGCCGGTTTTTTACCACATCTAGTTGTAAGAGATACCATGATCAGATTAATCGCTATTATTGCTATTTATAACATTTTAGTTTTCCTGCGCTTATAACACTGGTAAATATGTCCTTATTAAAGTCCCGTTTAGGTAGTTGGAAACTTAACTGATAAATGGGCTACAAATTTCGGTTTCACATGTTTCAGCTGGAAGTAACTAATATGAAGTATTTATGTGGAAGTTAAGATTTATATATCGAATAGCTATTGTTACAGTACTTTCCGTTAACAGTATCTGTGTGATCCTAATGTAATTGTATTTTCAGTGACATCTAATTCAATAAAAAAAATCACCATTGTGTTAATGTAACATCTAATGTTTCCAAACATTTTCAAGACACATACCCCTCGGTACTAAAATGTTGTTCCATGAAAAAATATTTTTTGCCTTGTCTTGCACTGTAATGTTACTGCTACTCTACCCTGTATTTTGTTATGCAACAAATGTTAAATCCGTAGAAAACATCTGTACGATTATGTAACTGAGCACCCGTCTGCGAATAGGTAGAGCTCTTTAGAAACTGGGGCTTCGACTCGAGATTCATATTTTTTAAAACATTGCTATATTACCTTACCCTTCACTAACAAAATACAAAATTGTCATAAAATGGTAGCGCCATTGCTGTATTGCAGGGGAGGTACCTCTCACATTTATTTGACATCGCCGTCAAGTTATAACTATGATGTCGTTTCGGTGGCTTGTGATTATGGAGTGGCCTATTCGGGAGATTGTGTGGAGGAGGGCAACGCATCAGAGTAACCCTGCGAATGTTATGAACTGTGGCTAGTTGACAAGCTCCGATTGATATTTGCCAACTATGCTATACAAATAATAACATCAATAACAAAAGCATGTCTTCACGCCTGTTACCCAATGGGTAGGCAGAGCAACGGAGCGCCAGACATCTCAATACTTACATCTCTCATATTCCACGTGCCCTTCTGGCACTCCATTCTCCTTGACTCGCCGACTCGGTGTATAAAATTTTCATGTGTGTTCAACGCTAGACGATATTTATAATTTTAATTAATGTATTGCATATAACTTAAATGTTTACATTTAAATTACTTAAATGCTTACTTAAATGTTTAAATGTTTACATTTAGCAGCCGACACAATTATGATATTTAGACGTCAACCGTTAAATGTAGGCCTACGAAATATAGTCAGAGGTACTCAGCGTGCCATGGAGTTATGCCTGGTATTTCCCTGCGAGGTTTGGTCCGAAATTCGGAGATCCCAACCGACATAGCTCAGTAAGACAACTGCTGAAGTGACCGCACTGTTCGTAGACCCGATAACAGATGGGGAAGAATCGTTCCCGAGTGGCGGCCCACAATACAAGATTGAGCGTGGTACGGCCTCCTGCCCGATGGACTAATGACTTGGTTAAGATGACTGCTGGAACTTTTCATTTTGACTGCTGACGGAAGTGTCCAGTGCAGCTTCATCGGCTACTATGAGATACTTCGGGCGACGGTCTAGGTGAGATTGTGGACGATAGGGGGCAGACCCCCCCCTTCATTTTCCCGCACGTGGGAAGAATGTATCCGATAGTTATTTAAGATTAGATGAAGTAACTATTATTATCCTGTCCCCCCCTCTAACGAAGGGGGCAGCTCACGCGTGGTAGCGGTAAAGTTGCCCTAGCATTCTTGTGGGGGCTGGGGAAGCTCGTTGAATTATCATGACTGGGGGGAACCGTCCCCTCCTTCTACTACGATCGTGTAAGCAGTACGATCCTGGACGTATGACGTGGTGGAAAGAGTGGTGGGGCAAGCATGTAAAAAAAACATCAATTAAACGTGAAAAAATTTGTCATAGACAGACAAATTATGAAAGGTTAAGAAATTTTTCTAGAATTTGACGTTCAGACTCGACAGAGAACTGTTATTTGACAGAAGTACAATGAAGCGTATCCGAGCTGACTAGAACCTGCACAGATATACTTAGATATATACAGTTCGTCATATTACTGTCTGCACTTGGCGGGGATTCGAACCTGCTGTATGACACGCGTCTACTTCACATAATAAATATCATATTCCAGTCTTGTCTCGACTAAATAAAGTAGAACAAAACTACTTACCGGAATTAAAGTTATATTTTTAATGAAATTTATATATTTTTTAGTATCATTTAAAAGTAATTATCACTCGGAAGTTCGAAATTTGATGCCAATTACAAAAAAATCCCTTCTACTTTGAATACACTTGACACAAAAAAAAGCATTACGAAGATTTTAGTAAACTCTTTTTGCAAAAAAACAATGCCAAATGCCATCTATTGTTTGACTGTCATTATTTTACGCGTATCTACATATTATAGAAGTTATGCGTGTGTGCGTGAACTTCATGTTACATATTAAGTTTATAAATATTGTGCCAAATTTCAATTCACTCCATTCCGAGGGTTACAACCTTTTGCTTCACTATAAATGAAAAACAGTACACGGCTTATTTGGCTAAAACCGAGAGGCGCTGTTGGTTATCAATACTACAGTGTACATATTTTTACTCTTTCGCACAAACATTACTATTCGTTTAGTAATTGTTGATGAAGTTGGGCACAGACGTAAGTGGTAACCTGGAATAATATAAAAACTTTATGTATTATTCAGTATTAACAGTACAACGATACCGTAAACAAAGTACAAACTAACAAAGTTCCCAGTTACAACGAACGTCCTTCAAAATATAACTACGAAGTCGCCGGACAAACGCCCGTTATTTTTACTGAAGTCTGCATTTTAATCTAGGCCTCAAAGATAGCCTGCGGCATCGCTGGCGTTGGCATCAATGTTCCTCGCAGACACCAGACAATCATGGGCTTTTCATTTGAAGAGTGTTCTGTATAGCGCGCTTAAAACTATACTGCTTAGAATAACAGGAACACACTTGGCTGATTGAAAGTAGTAAATTGATTTTGAAGGATGAAATAATTTTATTGAAAAGCTAATATCAATTGACAACACAGATACTGCGACCAATAGAGGTAGCCACTCAATTAAAATAAAACTAATTAATTAACTATGAAGTATGAAGAGAGTTTCGAATGTTATTGTTGCAGGGCAGTTATGTAAGGATCGTGATATGTGCATGGACATGTGTTGTCGTTGTTGTTGACAGGTCAGTACCTCCGCGTACGCTCGCGGACAGCTACGGACAATTAGGCTGTAGAGTATCAATGCTTAACCAAACTACCGATCACAGCGGTAATGTGAATACGACTTGTGCAAATAATTTAATAAGTAACATTAAAAAACCTTATATAAAGACTTTCAATTAAATATATACTTAAGGCGATAAAATATATACAAAAAAAAAAATTGAAAAAAATCCGCTTTAGTTTGACTGTCGAATTCTGAGTGCTTTGGATTCAGAACTACCTACCATCAGTAATCTCGAGTATTAGAGTACGGATCGATTATGGAAATGTGAATCGAGTAATGAGAAAATCGAAGTTCAAGTTACATCAAAACGAGGATTGTATTTTTTTTAATATCGATTAATTGGCGTATCAAAATTGATACCATTGGGTGTACAGCGAGAATACGAAGTTCGATGACAGAGTGTAATGTATCCTCGATAAAAAGTCTGCGTCATAACGAATGGTGGAAACGACATTTTCGACAAATTCAGTTTACAGATCAGATGTTACGAGTATAAACGTATGAAAATAAATTCATGTCCTTTACAGTCCTCCCTTCATTGCAATTAAGCCACAAATCAATGAAACATGTCCAGAGGTCCAGGGAATTCGACATTATCCTAAAATTGTTTCAGCTAATAAATACATACGTAACTGCTGAATAAATATTTATTCTATATTGCTCTCACCACTTAGTTTTTGAGGCAGTCACTTCAAGAAGTCTTTACGTAGACCTGTGGTGTGGAGTGTGTCCCTTTATGTTTTGTTGTTTTTAAATTTATCAGGAATCCACCCAACTGTTACTGCCATTTTATTTAATCTCAACAGATTATAGACCTTAACTTTGAAAATTTTTGATATAAATTTATATGGAAGCAGCGATGGATCTCTAAAATGGCAGTTCTCGATTAGTGTTAATGTGTCATCTGTTGAGTGTTCATTGTGTTCAGTGATGTGAGTGCGTCACCATGCCTGGCTGCTGGCAGTGGCCGGAGCACATCACGCGCTGCTGGCTGTTTGACGTGTGCCAAGGCAGGCTCTTCGCGGATGTCGACGCGGAGTCCCAGATACCGCAACGTACGTAAATATATCGCAGCTAGCTCAAAAAGAGTTTCAATGTAGCCTTTTTTTACCTTATTCTATGTAGCTTTGTGGTAGTTTTTTACTGCTTGCTACCTTATATAATGCAAGCTCGAGTAGTTATTTATATCAGTAGTGTAAAGTAGTTTATTGTCAAGTTACAATCGTGAACTACACGTGAGCACACACATAAAGCCATTGGCCACTGTTTCAAATTTAGATAGGAGATCCCGATTAACATTCACACGATAATAGGGAACGACTGCCACGATAAGCAATAATATCTCATACCCGTTAAATTTATAAGGGTTCGTTTTTCTCGACAAAGCCTTTGCCTACAGCCCCTGTCACTCATACAGACAACGAACGTATTTTGACGTTATCTCCCACTGTATTGCCGAATAAAGAAAATGTAATAATTATCATCATATTTCCCAAAGATTATTTTCTCTTGTTGAAGACAATCGCATTCGAATTTGAGTCACTTATTTGTTTGTGTACAGTCTAAGACATCATTCGCATCCCCAATGTCCTGAAAAAATTTGCGGCGCTTATCTTAATTGTAGAAGTGACGTAGAAGTCTAAGTATGATAGCCGCAAACCCAAAAACTGGTTTGATCTAGTTTAGATCCACTTAATTAAAACATCAAGGTGAATTCAAAATTATAATTGGAGTTAGAGGCCTCCATAATTATTATTTACTAGCGATCTGCCCCGGCTTCGCCCGCTTCGGTTGGCTAATAATGAAGGACAGATTATACTTTGAAACAGTCCGCGGGAAACGCTCTATCCGTGGGTGAAAACTGCAATAAAATTCTTTCTGTAGATCTAGAGAAAAACGATCACATACGGACAACTTTTTCAGCAGGGCTTTACAATAAGTATAGACTATGCACGGTAGTGTCACAGAAGAGTTACTTAAATTGCACCATTGATTCTATTATAACTTTAACATTTTAGCTCTTAACCTGCCACTCAGATAACGTCCTGTGTAACAGATACTGTTATGCTATATTTGTTTCTCTAATGATGGATGATGGTAGAAGTTAATTATCACATTCGGTAAGTTCGTTCGATGACAGACATGTATTCTTAAACAGACATTCATTTTCGACAGACAATTTATCTCTAATAAACAGACATTAATAATAAAAATAACGGTAATAGACATCAGCAATACTGATACGTAGGCATACGTATTAGTATTGCAGATGTCTACTGCCTGCTGACGCCGCGCATCCTGTGCCGGGAACTGGTATCCCTTTCTGCTTCTTCACTCAGTGTCATCTATACACCAACTATTTTAAAGTATTAAAGTGTGTAAAGCAAAAGTACATTGCTATTGATATGTTTGCTCTCAATTCACGTAGTGCCATAATAACGCTCGAATGAAGTAGCGCGTAACGAGCCTAGCCCCATTTATGGCGCCGAGTGTACGTACCTATTACAGACATACAGTTCATAATTGTGCAGGAACAGCTAAACCACTGATCCTAATTTGTATATGTGGGACAATAAAAGGGACACAATTCAGCGTAGACGTGAAATTATGATGATATTGATTAGTAAGAAGCCGGCACCATTGCTTCATTGTAACCGAATTGTGTCGGCACGACTGCGTGAGTGAGGTACTCACCCGGTTTCACGTGTATAGTAAGATTATAAATGTAAAGTTTCTAACTTTGGCTATAGAGAGTAATCTACAGCTCGCATGTATGCCAACCAAAGCTCTGCCGTCAAGCTAATGAGAGAGTAACCCATCGATGGTTTATTGGGTATTTAGTGCCTTTCCGAGCGCTGCGAGTTCCACATAACCCTCGAGCATCCCCCTTGGCTCGACAGTATTCGTCAACGCATTTCCCAACGTAAAAAATGGGACGTAACGAAACTTAGAACGTAAAAAAATTACGCAAATATTATTAATTATCCGATCATGAAAATTCTTTCACTGACGAAAACCTAAATTATTGAGGAGTACCATTTAAAATAGGTATTATTTTGGTAGTATTTTTGACGCTCTACGATTTGGGCATGGGTCGGCTAGTCAGTCATAAAGTGATAACCATGCGTTTTGCACGGCTCGTGGCAGCCCGGACAGCTTAACTGGGCAGTGCCAAACTGATCGACGTATTCTAAGGATTAATGCATGTCCTCAGATTATTAGGATTTCTATATACTATACAGGCGTTATTAGGCGTTAGTTGAGCCAATAACTCGCAGTTATTGGATCAACTCTCCTCTACAGAATACTGTAGCTAGTGAGTGTAATTTGAAACGACTTACTACGGAGTAGGGTTTTCATACATCTTATAGTTCGCAGCACACTTAACGGTTTTGTATGTTCCTGCGGCGCCCTACCTACAAGAAGTATGATAGTATGACTTATTGAAAAGATAAAAATTATACACAAAATAAAACGAATTAGGCGAAATTCTGATATTGTAGTGGAAAATTAACAAATACGACGTGTGAGCCTCATTACACTATCTTCAATTTTTCTTTGGAAACGCACACCTGACTCGGCCTAAGGGGGTGCCGCGGCGTACAGGTTGGAAACTCTGCTTTATAGTATAGACAACTGAAGGATTTGTCAGAAATTGTAATTTTGAAGCCAGCTGTAGTAAATAAGGAATTATATGATACAGCTGTAGTAAATAAGGAATTATTACCCTATTTAGAATGGATACTTAAAGATTAGTAGGTAGTTTCAGGTTTAGCTAGATTCTTTTCAAAATGAGCATATTAAGGTTTAAAAACGAACGGCAGTGTTTTGGAACATAGTAATAACGACTGGTTAAGTTTTGCAGCTAGTTTCGTTTAATACCTATTTTGAGCGTGCTATGCCGTCATGGCTTGTAAAAAATATGCAGGAGATAGGAAATTGGTCTCTTCTATTATAACATATCTCAGGTATCAACTTTCTCTATAATAAAATTCATGGAAATATTTGCAATAGTCCGTAAAAGTATCCGGAAAATTTATGATGTTAGGGATGTATATATTTAGAAGATAGGGCTTATGTTATTCATAGGCTCGTTTTTATTATAATAATTCTCTATAAAATAAGTCTTCATTGTGAAAGCAGAATAGAAGTAGGCATTTCCTTTCTTGCCTGCCAAGCGTCATTGTTTCTGGCCGGATGCAATCCACCTTCCCCCGCATAAACGCTCGAGAGGAGCTATTTCGAAGAGATTTGAATCAGTCTGGATAATAATGAATAAAATTGACACTTTTGCACTAGGATGCGCCGTATTTCCTAAACTAGGACACTAGGACATTCAGTATATTAGATAAAGTGACGTTTTACATTTTAAGAGATGTTAATTCTACTAATTCCTTGAACTTTTATTGAATTTTTCCTTGAATTTTACCCGCGAAACATAGTAAAATTCCATATTATAGACTTTATCCCTCTACTGAGCGGTTGAATTTCTAAAAATCCTTTCTCAGTGCTCACTTACATTATGAAAGGATCCTCTGTACCAAATTTCAAGTTTCTAGGTACAGTCGTTTTGGATGTGCATCATCTGACAGTCGGCCAATCATTCACTCAGTATCGGAAGAGTTTCATATATATGTATGTATAGATTATCACGACATGTCCATTAGGATGAAATCTTGAAGACTTAGCTTTTTACTGTCTAGAGGATGGATCTGCCATCTTCTAGACAGTAAAAAGCTAAGTCGGAGGAACCCAGTATCAATTCACTTATCTGATTCCATCTGGCGCTAGCCAGAACTGCCGAAATGAATGCTAATTCAACTTCATCGGAGCGGAGCGAAGAGGACGAATCTGTGCCTTTACTGCTGGCTACGTCGCCAATAGAGGGCTGTGCATAGCTAGTCAGCAGGCAAGTCCGAATCAGGGATCATGTTGGAACAATAGTCCCTAATTAGAACCAGGGACTGGTAAGGTGCCCGTCACATGTCACGGTCCCAACTTTGGCGCAGGTCGTCAAAGCTCGGAATCGGACGAATTCTCTGTGGCGGTAGGTCTGTCAGGGTCTTATATATAAGAACCCAGCCTGTTGCCAAGGCGAACTTGTTGCGAACATATCAGGGTCATATCATCCCGCCCAAGGAGGCCGGCGGTTTCCGGTATTAGTGGGGTAGGTTTGCCAATAGAGAGTTCAGTATCATACTGGATCGGGCGATCCACTCAGGGTGCGTTGCGGCGTAAATGCTTTCCTCGCGTTTAAAAACAATAGGAAAAATAAACATTTGATCCAGTCAAAATACTTAAAAGATCAAAACTTAAGTTTTCAAGTACATAAGTGGTGAACGTTCCACTAGTATTTAATACAAAGTATGTTAAACCATTTACGTACGTAACGAGAGCTAGAAGGAAATAATCCGACACCGTCCCCGACATGGACATGTTAAGTGTGTTATTCGATGTGAAACGATTTGCTTCGATATAATTGTTGTGACACTAGTAGAACACCGCGGTTTCATTGGCGTAAAAGGTATTTTTTTTATTTTTTTTTCTTACTATAATATTATCTTCTCATTTGGGATTCTCATACGAGATATCCTCCGATTGCTCCATGCTCCAGCATTTTCACGACTACCGACGCCCAAAGTATAATTGTTGTCATGTAGATGTGCTGCCCTACTTCCCACCTCCCCTCCAATGGTCCCAGGCTATTCACAGACCGCACGAAACGCGACAGCGTAGCTATCACTTCAAGGCGGTATCACGTCACCTACTTGTTCAGCCACAATCTTCCCACTGCTAGGTACCGATACTTTTTAACGGACAAAAAGCCGTCGGAGGTTCTCTATTATAAACGTATATTTTTTGTGTGTCGCGCATAACCTTTTATAGTATAAACCAATTTTTATAATTGAATTTTTACTGGGTTGAGTTTTTAGAAGTTTGTGTCTAGCAAAAAAAAAAAAATGTTTGTGAAGAAAAGAGTGTAAAAATTGGAGATGATTGGGTATTCAAGCAATTATTTAATTTGTTGGTTTAACTTTTGTTGTCGAAGTTTTTTTTTGTTGTAATTTTTATTGTTCTAAGAATACTATCTATTAAATAATTTATACGAGGGTGGATTGAAAATGAACTCATGCTAAATCAGTTATTTTTTATTATTCTACATAATCACCATAAATTTCGATGCACATTTGCCATATTTAGACCGTCGAAAAAAAATGATTCTTCGTTAAGAGTCAAAATATGCGTCTACTGCTGTTTTGACCTCGTCGTTTGTGTTTGACCTCACATGTGCTTTTTTTTTTAGGTTAAGGAACTTTTCCTTTGAGCGTTCCTGGACGCTTTTCTTTTATTTCCTCCCGTAAATGGCGTTGTGGAACACAGTAGTAGTCAGTTTATAATCTGACCCCTTTCAAGATAATCAATCACAATCACACCTTTCGAGTCCCAGAATACTGAAGCCATTGCCTTATCTGCCGACAAAATCGCCTTAGCCGTTTTAGGGAGTGGTGTTTGAGGTCTTCTCCACTGTTTCGATTGTTGTTTTGTCTCTGGCATACAGTAATGAACCCATGTTTCGTCCATTGTAACAAGCAGATTCAAAAAACCATCTCCATCGGCTTCAAATAACTCCAAACAGTCACGTGAAATAGTCAATCGCGTCCTTTTTTGTTCAACTGAAAACAATTGCGAAACCCACCTCGCAGACAGCTTGTGGAAACCCAATCGTTGACTATGAGTTCGTAAGAGATGCCGGCTATCCCCAAATTTTTATTCTGCGGGCTGGAATGATAATGATAAATCAATTACTATTTAATATTTTTGTCAGTTGTGAACGTCGAAAGCGTTCCAGAGCGGAGTTCATCTTTCACACTCTCTGTCACGCTCGAATTCTGCTATACATTTTTTGACGGATGAATAAGACAGAGCAGAATCTCCTAGAGTACTGTCCATATCAGCATGGATGGCTTTCGGTGATAGCCCCCTTTTATGGAGGTACTTGGTGAAGGCAGACTGCTCGATTTGCTAAATTTGCGAAACAAATTATCGCACACGTTTCTAACTTCACACAATTAACCAGTCTGAACTGAAATAAATAATGTGGGTGGATTTGATTTTTAGAATTGAATGAATCTGTGTGATAAACAACAAGTGGGTAGGATAGATGTAAGTTTGTATAGAGTATTAAAGTTATGAACGTTATTAATATCTCCGGACAGGAGACCACAGTGGTGTACGGTCAATAATTATAAAAGAAATATTCGTTCCGAGCCACAGTCCTATCCATATACCACACAGTGCTCGAGTAATGATGGGTAAGTACCGCATTTTGGTTGACGTTAGGCTCAATATATAAAGAGCTCACGTTTGTAGCATGTTTTTGTAACATTGTAACATAACGTTTGTTAGTGCTAATCACCGAAACTACTGGATCGATTTTAATGAAATTTCGCATAAAAATATAATTTTGTATAATTATTTGGTTTAAATTTTAATTGGCCCATTGGTGGGGAGGAGGAATGGAGAGCAAAGCATTTGCACTCCATTCCTCTAGACATCTAGCTAAACATCTAGTCCCGGCATCTAGACGTTGTACTTATTAATATTACTGTCACGTTACCGTGACAATAATATTAATTTGTGACAGTTTACGAGACCAAAATTTAAGTTTATAATTTTTGTTCTTTTGAAAACGTTAGATTCAAAAATTTTATAACGCAACCAAAGGTGTGAAAAAATATCAAAGTAAATACTTATATCGCAGCTGCAGAAATTACTGACATCTAGCTGTCCCGGCAGACGTACTGTCATAAATTAATGTTATTGTCACGTTACCGTAACAATAATATTAATTTATGACAGTTTACGAGACCAAAATTTAAGTTTATAATTTTTGTACTTTAATGATTTTTTGGCATATTTTGTAAAATATCTGTGTTAAGCCGTGACGGACTGCCTTTATCTATATTTATAAAAGCAAAATACACACTGATTAATCACGAAGTTCCAGAATCTAAAACCTACAGACTCGTTATTTGGCAGGTAGGACCTTTTAGTTTGCAGACACCCGCTAAGAACAAATTTCACAAAACTCCCCCTAAGTGTGTGAAGTCCTCCTAATGTCTCTCCCCAGTACAGTTCCATAAAAGGATTTATTCAATAAAGAATCCGTTTTTATATTTCTCGAAGTATTTAAAGTATTCCCTGTTCAGTTGTCATTAAAAGTTGAATCTACAATTCAAATGTTTGGCAGCCGATGCCGTGACGTCCCATTAAAACTTGGTGCAAGACCTAGTTTAATGTTGTAACTTTGTAACGATTTCCAGCTGAATAATACAAGTCCGCACCCACGGCGAATACTGCTTCCTGAACCTCATTAATCTAGAAAACTACTTAAAACTTGGAACCCGTGAGGGTAATTATGTCATCTCTGTATGTGCAATGCTTTGCTCTTAATAAACTATATATTATGGGTATTATTAATCTGGGTTGAATGGTCCCGTACGTTGGCTGGCTAGTGATCTATTGGCGCTTGTTTTTTTTTTGTTGACGCTGGGGAATGCATTTACATGCTATCATCGGGCTTGGGTGGGATCCAGTGGTGTGCAGGATTCGCGGCACCACTAAAACCACTAAAACCACTGATAATGACACCAGCACCGCCTTCGGTGATGCTCCAGAATAATAAATCATCAGGGCACTTCAACGACTAGTCAGTCCAACGACTAGTCAGCCCCAAAGAGACCGACACCAGCTCCAAAGAGGGGTGGGAGACCCACAGGACAACCCCACTAATTTTGGGTCAGTGCAATGGGGTGAGATTCCTATCCTCGCCCGCGCATGAGAGCCCGATCCACCTGCTTTTTAGTTCCCTCTTCCAAATGGGCTATAAACAGTAGCCCCGTCGGTCCTATTGGCTCCGTCCAAGGTGTAACAAGATTTTGGTTTTAAAGGTTTTTGTTGAATTTAAAAATGCGGTGATGAAATGTTTACCATTCCGATATCGATGGACATTACAATGCGATTGATAGTGTGGAGATAAAAAAGAATAGACTTATCTGTTGTGTTAATTTTTATGTATTACTGAAGTGGTAATGAGTAGGTCACACATTCAGAAGAAGAGAGGGCAGACGGGCCAGTAGGGTTCTGGAGTGGAGGCCGCGTTTAGGAAAACGAAGTGTTGGTCGACCGTTCACCAGGCGGGAAGACAATCTCCATCCAGTAGCCGGTCCGGGATGGATGCGAGTAGCAGGAGATCGGTCGTCTTGGCTTTCATTGATTGAAGCATAATTCCAGCAGTGGACCGATAAGGGCTGATAATGATGATACTTATGAGTACGATGCTGTCGATAGTCTTATAACTTGAAGCAAAAAGCTTAGTGTTCTGCGTTTCTTTAATTCCTCATTTGACTTGCTGTGATTGAAATACTATAAAAGCTAATGGTTTTAAATGAAATTATTGCATTATTCACTAGCAGTTCTACTACATCATGGCGGTGGTTGATTTTTCTTATTTATTTGAATACAGAAGTCAAATATGTCCCTGCAACTTATGTATTTGGTATGCGCTCGGTTAGAATAAAATGTGAAAATAGCACAAATATATTTAAACAACAACAACACATCTACGCGCCAACTTCCTAACGGGATAGGCAGAGACAAGAGAATGCCATACACCGCGATCCTTACATACCTGCCTTGTCTCCTCCACATTGATTACTCTCTTCACTCAGACACGTCGGTTGCCAAGACTCTTGACACCACCTTCGCACAGTACCCGATTACGCTGAACAGGGTATGTCAGTCTTGGTCTTCCTCGATACCGACGTATTTTTAAAGAACTAGTTTATTGGATACTTATTACTGTGACTATTAAATACTCCTAGTCTGTAAATCTCCTTCTTCTTAGTAGATCTTTCCAAGTAAATGAATATTGCATTTTTTTTTCATCAGAAGCAGGAGGCACGGGTCCCGGAGGAACGATCGGGCCAGGGCGGGCAGCGCGGGCTAGAGCGCTGGACCTAGCTCAGCAGCTGGCTTCGTCTCTCCAACACGCCATACCGCCGCCCCCGAGACCCGACTTCACCACGGCGAGCGCCATCCTGCGCTGGTTACAACAGAACAACAATTCCGTTGCACTGGTAAGTTGTAAATGTATGTGTGATCAGATGTCACAACCTACACGACATGGACCAGTGTCCTACGCGGATCGTGGCTTGAATCTAAAGCTAATGAAATTAAAAGTTATTTAACTAGCCCAACGTTTCAGCAGCTTCACTGCAACCATGGGCGGACTGAACTCAAAAGATACAAGACTTGAAAAGACGTGCCAGACGTTTCACACATCCAAACTGGTGACCGTCATTAGAATAGACCTGTATTTGCATGTTAATTAACAAATAATGTCAAGTAAAACTGACATCTTCTCTACAATAAGAAGTAGATTGAGGACTACCACAACCTTGCGTGCCTGTGATACCTGATGTGTTACGTAGTAGAATCGCGTAAAATAAGTTGGCTTACGAATAATATAATTTTTCATTTTACTTGATAATGGTTCTCTAATTGATATGTGAACCTATCACCCGAAAGATTGAATGATACGACCTGTTACGCTCGCGGGATCTGCCCGTTCGGAACATTAATATGACTCGTAACGTTACCATGACGTCATACTTTTTCTTGCACGTGAATTGTCTGTCACTAGTGTACAAGATATTTTTAAACCAACGTGAGATCTGAAATGTTAAAAAGCGATAATGGTAAATCATTTTCATTGCAAACAATATCCGTTCAGTTGTTTTTGGTTTCAGCACGAACAGCCAGTCAAAGACTGCGATGGGGATTATTTTGTAGAAGTAGTCTATACTAATATTATAAAGAGGAAATATTTGATTGTTTGTTTATTTATTTGCATTAAATAAGCTCCGAAACTACTAGACCGATTTGAACAATGATTTTCATATTAAAATTTTACAATATCTCAGGTGAACGTAGGCTAAACAACTTTTCTAAACATTAGAGATTAGTATAAAAAGGTCGATCGAAATTTTGCCAAAATCTGTGACACTTGAATAAATAAATAAGCTTTATGTATATATTCCGCAATTATTTAATTTATTTTATATTTACGACCAGTTGCGACTTATCATCATTGGTTGATTGTATTGATCCTGATTTATTGAAAATTTATTTATTTATCCAAGTGGTAACTTGAATTTCCCTCAAAAAGTGAAAATACATTCAATTACGTACATATTCTATAAAATATCTGTGCGTAGTCGGGATGAAAATGAGTGTTAATGTTAAGTTGTTTTGTCATAGCAAATATCGAAACACGATCGATGTACCTCAAATCGGACCATCAAAAGCCTAAGGTTCTATTATATACTGCAACATTCCAAATACAAAGCTAAAATATTTTAGCCAATTTATTAAGTGCACCATCCGAACAAAGTAGAAGTGTAATAAAACTGAATGTTTATTACAAGGAAATATTCCTGATGGACATTACAAAATGGCACAACTATATTGAACGCGGGTCCCAGCTGGAGCGATCTATTAATTATCCAGCCAAGCTCTGCTGTGTCAGTTTCTTTAACAAACTTAAAACATTTGATAGGAATTATTGGACAGTTCTATATTTGCCGTAAATATAAACGAATGACTTAATCTTATGATGTATATAGCCTTTAAATAAAGACAAAAAAGAGAACTGTTTCTGTAAGAGTGGCATGCTGCATTGCAGCTGAATTAAAGCGGCACGACCGGGGGACCTCTCGCTCACATTACATCGCCATAAAGTGATAACTATGTTGTCGGGTTTCGTGCGGTATGTGAGTAGCCGGTGGCCCATTAGAGGGGAAGAAGGGCCTGACAACAATAGTGTAATCATTAAAATGTTAATGGTGACGAGAGAGGATTTAATACGCCTACGCATCGGCATAGTAATTGTGTGGATGTTCATGGGCGTCGGTAGTCGTAGAAAAGGCTCCGATTGCTCGTTTGTTCCGATTGTATAAAAATAATTAGCTATATCTTGTATGTTTTACAAAAAAAATCTGGGCGCAATAAAAAGTGTATTACTTGAAAAGAATGCCTTCCAGCAAAAAATTCGAAAGCAATAAATGTAATGCTTTAATAGCGAGACCGCCTCAGAATTCAACGTTTATACAATTTTATTTTACTTTGTTTTGTACAAAATTAATTAAATAACTAACTTTCGTGTTCTTAGCGCAGCCTAACCAGAATTATTAAAATAAAACGGTTAACATGGATTTCTTGCATTCCAGTCGAAATGACAAGAATTGACCCTTTGGTCACACAATACCGGCACTAAGTGATGGTCATGTATTCGCTTTTTGTGCGATAAATAAGAGGTCATAGATTTTTTATTTATTAGTCGGCTACTCACAAACAGCACGTAAGCAGCGATACAGAAGTTTTCACTTAATGGCGGTATCTTGTGAGAGAGAGGTACCATGGCATTACCTCTTATAATAGGAAAAATATCTGTGGACTTATCATGCCACGTTAGCCTAGCCCCTGTAAGTACCGTAAGGACTTGTGTTACAGGTGCCAGACAACGGACAATTTATTTAATATTTTTATGAATTTTAAAAAAGATCTATATAATATGTATAGATATATGTATCTATAGATATCTATATAATATGTATATATAAGAATTTTATTATAGAAATACATATAAGCATCCATAAACTAGGCGGGAATCGAACACGCGACCTCTGGCGTAACACGCTGCACACCTCTTACTAGATTAATTGAACAAAGAAAGGCAACGCATCGGCACAACCTTCAGTGGTACGGATATGTTTTTGAGCGACGGTAGCCATCAAAAGCTACAATTGTGTACAAAAAAACATTCACTCCAAAAATAAAAGTTACAAATTTGTCAGAAATAAGCTCACTCGTGACATGCTTTATGCAGCTGCAATACACAGCTAACGAGGTTTTCTAAACCAGCGCCTCATTTTTCTCCCTTCCAGTACGTTGACGGCTTTACAAGTAATTGCCTTAAATCTAGGGAGTTTATCGTTGAAATGTTTCGCTGTGAGAACCAGCAAAGCATTAGTAAGTGGAACATAAAACGACAATGAAATGTGTGTTGCAAACGTGATCATGTTTTCAAAGGAATCCTATTAAATACTTTTATATTCTGACTGTTGTAATAATGTTCATTTATGATTTCTCCAAAATGTAATACTCTTGAGAGGCGGAAAGTTAGTAGATTCCTCTTGTTGTTGTGAAAGGTGTCACTAAATGCTGAGCGTAGGTCTCCTCCTGTCTGTCGGTAGATTTTATTATACGAAATTCAATGTACAGAATCGTGATGGCGCAGTGGTAGATACTGGGACTGCGAACCGATTTGTTTAATGTAGATGCACACGTGTAAACGAGTTTTTCATGTTCATTTGATTTGGCAACATTACTTGCTCAGTAGTTATAGCGTTATTGAAGGAAACTTCATGACAATTTATTACTAATGTTGCGATTTGGATAGTAAAATTATTTCTTTGACAAGTAATTAGCAATATGTCCAGAAAGAGGAAGTGCCATCCTACACAGGCGGAGGTAGTGCCATGCATAAGGCATGACACTAGATGCAACGGAATTGGGCCGGGATGTTCATGGGCGTCGGTACTCGTAAAAGGTTCTGATTGCTCGTTTGCCCCCCCCCCCAGTCATTTAAAAAGTGTATTTTTTTTTCAATACATATAGCTCACAGGTTCTGCAGTCCCAAAGAGAATGATGCGAGCTCCCCAATATTTTCTTCATATGAGTTATGAAGTTATAAAAACAATCTTAGTCCTTACACGTACGCATTTCCGAAGTTGGTGATGATATTAGATTGTAGTACCTGGCTAGTTACTGCTCGCAGACACGTAGCTCGTACAAATAACAATTGAATTACGTGGGAACGATATGACAGGTTTACAAATACGAAGAGATGCACGGGATCTGTGCATTTCAACTTGTTAACCATTCGCGACCTGATTTTATTGATCCATACTGGGTACGCGCTTCACATACAACCTGCATGTTTTGTACTGAAACAGAAACGTCTTTGACATCCTACCAGTGGCTTTGTTCATTCAATATGTCGGCATGCCTCGTATGAAATGTATTGTTTGCAAGAACGATATTTAAAACAAACGTATAGGCCTGAACCTTTGTTTAGAGTATGGAAATTGTAGTTTCTCTTTAATTTTTTTTTAAATAATGGCCAAGATTTCAGTCGCGCGGTGATCTATAGATAATCATAGTTGTTGTTTTCCTTAAATTGTCCTTGTGGCGCATGTTGCATACAGCATACACGCAGCATAGCTGAGGCGACGTAGCAGATGTAATGTAGAATTGCTATGTGCGCGTAGTAGGTGTAACACGAGATAGCTACGTTGGCGTAGTAGATGTAACGTAAATTTTCGACGTTGGCGTAGCAGATGTAACGAAACATTGCTACGTTAACGTAATAGGTGTAACGTAGCAAATGTTGGCGTACCAGATATATATCTCCCACCAGCACTGTTACAAATTTATACAAATTTTAACACGACTCGGCTCAGCTAGCCTTAAAATGAAATATAAAAATTTCACTTGCGATATAGTTTTAATAAAACCACATTTTCCTTTTACATACTTTTGATCCTTTTATATAACATTAGTTAACTTGAAAGTGTGCTTAGAGCGAACGCAGAATCCTGGAGTCCGGATATGTGTGTAGTAACTCAAAAGCTTTTTCATGGCATCCGTAGTAAAGGCAATAGAAATGTACGAGTAAGAGCGTAATGTGTTGGAAAAATACGAACATTGTACAGTACTTGTTCGCAGAAGTTATTTAGTGTTAGCATTACGCATTAGAGCTCGCTCATTAGTCGTAAATGCTCCCTCTGTAGCCCCACTATCATTATGTTAAACGAATACGAGTGCTGTTGTTTATGATTATTCTCTAGAACAATACTTATAGGTAAAATGACGACATTTTTCTAGTAAAAATCTATTATATAGTAACTAGAACAGAGCACATTAGATCTAGTTCTAATTATGTCCGCGAACTAGTTTATTACTTATATGTAATTTTTGATTTTTTGTTTGGTTGATCTGGTGACTAGTCGGGCGACTGGTAGACAGGTCCGATGATTGGCCGAGCCACTACACGGGCAGCAGGCTTGTAGAGCGAATGATGTGTCGACTAGTATGGCGACTGATCGGCTAGTCAAAACAATCCAGCGAACGACGTAGTCAGGTACAAGTTGCTACGACTTCGAGAATAGTACCATCGACGTTGACCGACCTAGGGAGAACGTGTTCGTTGAGCATGACCTTTGTCTTGTCCAAGTTCATCCTAAGGCCAATATGGCGAGAGGACTCGTTTAGGCTGTGCAACATTTCCTGCAAGCTCTCCAACGATTCGGCCAATACAACGTTATCGTCAGCGATACGAAGATGTGAGAGGTACTCGCCGTTAATATTTATGCCGCATTCTGCCCAGTTTAAAGCCTTAAAGACGTCCTCCAAGCACTAGTGAACAGTTTCGGGGAAATGACATCACCTTGTCGCATTCCTCGATGTAATTGGATTGGCCTTGTTTGACCTCCCGGAAACAGAACGGATATAAAAGCAGCGTCATACAACGCTCTCCGTACGCATCGCCAATTGACCTGACATCGCTGCAAAGCTTCCAGAATAGCCCAGGTGTCGACAGAGTCAAAAGCTTTTTCGCAGTCCACAAAAGCTCAGCAGCTTATTGTACTAATGTGTACTTTGTACAACTTGCCTTATGGTGAAAATGTGGTCCATGGTGCTATTATCCTCTTCAAAACCCAGCCTGCTCCGGTGGCTGGAATTCGTCGAGCCTTGTGGCGATATGATTCGTCGATACTCTTGAGAATTTTTTTATAGAATAGGGGGCCAAACGAGAAATCGGAGCCTTTTTACGACTACTGACGCCCATGAACATCCACATAATTACTATGCCAATGCGTTACCCTCCTTAAGACCTCCCCCCAAATGGGCCACCGGCTACTAAGTGACCGCATGAAACGCGACACTGAAGATGTCAGTTCACGGCGGTATTATGTGAGCGAGATGTACCTCCTGGTCGTGGCGGCCCAATTCCGTTGTATAGGAGGATGTAGTGTCATAACTATGCATGGCACTACCACTTCTTAATATAAATAGAATTTCAACTACTCTTCTAGTCTTTAAATTAAGTCGGTTCTAAATTTAGTTTAGTCTCTACTTGGGAACTTGCAATGAAGACCCAGTTAGAAACGTGTAGAGAAACCGTACAAGCAAAAGTTTTGACGAACCTCTCATGCTCGAACTTTATCACTTAGTCGTCGAAACGTCTCCAACACGACTAATGTTGCGGACGGTCGCGGTTACCCACAAGGGCATAAGATGTTATCGACTGCCCTAAGTGTAAATTGTGGCCTTAGTTTGCATTGTGCAAGGAACTAAGCCGCCTATATCATGAATATCCTGCAAAAGTAACATATTTACTTTCAAAGTTACATGAGGGTATTCAGAAAGCTACGCTTTTCTTTGAAATAACGCTTTTGCGAACAACATCTCTTGTTTATGTTTTTAACATGGCTTTAAATCAAATCAGCAACTACGCTACTACAAGATGGGATGTTTTGAATTCTATTCTACATTAAAATTGCACATATCCGGTGTTATCGTATATAATCATCGTATATGTATTAAGCTAAAAGAACTGTTTTTAATATTTTATCTATCGGTGGATTTGGCTACTGGTAGAATATGCGTACAAAAAACCTTCTTTTTATAAGATTTTACGAGGTAGTGCCATGCATAGGAGGAGGTAGTGCCATGCATAGTGCATTACACTACATCTTCCTATGCAACGAAATTGAGCCGGCACGTCCGGGGAGGTACCTCTCACTCACATAACACCGCCGTAAAGTGACATCTTCAATGTCGCGGGGAGGGGAAGGAGTCAACGCATTGGCATAGTATTATGTGGGTCTCCTTGGGCGTCAATTAGGTTAAACAAAGTAAAAATAGGGTGTATTCTTAAGTTAAATAAAATGGTGGAATGGCGCATGGAGCGGAAGCGAGACTAAGGACGAACGATTTCTAAAGAGACAGGAGAAATTGGATGAGAAAAAAAGCAAGTAAATAAATATTTTATCACAGCACAAAAGACATCTACAACAGTTTAAGATAGAACAATAGAATTAAAGAAATGTGAGGTAGCTGCATTGCAGCCAGCACGACCTGTAGCTATCTGTAGCTCAGATAACACCGATGGAGTCATTACTCCTCTGGTCCATTGCGAGACGAGTAGTAACGTATGCATTTATGCTAGTGCGGGGTGTCAATGGGCACTATGACCATATTGTGCAAAGGTATACGGAGCACAAAGTCGCTGGTTCATTAGTAGTAATTATATCAGTAGGTATACAATGTACGAACCCATTATGCAACTTCTTGTCGGTTCCTATTTGACGTCCAAACACAATTGATGCACTTCATTCACCTTTTGTTCTAAACCAATCGATGAACACAATCCGAACAAAGTATTCCATAGAAATTCATTTATTCATTACAAGGCATTGACGTCATCGAATACAGTAATATAGATGAATGAATTGTGCACTAATAAGAATATAAAAAATAATATAATTTGCAAATTTATGAGAATGCCTCTAAGATACCTATGAACTCAATGCGTTTGGAATTTAACGAAATCTAGAAGGATGAAAGAAGAAAATGAAGGAAATGAACTTCTAGGAAGACGGATGATTTTCTAAGAAATGGTCGAGGATAACATAGTGCTTTATTTAAAATGTTGTTATGCTATGTTGTCTCTGCCCACATGGGGAAACTGGCGTGAAGATATGAATTAAATATATTTTAATTTCAAATATATTTTGAGGTGGCTTTTCAGGTTCTTGTTAAAGACCCAGCCTCTTCGGAACAAATAAAACACAAATTTCGTATCCAGAGCCCGGTTAAGTGTTAACAATATGAAGCATTTAGGTGGTAGTTTATAATTAAGTATCGGAAAAATATTTAACACCACAATAGTAACCTGTGAATCCAGCCCTTAATCTAAAACTAGGACAGACGAATGAAACATACAAAAGATAAATCCTCGAAATAGAACAGGAGATTGCATAATACATATAACAGTTGGGAATATCTTTCGTACCCCGGCACTAGGGTAACAGGTGCCGTGTGAAGGATGAAAGGGACTTTGTTTACTGACCAGGATTGCGCAGGCTTCAACGGGATTCGTGCGCACTACTCAGGCATTCATTTGTGCATCCGAGTCGGGGTAACTAACCTACCTGAATACCTAAATACCGCGTTAAACGCTTCAATTTGTTATCCCTGGGGAATCTTACTGCAAACAATGCTTTTGATGAATATTGTATCCTGTGCATGGCGCGTTAGTAATTAATATTATGAATTATCACGTGTTGCGTTACGAACTATTTATTGTTTAACGTTTTGTTAATTCATCTATTTTATAAGAGTATATTTAGAATGTTAAAAGTTTACTAAAGATTCTGTACACTCTATATTAATGTTCTAGACATTCATATAAAAATGACGATGATTTGATCAATACCTAAGAAGGGAAAATATAAAAACTAAATCGGCAATTGCTCTATCCATTGGTGAAAACAGCATGAAAATCCTTTAGTAAATTTTGAGAAAATCATTCTCACAGAGACACTCTCTACAGATTTTGGGGGGGTTTGTAATAAGTATAGATAGATATTCATTTTTAATATATAACATAATCTTTATCTTGTAATAAATATTGTCTACGTTACTCAAATCGTAGGACCTTCCGCAATCACCAACTTTGTACATACTTAAAAGCTACATGCACACACCTGATAATATTTCATTTAGATTATTCTCTTCTTATACATATCACAACGAGAGGCATCCTATATGAATCTGTCTACTGTCAAGGCCCGTCTATTCTCCATTTTCTGCAACCCTTTGTATTTCTCGCATAACGATTGATAAGAAGGCACCTGAATATATAGCCAGAAAAGTAGCAATGTCATTTGGTGTTAAACTAGTTGTACCTAATACGCCTTAATAATATATAAGTATTTATATGTTAAATTGCGAATAACGAAATAAAACTAACGGCAGCAGAATATTTGACCCGCGTCCTTGTTCAAATTGTTTATAAAGCGAGAATATTCACGAAGAAAATATTTTAATACAGTAATTAGTGCATTTCCTGATGCAGGTCGGTGTCCCGTTAACCTCATGCAGCATGAAATTAATTAATCAAGGTGGGTCGGCTACAGGTGAACGCGCGTTCCATTACTGCTAATTAGAAATTTGTACGAGCCTTACCCTCGACGACGTAAGCGCTTCGTCGTGTTAAACAGATGTTGCTTAGCGGTCAGATGACATGAAACTAGTGCTTACATGTATTATACTGCGATAATCATGAGCTCATCACACTTAAGCTCTAAGCTACTGTAAGATTTAACCCAGGTTAGGTTCGTTAGGTACCGAATAACCGCCCCAGCATGGTTCAAGCCTTGTGGCGGTGGGGCTCAGTAGCCTGAGACACCTCGGGCAATGTCAATTGAACCGAGGAGGTAGCAGCTCTTATAAGAGGAAGTGATTAAAGAGCAAGAGGTGGAACTGCTCTTTGTACCTCTCTTATAAGAAGAGGGGACAAAAGAGGCGACGCTGTTGCGCACCCAAATCTGGTGGGGTTGTTCTATAGACGGTCCCTTAGAGGTCTGACTAGCCGTCAAGATACCCTGATGATTGGTTGTTCTGGGGCATCTCATCAAAGGTGGTTTTTGTGGATATTCGGCACTATGATGTGCCGCGAGCCTCACGCACCACTGGACCCCACCCAGGGTCAGTGAAGGCGCGTAAATGCGTTTCCCCGCGTCAACAAAAAAAAAGATACCGAAGAACCGTTTAATCTATCTAGAGTATATACTGGTGACTGAGATAATGGTTGTGGAATACAGGATCCGATGAATAATAGCAAACAAATACACAGCAAACCGCTAGTGTACTAGTACCATGTTAAAAGATGAGTTCTTTTTATTCTAATAATTTTCAGATGATTGCTTTGTATAATGATGGGGTGTCCCCAAACATGTCCCCCATTTATTACTTTCGGAATTATCCTGCAGCTTTTAAATAGCAACATCACATTAGTGAAGTTTATTGTAGTAAATAGGCAGGCGTTTAAAGAACTATAGTTGTAAGTATTTTCTTCCGTCACTGATCAAATAACATTTTTTACCTTGTAATGTATAAACATTATCATCAACATGTTTTGTCCACTACTATTATATATGCGACGAATATTCGCTATTCGGCCACTTTTGGTAATGTTCGCTCTTCCTATTAAAAGTCATTACTTTTACAAGTTTAAATTCTTCGTTATTTAACTTTTCTGTTTAATTTTATTACTGCATTATAGGTATATCTCAGTAAAAGGTTTAGACGTTAACAAAACATTTTTGTTTTCACAAGCTTTCTTGATATGGCGATTGAAAAAGTATTGACATTAAGAGTAACTAGAGATAAAGTACAACTAACTTAAAGGCGTTAATGAAATAACTGAAGGCGCTAAGTGAATAATTGACTAGAATTTTGATAATAATATTACGTTGGCGAAACGTTGTCGCTTCCAAGAGGGTCTCAGTTAATTGCGAGAGAGCTCATTATGTGTTTCCATTAAGGTTTTCGCTGTGGTAACGATAAGAGTAAGTTAATAATTAGTGCTACAGGAATCAAAATTTGTTTTGGTTATTGGGATATAAATACGTTTTAAAGTACACTTATAACGACAAAAGGTTGCGAGTTGATAGGTCTTCTTGGAGATAGTACATCGTCAAGCATTTCTGCCAGCGTCTTCCACCCCACTTTTCTGTTTAAGTCGAAAAACGAAAACTGTACTGTATAGTCTTGAATTCTATTACACTGAGAAGTCCTGAAATATAAATCTTTTAAATTGACTATATCAGAATTAAACACATTAACTAGAGAAGTGAACAATAAGTACATAAGTGCCGCTTGATAATAATATTACAAGTTAACAAAACGTTTTCGCGTTCTTGCAGTTGTTAATTGCAAGAGCTCATTATGTCTCCAAGATTTTCGGTGTAACGTTTAACGGCTGTCAGCGTGCAGCGTGGAAGTAGGCTTCGCGTCCGGTTTCCGGCTGCCACCCGCTTCCGCTCAAGAGTTCTCTTGACACCCCCGCCTTGACTGATTCACACTTGACCATTTTCACTTACGTAACCTCAATTGCGTGACAGGTTGTTTTATATAAAAAATTGTTTGTTTCGTTATTTTCTTATAGTAGGTACCTATAGCGAACGAACGAACAATGGGAGCCACTCATAGATATCCGCAAATATGTCATACAGATGCGTTGCCCTTCTTTTTTGTAGCTAAAAGGGGCAAACGAGCAATCGAAGCCTTTCGATGACTACCGACGCCCATGGATGGACATTCGCTTGATTGTTACGCAGATGCGTTGCCCTCCTATACATCCCCCCCCGCCAATGTGCCACCGGCTACTCACAAACAGCACGAAACGCAACAGCGACGCTGTCACTTTACGCCGATGTAATGTGAGCGAGCGCATCTCCGGTCGCGCCGACCCAATTCGGCTGCAATACAGCATGGCACCACCTATTGATAAAAACTTATTTCAGTACGCTTTCGTTTTTCATTTACGACCAAGATATTTGTTTTATAATCATTAATTTTCAATAAGCTACACTGCCGGCACTACAATGTGCAATTAAAAGGAAAGTGCTTTTGTAAAAGGAAAGTGCTACTGTTGGTTATGTTCACAAATATAACATTAACGAAAATCCAGCCAAAGCGAGCCCGACTCGTCTATGAAGGGTTATGAAAGGCTACGTATAACGGACGAACGCTACGACTAGATAACCACTTGGTTGAGCTGGAGGTAGAACTGGGAAAAATCCGATGGTACGTTCTGAGGTTAAGTGAAGACAAGGCGAAGACACCATAACTCAGCCATCGGGTCACCTGTTCTACTTCAGGGAAGGCGACACTCCATCACGAGGCGGCGTGAGATTCCTCGTGAATAAGTCCCTCGTAGGCAACATCGTCGAAATCTCTCGTGTGTTCGGTCGGGTGGCGTATCTCATACGTAAACTCACTAAGAGGTACAGCCTCAAAGTGATACAAGTATACGCACCAACCTCAACACATCTTGATAGCGACGTGGAGGCAACTTAAGGCCTACTTCAATGTTGTTATGGGGGACTTAAAGAACAAAGTGGGAGTACGAAATGGTGTCAAATCGAGTCTGGGAATACATGGAGTCGGAATTCGAAATCGCAGGGGGCAAATGCTGGTAAACTTCCTCGAGAAAGAGGGCCTCTTTTTGATGCGCTCTTATTTTAAGAAGATGCCCCATAGGAAGCGGACTTGGCAGAGCCCCAATACTGTGAAAAGGAACGAGGTTGACTTTATTATGACGGACCGAAAGTATATATTTAGGGATGTGTCTGTGATCAACGGGCTTAAAACTGGAAGGGATCACCGATTGGTTAGAGGCTCTCTGAATATAGGCTTTCGACTCGAGTGTGTGCGATTAGGACAGTCAACACTCCGACCTAACTTCCGGCGAACCATGGTAGTTACCGAAAAATTAAAAACTGGAATTGAAAAACCGGTGCGATGCCCTAGACACGTCGGAAACTACAATGGCAATTGACGAGGCCATGAGTGGCGTGATTAGTTCCATGCGGGACGTGGGTGGAGGATATTACTGCAGTAAGTATACGAGCAGGAAAGTTGAACTCTCGGATGACACGCTTGAACATTTGAGGGAACGCAGAGCGCACGAAGACGTTACGTCTGCCGATGTCAGGCTTCTTTCAAAGCGAACCGCAAACCAACGCGCAACGCAACGCAAACCAACCGCGATTGAGTTGAATAGAGTATCGAAGGCTTTTGTGTAGGAGCTTGGAAGAAATCATCTGACAAAGGCTAGGACTGATTCTGGGGTTGCCGTTTTTTCTAAGCCTGATATCTTTTCCTGAGGTCGAAGCTTTCTATAGCAAGTTGTATACGTCGCACGCTCCCGATACCCTTCAGGGTAACGATCGGCGTGCGAGTCTGACACGACATTTGTCAGGCGATCTTCCGAACGTCAGCTTGAGTGAGATTAGTCAATGTGTGTTGTACAAAAGACACATGAGTACAGTCAGCCGCTGTGCCTTCCATTTGTGGACTATGAAAAAGCTTTTGACTATGTCGAAACCTAGGCTTTTCTGGTAAATTTACAGCGACGTCTGGTCGATTGGCGATACGTCGAAGTACTGAGGGCATTGTATGACACTGCTTTTATGTCCGTTCTGATTCCAGGAGGTTAAGCAAGGCTAATCCAATTTGCACCGGGGAGTGTCATTTCCACGAAACTGTTCACGAATGCTTTGGTGGACGTCCTTAATACTTTAAACTGGGCAGAATGTGGTGTGAAATGTTAACGGCGAGTACCTGTCACATCTTCGTTTCGCCTGCGATATCGTTGTGCTGGCAGAACTGGGTGTTGCTCTGTCCGACAGATGGCAGATGGGTAGTGAGGTTGTAGAGTGGAGGCCGCTATTGTTTGCTTTCTCATCGGACTTATTGTTTTTTTTTTTTTGAGTAACAAACGTTGATTCTGTTTTATCTTGCTTTCGATTATTTTTTAGTCATGCTTTGTCCTTTATGAACTGAACTTAAAGCAAATACCTCCTTTGCTGATAAGTTAACAAAAATCGTATAAACGTTGAACATTTCATTTGTTTCCAAACATTCATAAACTTGGGTACTCTTATTTTTTGATTTGCCTCACACCTCATTTAATACTTATCTTAATGAACACTGAGGGCCTGAGAGAATTATATTTACACTCGGCTAATGTTGCCCTTCGTAATTATTTCATTCCTTTATATAAATGTAAAACAATTGTAACGATTATTTTAACTTCTAACTTGCTTTGAAATATAACAGAATATTCAAGTTTTAAAACTAAAGGACTTTTGGGTATTTGTAAATGCAATTTACCTTCATTTATTATTATTTAAAGAGTTTTCTGTTATTAGGGTTCCGCATCCAAAGTGTAAGAACTCGATTACTAAGACCCCGACGTCAGTGCGTCCGTCACCAGTATGTATCTCATGCACCGTAACAGCTATTTACTTATAAAATATTTATTACAAATAAATTTTCACAGATAATGGATTTCTGTTACAAAACAAAACAGAATAAAATAAATATTTAACTTAATTTTTTTTTGTTTGTAAAAATGATTTTTTGTTAATCTTATGTGTTCTATTAATAGTACGGAACTCTTCCTGCGTGAGTTTGAACTCTTTCTTGGCCGGTTTTTCATTAATCCTATCAAAAGTAATTTGTCTTGACTTACTGACCGACAGAATGACGCGCTCACGCAACTACTAGATTGACTAGGCCATTTTATGACCTAGGTATCCGCTAAAAAAATATTTTTTAAAATTTTATTTGTAAATGCGTGAAAAAGGAGTAAAAATTTGAATGAAAGAATTAAAGCTTACCCGAGTGAAACCGCGGAGTGCAGTAGCCCGTACATAAAAAAAGAGAAAATTTCAATTAATACTTCTCATGAATATTAATCCTGCGTAAAGTTTGAAGACTCTTAAAAACTCTTTTAATATAACGTACAAGACTAATCCCCACGAAGCACCAGAGTCGGGAGAATTTCAAGTAGGACTAGCAAAGTCTTTCTGTTATAGAGAGCATTTCTCACAGGGTATAATCTGCGTCTGTATATGTACAGGTGAATGCAAATGAGAAACTGCTAGAAATGTCAACTAGCGTTTAAAATTTTACCGAATATATGTATAACATTTGAGAGTTTAATTTAGTAATATGTTATTCCTTAGATAGTAGATTTACATAATGAAATAAAGGGTATTTTCGTAGGGAGGCCAAATTAGGTAACAATTATTTAGAAACTGTTTATCACGTGTTTATAAAAATACTGTTTCTGAACCAGGACTATCCACACTTGCCAGATTACCGAGGGGGTGTGTTACCTTTATGATTTCCACGTATTATAGAAATTATGGAACGTCATAACAGGCGACTTCAGATGTTTAAGCTAAAAATTACGATTAAACCTTTTTACTTTTAACCTGGATAGATACCTATTTCCAACAATCTTAGTCAAATTTTTTGACTTGTTACTCATTCATGTTTAAGTCGCTGTTAAGATTGACCCTTAAAAATGTAAGTTTCTTTCTAACAGACTAATATATAAAAACCAGGAGTTTATTGACTACAGTAATCCCGTGTTTTTTTTAATATGACGGGAGCAGTATCCGTAGGGGGAGCTAGTGCATTTAAAGGAACCATTATAACGTCTCCAAATATATACTGTGCTATAACGCATCTGTTCATAATTAACTTTGCCTATAATCATAACACCAGACAGCTTCGTATGTTTTTAGTCTGTAATTGCCAAGCCAATAAAAGTCAAAGCTTAAGTCTTTTTGAGCTTGAGCTGAGCTTTAGTTGATAGCTCTGTTGAGACCCAAATTTTTTACTGTTCTTACAGTTTTTGTATTTCATCTTCCTTTTCACTGCACAAAGTATTATTTTATTTCAATTGCTCTCAGCCCTCTGGTAGTAAATAAGAGAAGAAAGATAAATGCAAAATTACACATTCTACGTTTTTAAACCATTTTCTTTGTAATCTTTTTGCCGGACCGGCGTTGCCTTAATGGGTGGTCCTTTAAATTCTCGTAAAGTAATAACAGAAGATTGAAGGGACACTTGAGAAAATCTCAGATTTTCTCGATCTTATGTGGGGTTGGAAAAGAAGAATCTCCTTTATTTTCACTTTTAGTGTAAGTTTCTCTAAGGAATGTATTTCCATTTTTTATTGAATGTTAATAATATCCTACATTTCTTTCGCGAATGCCATCACTGTGTTTAGTATGTGATTGTTTCTCTAGTGACACATTACATGAAATTTTCTTTACCTTTTTTATAATAATAATAACCATACATATATCAAATTTAAGAAATTTTATATGTTAAAGGTTTTTATTGTAGAAAAGCACATAGTACATATATAAACATTCATGACCTAGGCGGGATTCGAACCCGCGATCTCTGGCGTAACACGCGGACTAACCGCCACGTTACCAACTGAGCCAGATCGTCGTCGAAATTCCTTTTTTCTCTTTATCTGTTTTATCATTATCTCTCTCTATTTAAATTTGGCGCCTTTCGTGCTCAATGATTATACTGAAATTCCCAATATATGTTTAATATTTTTTATGAGATAGGGGACAAACAAGCAGGTAGTGACTCCCGCCGTCTTAGAGATGCGTTGCCGGCCTTTAAGGAATAGGTACGCTCTTTTAATATGTGGATAATGTTGTTGACGCAACATTGTAACTTAGCCTACTATGGTCCTCATGTTTAAGTATGTGATGTTGTAGTTGTTTGTTCTCCATAAAATTAAAAGGAAATACGTCGTAAATTCGGATAACAAGAGGAATATTGCACTGGTCCTGTTAAATAAACAATAATATATTATACGGCCGCTACACGCTTTAATTCTGGCCCAACGGTTCCGATACCACAATATGATGGATGCAATCGCTATAAATAAATCATCCGCTTCTGGTTTGTGTTTGTTTTTGGTATTTATAAACGACCGATGAAAAAAAGCGATCTGTGTAATATGTTACGTGCAGTTTTGTTTCGTTTATTCCATGTTACAATTTATTTGATGTGCTTCGATGTTGATGAAACATTGTACAATATATTTGTATTGCGTATACAACGTCATGAAATTACTTAGAATGTAATGCTGCTTTGCCGACGAATCGGACGGGCACGATACCGTCGTAACGTGACAAGTATGCTATCGCCTTTTGAGCGGTTCGTTGGAATCCGATGGCCCATTGAAGGATAAGAGAGAGGAAAAGCAACACATCTCCATAATAATTATGAGCGTCGGTAGTCATCAAAAGTCTGACTGCTTGTTTATCCCCTTATAGTATAAAAGTATTGTTTGAGAAGACTACTTTTGAGAGTAGTGACCGTGGTTTTTCTACCGAAGTAATATAAAGGAGCATAAGCCCACTCCATATGACTATGGCAACAGTCGTTGTATATTAGTGCTTATACCCAGCTAAAATTAAAGCAATTTCTGCTAGCGATACCACACTATTGCGTTAGAATCCGATAGTAGGTAATTCCCATGCAATTGTTCATGTAAGGGTGCCGTCACACTTGAGTAAAAGGTAATCGTTATACGGACAATTACTTAACAGTACGAGGGCAGTCTTTTAATAAGCTTTTTATAAACTGCACCCGTCCCGTCGCGTTATCGGTTTGTTTGCAAGTGAGATCTTGTAAGTTGAATTTTACTCAATTTTTTATATCATAGGGGCGACAAACAAATCAATGGGAGCCATTTGGTGGCTACCGATGCCCATTAACATCAATTTCTTAGTGACCAGTGGGCTTGACACCGCCGTAGAGTGACAGCATAGTTTCATAGGGTTGTCAGTAGCCGGCGACTTATTGAAGGGGAAGGGAAAAGGAGAGCAACGCATCTGCATGAGCATAATGCGGACGTCTATGAGCGTTGGCAGTTTTTAAATCAAATATTCCGTTTAAATCTTAGTATAAAGTTTACTAACGATCCGTCCCGACTTCACCCGTGTATAGATTAGGTCGGTGTGCCATCTTAACAAATGATACACATTTTTGGGGGATTGCTCTATCCATTGGTGAAAACCGTATAAACCCCGTAGATCGATCGATTAACGACCACATGCAGACACACAGCTTCTGGAAACTTTGTTAAGTGTATTAAAGACAGAAAGTGCATGAAAGTCGAAAAAACGCGGTCGAGGTGAGGTCGTTGCGAAAAATATGTCGCGTAACTCTCGTCGAACGTTTTCGTAATAATAAAAGTGAAAGTTTTAATTTTTTTCCGAATAAATGTAACTCTGAAAATCGTTCCAAGTTGATGAGTGCGCGCGTTTGGTATCTTTGAATTTGTAAGATTATGCCATGGTAACAACGGCATGTAAAGTTGGTTCATTAATGGATGCTGGTATTCAATATGTACAGAGTAACTTTTTCCATGGCGTACAATGAACTCAACTGAGTTGTTTGCTGTCTGCTTCGGCGGAATTCGTTTTTGTGGAGTCATTTAAAATGTGAACATCGGGGCCGTCGAGCCTCCCATTTGTTATCTCACATTGTACAGCGCAGCATACAATAAGTGCAGCGAATCACTGTTCGTAGTTTGAAAAGACATATTGAATATGTTAATCGAAGTAAGAATTGTCTGCGTAAATAAAAAGGAGATAAATATAATACAAATAAATAGTTTAAAAGACTGAATACACTTTTTTATAGTCTAGAGGTGCAAACAAACATTCGGAGCGTTTTGACTACCGACGTCAATAGACATCCGTATTATTGTTATTATTGTTGTCATACGCATGCGTAGCCTTCCTATCCTCCTCCCCTTATATGGGCCATCGAACACTCACAAACCACACGATTCACCACACACACCAAATTCGACAGCAGAGCTGCTACTTCACGGCGGTGCCATGTGCGCGAGAGCACGCAGTGGTAGATATATTTCCCGTTGTCTAGTACCTGTAACACAGGTCCTAACGGTAGCCACAGGGCTAGACTAACGTGATGATAAGTCCACATATATTATTATTATTATTATTATGAAATAACATTTTTTTTTTCAATTTTTAACAATTAAAAATTCAAGATTTATCAGTCTGATTAATGATTATCATTATTAATTACTATGTCCCATGTCCAGCAGTGGACCCATAAGCGCTGATAATGATGGTGATGATTATTATTAATTACTATTTAGATGACCGTTGCTGCAAGGGTTTTACTTTACTACTTTAAACGATAAAGTTAATACAATACACATATTTACTTTTTTATTATTACATCAACTTTCGAAACTTTAGAATCAGAGAATACACTGGGATATTTGGGGAATCAAAGCATTTGGTTAAGTATAATTTTAGCAGCGAATAGCTTTTTACGTAGCTCAATAACGCCCAGCAACATAAACAAGGAATGGTGTCCGTACTGTGTAAACATCGCGGTCTTCCGGCAATAATTAAATGGAGCAGTGTATTATTATCTTGAAGCTGTAGGGAGAGCGTGTTTTGTGTTCGCCTAAAAGTCCATTTGCCGCCCACTGGGCTGATGGGTGTCGGCGAACCTTACTCTGTTACACTTTCTCCACTTTTCAACAAGAGATCTTAACAATTTATCTTTTCTTTTATTTACATGTAGCATTATTTAACTTCCTTTGTTATTCTTTTTATAGCGATGATTAAAAAACTCCTTTGTTTGGTGAGATACGTACAAATATTTGCATTCACTGGAAAAAGTGTATATGTGTCACCTTTGTTCGTTTTATACTTTTGCTTGTACTACTACCACAGTGGGACTCGTATCATCATCATCAGTCGCAGTCTATTGACAAAGAGAACACCGAACGGACGGCCATTAACATTTGCGCTACAAGAGGTGATAATAATAATAACCATAGCCTATTTTTAGTCGAAGATATTAAGGTACTTAGCCTAGATCTAATGTATGCTTCTTTTTACGAACGTATGTTTTTATTCACATAAAAGCTTTCGAGTCGACTTGCGATCATAAAAAGTGTGATGTTGGGGCTGTCTCGGATTTTGTCACCACTCGCCAGGGATGCACATCATTCACACATTGTCGTAAAAATACAAATAACCTTCCAATAGGATACTCACTAGAACCCAGAAACTGCACGAGACGCGACAGAATAGCAACCACTATAAGGTCGAGTTATAAGAGGAGTTATCCCAGAAGCGCGATACGTTACTAAGACTGTTAAAAAATTCTCTCACTGCTGCTCCTGGCAGACTTCTCCATTGAAGATCGGCGGGATCATTTTATCCAATTTAGTCTAAGCTCGACCATTATTCATGTTTTCCGGGACGCAGTCCCTGAGGTAGCGGGTTACCCACTGGCCCACTGCTAATTTAAAGAGCTCACCTTTTTTTTTTTTCTTAGGGACCT
>JAFELO010010546.1:781446-824512 GCA_017140195.1 Eumaeus atala | reverse complement strand
AGAAGCAAACCGGAATTTTAGTGGACATTACCCTATCGTGGTTATTTTTGGGACCGAAAAGGGGGAGCGGTCCCCCTCCCCACGCTAGTGGGACGGCGCGCGCGCGATGCCGTTTAATGTTGCGGGACGTGTTTAGGAAAAGTTGAGCTTATCTTTCGGTTTGGCTTGTCAGAGGAGGCCGGCCTCCTCCCCCACCCTCTGACGGGTGGGGTCGATTTGCGCTTCAAATCGGCTAAAAGCCGTGATAATGATTTAATTTTTATTTTTAGAGCTTTATGTTCAAGTTAACGGAAGAAATGACTTCATTTCTAACAAATGACTACGTAATGGGTAACATTAACAGAATGTTTTCTTTATAGAATAGGCGGGGCAGACGAGAAATCTGGGTCTTTTTTACGACGACCATGAAAATCTGCATAATTATAATGCCTATGCTTTAAACACGAGCCAAAGTTGTTTGGATCAAAGTGATGATTTTTAACATCATTGCAGACTTATCGATCATTCTAACGAGTAACATGCGCATAGATTTAAGACATCAATATTATCGATTTATTTAACGTTCAATTTTTCAATTTTGAATTAATACGTGAAATATAAAATAAAACTATAGACACTTTGGCACGCACACATTGCTTAAAACCCACTTATCAAGCAATTAATGTGTGTTTGTATACACATTGATTATGTTTTGAAGTAACAATTAATGAAACATATTATATTTAGTTTTTATTTACAAGTTTTAACCTAAATACATAGTCAAATTACGAATTTCGTTCTCAGAGCGATCATTAGTAACTGTAGGTTAGACTGTTATATCTCACATCTTACACAGTTTCATAATTGTAAATCCACTACAAGCACAGTGGAGTCACCTGGTGAAAACACGATAATCGCAATGCAATATGGAAGATATTTATGTAAATTTTCAATTGTCACGAAGTAGTAAACTAATGTGTATTATATATAACCTTCGATTCCGCCGGTTGTCCCACGAGACCACTCTATATGATATTTATTTGCAAAATCGTTTATATAAAAAATACACAAATAATATCTCTCAGTATTCAGGCCGTATATTGGGGGCATATTCAATTTTCCCCGAACAAAGTACGCTTTAATGAAAGGGTCCTTCGGGCTTTCCTTTAATTTAATTTGCCAATATATTGACGTCGCCGTCCTCGCTGTCCACCCATACTGTGTTCGTTTATGAAATCTATATTCGTAGTAGTTCTTTTAATTAACTAGCAAAAAACGTAGCGTTTTAGGAAGAAGTAGTGTCGTGTTGAATTGCAGCCGAATTGTGGGGGATGTCTATGGCTCACATTACAGCAGCTTTACGTCGTTTTTGATGCGGTTTGTGAGTAGCCGCTGGCCCGTAGGTGGGGAAGGGAAAAAATACATTTGCGTGACAATAATGCGGAATCCTTTGGCGTCAGTAATCATCTATAGGCTCCTTTTTTTCGTTTGCAAGCCCCCTCCCCCATAGCTATATATAACATTTTAGGTTCTAAGAAGATACGCTATTTTTGTTTAGGTTAAAGTTCTAGCTAGCGCTATATATATATTACGACTGTAAATAATAATATTTAATCGTCAGCCTTGTGACAGTTTATTTAATTCTATAGGATTCTATAAAGGGTTACAAATTGTGACGATTTAATTCTACTGACGGATTGCTAGGTGTTAACTGTTGTGTTGAACAAAAAAACAAAATTACAGATTTTTGGTCAAATTTGTGAAAGTTTTATTACTTACCAAACCCACCGGGACTCCACTCGTCATCGAAATTTAGAGTTTTGAATAAAGATTTCAAAAATCTACACTACTATGATAAATCTGAAGAGATTTTCTTGTTTGTTTGTTTGTTTAATCTCTGTATCTACAAGTTGGATTTGAAAAAATATTTTTGTATATTATAGCTACATCCATAAGGAAGGCTATAGACCATATAGAGTATACCAGGACCGGTGTTGAGGGGGTGAAACCGCGGAACGCTACTAGTATATAAGTCCATAAGCAATCATTTTGGCTACTAAACATTTTCTCAACATTATAACCATCTTCTTAGTTGGTTAAAACTGACGCTCTAATGCGCTTAATATTGTAACTAACTTTGAAACCTCGTCTATAATGCTGATCAAGTTCTAAACTTAGTTACAATATTGTATTCTAGCACGTCCCCGTGGTTTCATTCGCGTTACTCTGCTCCTATTAGTTGTAGCATCATGGTTGTAGCCTTTCGCCATCTTCATGAATGGATGAATTTTATTCGACTTGTAATTCTACAATTTCAATCAAATAAACTATAAAACTCTTCAGCTTTTTATTTAATATATTAGCACCAGCTGACCCGGTAAACGTTGCATTGCCGAGTTGGGTGAACAACCCTTATCACTTGGGGCTAGCAAAAAAATGATAGTAGCCTTTTCTTAGGCCTACTGAATATGCATATGATGAATGCATATAATGAATGCACATAAAATTTTGGTAAAAATCGGTAAAGCCGTTTCGGAGGTGTAAGGCAACTAACATTGTGACACGAGAATTTTATTTATAACATAGATTACTGCGCCGAAATAAAACAAAGTATTTCGTAACACCTGTAAACTATTTGATTATACTTCTGCCCAGAGGCCTTTTACACGTATAACGCAGTGCGTTTGAAATATGCGATGGTTTATAAAACGGAAAAAAATTTCTTACGTAACATTGACTAGTACGGGTTCTATAATAATCGCGTTGTGTAAATAAAACGATGTAGTGGCGAGTTGTGCGCAACTCGTGAAAACACGTGGCGGGGTTAGTCCGGCGTCGGCAGCCGATCTCATTAGCTGTTTGTATGAGGTAGCTTAATAACGGGTAGGTGGGACACATGGCCCTAGAGTTCCGTATCGACGAACAAGGCAAGTCACACAATCTGATAAAACTACATTCATCATCATTGTCAGCCCTTATCGGTCTACTGCTGGACATAGGCCTCTTTAAATTAACGCCAAGACGGCCGTTCTCCTGCCACTCGCATCCATCCCGGATCGGCTACTGCACTGAGATCGTCTTCCCACCTGGTGAACGGTCGACCAACGCATCTTTTTCCTAAACGCGGCCATAAAATTACACTACCGGGCGCTAATACCCATCTTCAAACATGACATTTATCATAATTATATTATTAGAGTAAGTATTCTATAGCTCAAGGTTTTGACTGCTCTGTGGTCTAGTGGCGAGCATGTTCAGCCACAGACGTAAGGTCTCAGACTCAAATCACGAGTCGGACCATACAAAGAGTGCTGTTAGGATTTTTCAAATTCTAATAACTGTCCGGAGATAGGAAGTTGGCATTTACAAGCTCGTGCCTCGGAGAGCGCCTTAAGCCATCGGTCCTGCACCTGATTCCTCTCCGGTCGTGTCGGATATCCGTACCTTTGAAATAGGAGAATGAGGGAACAGGGAGTGCAATTGTGTCTGCGCAAGTATCCGCGAGGATGGCTCTTCTCAATAGAGATGACCGTTGTAGCCGATATTTAGCTAGGACGACATTACTATAGCTCATATCTATCGACTGCACATATTCCTGTTTCAATTAATGCCAAGACGAAAAAGTCATAACATCTAATTTATTAATTCGCAACGGAACCTAAATTTGTAGTTTATTTGTCATCTAAACGCCTCATATGTTAGCTGGGGTGTTAACAGAAACCGCTGAAATCTACCCAGAATATAATCATTTTAATATTTTTAATTTTAATGTAACATTTATTAACATCTTCAACAGTTAACCTTTCCTCCGTTTTCTGCCTACCCATTAGGGAGCTGGCGGGACGATGCGTTGTTGTTAATGTTTTTAGTCAGGTATATTTTATTGTCAATACTTACAAGTTAATGATAATAAACATCTACAATGTATAGTCGTAGACCTGTAACAATTTATTTATAAGTAAAAAATGAAGTCATTTTCTCGTAGATTAATACTTTATTTGATAGATGGTCGTCTTTATTAGGACCGTTGGGCTATGAGTATCGTCACTTAGAAGGGGGATTGTGTAGCGCGGCAAGTGTTTGTCCAACACAAATATTTGTTCTCGCGGCTCGGGTTGTGTGTCCGTACCACCCACGTTACAGTAGCTGTGATGTAATTTTTCTATTTAATAAATCTTAAAGCCTTTTTTATAGTATGCCAGGGAAGACGAACAGTCAGAGTCTTGTGACATAAACATCCGCATAATTATTATGCAGATATGTTGCGCTCTTTGCGTTCTCCTCTCCAATCAGCTAGCGCGCTCGAAACTATCGAGTTTTGCTGTCATTTTACGGCGGTACCATGACAGCAAGAGCTACCATTCCCAGCAGAGCAGACCCAATTCATCTGCAGTGCAGCATGGCACTACCTTTTAAAAGTTTGAATTTTTCCAAAATTGCTTTGTAATTTGGCTACGATACGTGTAGAAGCTAGTCTCTGATAATATACCCGGTAGCAGGATTTCTTAGCCGTACATTATGATCACATTACGGGGTTTGGGTTCCAAGAAAAGAGAAAAATGTCGGCACGGTGTAACACTTTATGCCCAGGGTAGCTGAGGCAGATTTTTCTACTTTATTTTTACAATAATTATAATACGATTTTACCTTAGATGGTGTTGTGTACGTAGATGAATAGCAAAACTAGCAAAACGTCGTGTTAGAACAGTACATCTTTTTACTCGGACATGAATGTATGCTGTGGAAGCGAAGGGAAGACTAATACCGCTTCAACGGATTTAGCCGTACACCGTGGACCAATCACCTGTTCACAGGACGCTTTTTTACTCCGTCGTGTTAACGGATGTCTGGATGGGCATTTATATGTTGTATTTCAACTACTTTTTTAACGCGTGATAAAAAATCTCTCGTGGTTATCGTTCATTCTGTTAAGATTAACATAATTAAGTTCGAACTTTAAAATAGTATCAAGCTGTATTCCCGCCGAATTGGACCGGAAAGACTGAGGAGGTAACTCTATCACATGCCACATTCGAGGAACTATGCTATCGCGTTTAGTGTCATTTATGAGTTTCCGTTGGCCCTTAGGAGGTGGAGAAGGGAATTAGTGCACCACATCTATAAATAAACAATTATTATTGTTTATGCCATATAAAAACTAGGTGTAATTTGGAATATAGTATATTTTTTATTCACCACAAAAGTTCTCCGCGATTTATGAAACCGCCCAGTTGGAACTGGGCTGCGCGTAGAGTATTTTAAACACGTGTTTGTTTCCGCTAAGACCGAAATAAAGTCACAGTTTTATTAAATATTCGTCCGGGAGTAATGCGACAGCTGTCTTTCTATTCCCGACCGAGGGGGAGTGTTTATTTTACCCGATACTAAAGCTTATTGCGCTGTATGCGACACCTAATAAGCGAGGCTCTGACTTATGGAGCTTGGGTTTACAGCCTGAATTTATTTCCCAAATCGATGTCGTCATTTCTACCGACGATTAATTTATTGTTTATTTTGCAGTCAAATGAGATTTGTAATTTGTTTTTGGAATCGTTGTTCTTAAAGCGAATAGGTGTCGCTTTATTTAAAAGAAAATTTTAAATTGTTGCATTACAACAGATCCCCTGTCCCGTATACATTACATGAGTATTTGGATGTTTAACTATTGTTTTCGGACGGGGAATGGGAATGGTTGCATCCTAATTAATCATTATCACGAGCTTATTGACTATCCGTTCAGTACATTATAGGGGAATTGATTATATCTGTGATTGTCTCTCAACGCTCTGACGCTAAGCGGGACACATTGGCAATTGGTGTACAAGTGAATTATCCATCTATACTGCTGCTTAACTTTTTAACTTTTTATAAATGTCATTAAGGAAGCCAGAACTAAAATTATGAAGCATACTATAATATCTTGTATATCAATTAGTAAATCGAAAGCTTATTATTAGTAAAGAATTCACATTTTAGATAAGTGTTAATAGCAATAATATAATAATAATATCTGTGGACTTTCACGTTAGCCTAGTCCTGTGCTAAGTATCGTAAGGACTTGTGTTACAGATACTAGACATTTAAGATTTTTATTATAGAGATAAATATAATACACATATAATCCATGACGTATGCGGGATTCGAACCCGCGACCTCTGGCGTAACACGCGGACTAACCGCCACGTTACCAACTGAGCCAGCTGGTCGTCAAGTATTAAAATAAAATCTTTTTACCAAGCTATATACTATTATACAATAGGACAAAATATATGATCTAGCGTAATGGATCCGCTGCCGCGGTGCATAGAAGTAATGTTTTGAAGCATGATCTAATTATAATTCATCCATCGTCGTATCTACACTTTAAGGAAATAAGAAGGATGGGCGGGGGCTGTCAGGACGCCTATGCGCCGGTGAGCCGTGTTACGCCAAGTGTTTGAGCGAAGCGCGTACACGCACGCACGCATGTTACGCGCAGCACGCATTCATATTATTCTTCATGTGTTAACTGTTACTGCAAGAACCCATAAACGAAAATATCTGTTTACGATCTTGATACGTATCTAGAGTATTTATTGAGTTTAAATTCGTTAAAATAAAAATGGTGTAGAGTGTTACAGACGTATAAATCCAGTTCTATTTCCGGCGACGCATATATTCCTTAAGGCGATTCTTATTTAGTTCAAAATCATGCGTGAGCTCAGCCGAGGTGGCTCACTCGTAGCGAACACTATCGCGTCGTTAAATAATCGGCCGGGAAATAAATCGACAAATCCCCAAACGGGAAACAGGACACTGAAGAAGCCTTTGCGAAAAATTTGCGAGGACAACAACGAAGATACGCCGTCGCATAGAATATCGGCTGCAAGTGAAAGACCCGTGTCCACCGCTTCGGAAACTTCGGAACGTGACTCCGCGTCGATACAGTCCAGCGAGGAGCCACCCCTAAACGAGAGTACGTAACCGACGCTCTGTGAACGAATCACTGACGTAATACTGGACCGGGGCCAAAATTAAAATAGAGGTACGTCGGTGACTCGTACCGAGAGCTTGTCGCAGTGTCATTTACGGGAGGCCTCATGTCCGACCGCGAATTTCTTACTGAACCCCTCGAGGAGGAAGAAGAGCGGACGGTGGTAGGATATTTACATCCAGCCGTTCGCTCTTACATGTACTCGCCCATGGGTAGGTCGTTGTGTCGGTCATTAGGCTCTCCCTGTTGGCAAACAAACTGAAACGTGCTCTCTCGTGACAGGTGGCGATTCTGATAGCCCCGATGAAACAACAGTGAAATGTTCTGTGTGGACTGATCGGAACGTGGTGCCGGCGCGCGCGGTGTCCTCGGATTCGGACACATCGAGTAGCCAGGATGATTCAGAAGAACAGGAGTTTGAAACGGGCGTCGGTGATGCTGACTATCACACTTTAACGCCTCCCAGACGAGTGGATACCTCGACGCGCTGCGATGATGATTTTAGATGGATGCCAACTGGACAGATAGTGGACGATACCAGTGAACCTCCACTGATGGGGTCGCAGGCCGGGGATTATTCCGCGCACACGAGCTTGGAGCGGCGACGACGGACATCTGGATCCCGCAATGAACGCGACAGGAAAAGCCGCTCGTCCCTATCGACGAAGCCGCCACAACATCCGTCCAGCGTGAGGGCGTCACCGCGGCCAAGACGCTCGAGGAACGAGGAAACTCCGCCCGACATGCAGCGTCGATGGAACTCGTACGAGCACTTTCGATGGCCTGAAGGCGGATGGTGGCCTCCGATGTGCTGGTGCCATGGCCCGCCTGCTCCTCCGCCGTGCTACATGCAGGATCGCACTTGGCCCTCACACCCTTCGCTCCCGCCAATGTCCACGCGTTCGAACAAGGTACGATAGAATTTAGGGGTCACCCAGCATTTATTGGTGTCAATGAAACGTAGTCGTATTAAACGTTGACATGATTTATTTATTGAACGTTGTCTAGTTGTTATAGTCCATGGTAGTTATAACAAATATATAATAGCGCCACGTTAGTTATTAAACGAGCGTGATATTGGTGAACTTGCTTTATTATTCTATATATTTTATTTAGATTACAATATGACAGCCAGCTTCTGTTTATGTTTAAAACGTACATGGATCATTGGCCTTATTTTCATAAGTCAGTTGGAGTCATCGACGTATTTCGTTATATTGTGTACAGTGTGTATCACTTAGCTTGTTGCACTTAATCAATGTTTTAAATATTAGTTCAGGTACAAATTAAAGATATATAATATTTATTATGTTATAGGTTATTGTGATAGTATAAATTCTTTAGTATATTATCGTTCACAACAGTCTTGTTTCAGATATGGCACAGATATTAAAAAATAAATACTTAATTAAATCAATGACTGTTTTGCTTGGGATATATTTTACGTGAGTGAAACCACGGGGCACAGCTAGTAGTATGATATACTATTGTAGACGTCCGCTCCTCTATCTTTGATTTGTTTCCAGTTATATGTTATGTATAGCAGAGTGGTTGAGATAACTAAAATCAAAAATCATCCTTTATTTAGTTATATTACGTATGCATTCATAGTACACATCTATCGTTCGTTTAGAACTTCCTCTGGAATGAGAGGATGTGGATACCGAGGTATCTGCTATAGATGGTTGGTATTAGGCGTTTATTCACTTTGTTGGAGGCGAATTGTATAGCCTACTCCCAGACTGACGCTTTGGATCTCACTATAAGACCCACAATCTTTATTTATCACGTCTGGACGGTAAGACATACTGACATCTGGCTACCGGTGGTGAGTTTGTAGCTAGTCCGTATCAGAACTTTGATTAAAAGATTTTAATAGTCTTGTAAAACGTAGAAAGTGAGCGGTGGGCTAATGTTGAGGAGTCAGGGCAGGTATATCAGGATCGTGATGTGTGACACTCCGTTATCTCTGCCTGCCCTGAGCATGTGATGTTGTTGTTATAATTGTGTTGATAGTGTGTACTATCAACACTATTATAACTAACAACATATCATTGATTGTCTGTATGATAAATACACCAGCAGTACCATTCAAGCAAATTTTATTTTTTGAAACAATTTGTACAATTTATAAGCAGAGCCTTAAACCAACCTATAGTTCTGTCGAGGCTATAGTGATATTATCCCAAACACGGAGGTTCGGACCCCATTGTCTTGGGAATTTTTACTCTGCCTTTGAGGACGACTTCGCTACCAACAAGTTATTTTAATCAATTTATATTTATCCCTTAAGTCTTTTGTCCTTTTTGCGGCTGACGTGAACCTTTTCATTAAAAGGGTTTTTATAAGATTGAGCGCGCAGAAGACTTTAAAAATAAAAACTCTAATCCGGTGCGGGGTAGATGCGAGTAGTGAGGATCCGCCTTGGCGTTCATTGAAAGGTGCCTCTATCCAGCAGTGGACTGATAAAGGCTGGTGTTGTAAGTGTTATTAGTATTCTAGTGTCGGCGGACAACCCGTGTTCACAAGTTACAAAGATAGATGTCTTGTTGCAGACTGATGCGGAGGACAGAGTGCGAAGGCTCGAAGCGGACAAGGAGAGCCTTCAGTTGCAAGTGCAGGTGTTATCGGAGCAGATCGCCGCGCAGACAGAGAAGATGGCCGACCTGGAGAGAACGCTGCATGACACCAAGCAGAGGCTCGATGATACAGAGCAGAGGCTGCAAAAGGTACGTACAGTTTACATTATGGGGAACGCCGCTATTTGAACAATGCAACAGGAGAGTCGGATCAACCCTCGGACAAGTAGTCCACAGCGAAGCCAGGCAATGAGCTATACACATCTTTCCATATAACACTAAACGCGCCAGCATAGCTGTCTTGCCACTCTCCTTGTTTTGCCAAACTTGCCAACATATGGCATCACTAATCACCGTGCCGGTTAAAAGTCTTCTATGCGGTTAGTTAGCAGACAGTAAGTTATTACTGCCTGTCTGCTAGACCTGCTTTCTTAAGTACTGGTGAAAAAAACAGTTGTCGTTAGACGTTAACCATATTTTTTTAAATAAATAAAACTGCTGTCTTAACTAACGGCGTTTTATTGTTTGTGCTATAGAATCTATTTATGGTTAAACGGGGACACGCATGAGATGGCCAGTAATAAGGTTAGAACGTTAGGTAATGTCCTACGTTAATAATAGAAATGAACACCATGAAACTAAATATTAAACTCAAGGGATACTTTTATTATTCATATCCATAACAGCTCAATATATTTTTAAATGGTCTAGGCAATCTCTTCGTCAGTAAGCGGTAGTGTCATACTGCATTGTAACCAAATTGGGCCGGCACGATTGGAGGTGCCTCTCGCTCACAGGACACCGCCTTAAAGTGACAACAACACTGACTGTGGTTTGTGATTAGTCAGGGACCCATTGCAGAGGAAGAAGAACAAGGTGTCTTGCATGCCAAAAGTAATTCGGATGTCTATGGTCGTCCCTATACTATAGAAAAGACAGTTCACAATGGCCCGCGTTTTTATCAAATGGGGGTGGATTTGTATAGAGTGTTTGGTAGTGGTGTGCAAAGTCTCAACGATAGCCTAAGTCACTTAGATCATTTTGAGCCCAACATGTCTTAGAGCAGAGTATGATAGTCTTTTTTCGATTAATTTTTAAGATTTTTTTCAAGAAACTCCAAAATTAGACGGTTAAGTGGTGCTGGTACTTTTATAACAGTTAAGTAGCATGTTTAATCTGCTTTAGGTTATGTCTGCACTATCTTATTAAATTATTTTCAAGTGTCTGTACCTTCAGAAGAAAAAAATAGAGGCATTTGAAGTCTAACTTTATTTTTTTTAATTGGAATGATGTAGTTTTTCAAAGACATTAAAAAAACTTGTCTTGGTCGTTCAAATTATTTTAAAACATGCTTGACTATTCCACTTTTATTTTAAGAATCATTCATGCAAGTAGGTATCATATATTCGGAGATAGAAAATGTGAATTTTTTAGAAAAACAAAAAAGCAAAGATTTTGGTTAGTTACATTGTTTACTTTTCAATTGTAATTGTGTTTACATTGACATAAAATCTCATTTATGACTAATAACTAACCTAACCTAACCTAAAGCAGATCAAAACATAAAAACATGCTACTTAACATAACATAAACATGTTACAAAAGTACTAGCACCACTTAACTGTCCAATTTTAGAGTATCTAGAAAAAATCTTAAAAAAGTGAACAAAAAGAAACTATCATACTTTGCTCTAGGATATGTTGTGCTCAAAATGACCTAATGATCTAGGCTATCACCTCGTTGAGACTGTTTACCCCACTACCAGACACCCTGTATAAATGTTTTTACGCCTGTCAGAATCCTCTCCATGAGCCATTCATTTACGTCAGCCCCGAGACCATTTTAGCTACCGCGCGCGAGCTGTGGCTGGCGTCAGAGTGGGGGAGGAGGGACCTCTCTGTCCCTCTGGCCATGACAATGATAGTTAAATGAACTGTTACAAACACTACCTGGATGCATCTCTCGGGAGAGAGGGGTCGGTCACTCTTTTGACCCCAAACCTAGTCTAGCTCAACGAGCACTCATAGTGATCCTATGAAGCTATTTTGGACTGCTCTTAGCTTCGATAGCATAAGTTCAGGTTCGAAAAAGAAAGGTATTTTTTATTAGTATTATGTTAAAATATGTTTGATTATTTTGTGTTATTTACGGGACTACCACAGGTAGAACAACACATATAGACTGATGGTTAGGCAAAGTCGGGAATTAGTATAATCTATATTAGGCTCACGATGGTTTTCGCCCAGACGTTGATACTAAATGTCAACATCCGTTAGTTTATGTTATTGGGTAACAAGGAACGTATCCCGGATCTCGTGTATCCTGGTATTTGATACCATCATTGCATAGAATAGAGCGATGTAGCGCAAGTGGCCTTAAATAAGAGTTCGCATTCACGCGACATGTAACCGACTGGCATCGTTGAATATGCATCACGTGGAACTAACTGTGCATAACGATTTTATAACGTGCCGATCCTGTGACCGATTAAGAAGTACTGTTTCACGTGACGCCAGCGTGCAGCAGCCGTGAGCGTCGCGTCAATGAGAATTAAAAAACGGACTTACTACAAGAAGAGCCAAATTTTAGGAACTCGACCTTCCCGGCTCACTTGGTTCGTTTTTTTTTATTGTAAGGAAGCGGAGCGATGGATGCCTTTCGATGGATATCGACGACCATAAACATCGCCCTAATTGTTATGCTACGTGTTGCCCCTTCCTCTTTTTATTATCCCTTTATCATTATTATAATGGGCTACTTGCAACTAGTAAACCACACGAAATGCGAGGGTGTAGCTGTGACCTCAAGTGAGCGAGATGTACCCGCGCTCGTGCCGGCCCAATTCAACTGCACTGCAGTATGGCACTACCTCTAGCTGAAATACAATTTGAACAAGAGACAGTGTTACTAAATATCTTCCCAACTTGTCCGACTCTTATATTCTATTAAATTTAACGAAAATTATTATTATTGTATATATATACATATACATATACATATGACATGCGGCACTCAGTCCGCTCTGCCTACCCCACTGGAAACTGGCGTGTATGTGTGTTATTATACATTGTTGTCCCTGTCTCAACTATACAATGACACAGTTTCTTAGCTTACATTCATTGATTAAAAATACCACGATACAGTCGTATTTACAAGTACAACTTAATGTTATGTGTGTGAGGTTGACTACAAAAAATGTTTAAGTTATGCACTTCTTTCAAAATCTGCATTGCAAAAACGATTTAAAATCATGCGCGTAAAGTTGACTTTGTAAAAGTGTATGCTTTTGTACAATTAACGGATGCTTTAGAATGACAGTTCACTATGAAATCGTGCATATTGTATTTTTGTAAATCAATGTTTACAATACATGATTAGTTACATACCATTCACGATATGAATAAATTATATCATCATCATCACAATCATTGTCAGTCCCTATCGGTCCACTGCTGGTCACAGGCCTCTTTCAATGAACGCCAAGACGGCCCATCCCCTGCTACTCGCATCCATCCGGGACCAGCTACTGTGCGAAGATCGTCTACCACCTGGTGAACGACCGTTAGGCGACCGCCTAACACCTCGTTTTATGTCGTACTGTAGTTATATTCGACTCAGTTTTGGAAAGGTAAGAGGTTCGAATTGCGTAACTCGAAAGGGGAAATGTAGCCTTTATTATCACTTCGTTATCTTTCCATCCGTCTTTCCGTCTGTGTACTTACTTGTCAACGTCCTGTTTCCGAACAGGTAGAGATGTCAAATTAAATATATAGTCGCATATCTTTTCCAGCGTTTATTGGAATAGGCTTGTGCATAGATGGAGGACGATGATGATTATTACAATATCATCATCATCATCAACGTCCACTGTTGGACACAGGCCTCCCCATAGAGCGCCATAGGTCACAATCAGGAGCCAATTGCATCCAATGATAATCTAAATTAATCTTTTTTTTACGGGGTGCGAGTACTCCTTTTGGTCATAACTGAGGCCCATAAATATCCGCGTTGAGGTTAGACAACGTTTGCCCTTCTTCCGCCTGCATCCGCAATGGGACAAACTCACACACTGCAAGAAACGCGACAGCATAGCTAACTTTGCGACGTTATCTAGTGATCGAAAGGAGGAAAAGGGAAGCCCTTATCGGGAACGACAGACTAATATTACTAAATACTTCCCCGGGCAATGGGCATGAATTGAACACTTGACCTCGAATGTTTCTAACATCTTCCACCGCAGGAACTGTCCAGGCTCATATCATATTGGACATATCAGAATTTAAATTTCCACGTTCACCGTCTTTTCCTGCAATTTGAAGCCGCCTAATTATTTACCATCCATCCATGCCATCATACCAACCATTGTAGGATATTGCTCTGCTGCTCATACTTATGTATCTGCTCTGGCTTTGCTTATACTATGAAAATTATTTATTAATCGGGTGTCCACTGTGATTATAGAACACAAGGAATAAGTCCATACAAAAATATACAAATTGGCAGTGCCCTGGGAAGGTTTAACTTCCGTTACATCACATAATACCGCCGTAAATTGTCATCTTCAGTGTTGCGTTTTGTGTGGTTTGTGAGTAGCCCGTGGCCCATGTGGGGGGCTTGAAGGATGGCAACCCATCGGCATACTAATTATGTCGATGTTCGTGGGCGGCGGTAGTCGTAAAAACGATTGGATCCCCTCTATTCTTTAAAAAAAGAATTAATTTTTTCGAGTCAAAAAATATTTTAAATTATTCCTTCGTCATACTTCTATCAAATCCCTTCAGCCTCTATGTTTAAGAGTAACACATAGGCACAAGCCATCCCTATTGTCATAGCGGTAGGATTTTCTTTTTCCTAACTGTGATTTTCTCTTATAACCCACTGGTTATAAAATGAATCTCGGACAATAGGCCGAGGGGTCGAGACATTGTTCGCATTTCGCTCGTTCATTACTCAATTGGAACTCGAGCGAGAGAAGAAATATCACATTTCAACAGGGCTTCTGTACAAGGAGGTTTCGGTTTAAGACGGCTTAAATCATTTATCTTCAAAGGCTTTAAGGTGAACGACCAGCCAGATAACGGCTCACTAGAAGTGTTACCTTCCTTTGTCTACTGTGAGAGTTCGGTTTTGATAAAGAGGCGTCACTTGGATCATCCTAATTTTTGTTTACAAAATTCATGTAACGTCGCCGTTGCCTTTTATAGTTTTACTACCTTTGCCCTGCGGTTTCATCGGCGTAAAATATTTATCCTGGAAACCTTTATTTTTTTCAGATTGAAAAGGTTTTTTTCTTATTCCAGATTGTAATCTATGCCTGTCAAAGAGGAGATGGTCTATTTTAGGTGTGATCGTGTACTATAATACTATAATAAAAACAAAACATACAAATATTTAATTGATTATAAACACGGAAGGACAAGTATACACATATAAGTATAAGTGAACACAAATATAAAACAATAAAAAATATAAAAATCTTATTCGAAGTGGTCTCCATTGGCTGCAACACAGTCCTTTAAACGTTGAGACCAGTTATCAAAGCTACGCCCGGAACGTTCGTTTTAACCAAGAGTGGGTGGATCGAGCTTTATGATCTGGTGCCGAGTCTTGCTGTAAGGACTACATGTTACTGAAGATGATGTTATTAAGGGGCTTAACTATTCTCACAAGAATATACATTTGTGCCTACGTTTTGATACCCTTATCACAAAATATGGCTCAGTCACTCCTTCATCGCTAGCACCCCACCAAACCAACACTGAAGTCGGATAATGCCCAGATTACACTCTGCCGACTAATTGGGAAGCTTCCTTAGAGCTTTGAGCGTAAAAACGTTTATCTTGTTTGTTAAAATGTTGCTCAAATGTATAAATGTCTTATCCGTAAACAATTTTTTTCTGTGACCCCACTTTGCGTACTGCTTCAGTAGTTGTTTCGATTTTACCACCCTATTTATACCTTTAATTTATAAGTTTTGTGGTGACCAGTGCGTCACTTATAGGTTGCAAGTCCTAAGTCATCGTTCATAATGTGCGTCATGGTTCTAGCACCTAGATGCTACTTTCATTTCCCGAGATGTAATCTTTTGCTTTCAGACAGGATGTCTTCGAATTGTTTCCCTTTCTGCTTTGACCACTTTTTCGTACAGGCACTACGTGGACGGCCAGATCTTTCTCTGTCACAAACAGAGGAAGTCTCATTATACCTATTAACTGCCCGGTACACAAGCATTTGATTAATACCAAGTATATGGAGAGTTTTAAAAATTCCATTTGACTCCATACCTACTTTATATAATACAATGACAGCTTGTTCGCTTTGTCGCCCCACTCCATTTTGATTTTGCAAAATATTGTACAATGTATTGGCGCGAAAATGAGAAAACACAATGAACAATCATTATATAAGAATGACAAATTCCAAATTCAAATGTGATATTTTTATTTTTAATTGTAACAGTATTTATGGCCAGACTCAGTATAATAAATAAACAAGCACTCTAATCCTGTTAATGAAACATGAAAATGTATGAATACAGATAAGTGTTCTGTGGAATTCAGTGTGAAACGGTCAAATGTGGCCTATATACATATTTAAATTTCCTATATCATTACTGTTACAAGGCCAGTCTGTTGCATAGTTACATGTGTTAATGTGTTAAGTTAGGATGACATATGAAGGGCTGTGTGACCATCCTAGATGGTGGACTTTTGGTGAACAGTATTATGTGTAAAATGGTAAGACAATTTAACACATCACAAAGAGACACACACAAGGTGTCCTCATCTTGTGACCGAGTACTGGATACTATATGTATCACACAGGCATCAGCTATCATAGCTGTCATCACAATTCAAGACTATATGTCTTGACAGATATGCGACACCTTTTTATAATAAACAATCAAGAACACACTACCGGCTGAGTGGCTGACACAGGCCGATGATGCCCTATCTATACAATTTTGTACAGTCTTTCTTCATCCTAATCCGTTCCTCTTTTACCTCATCGTCATAAGGTAAATATCTTCCTTTTATTATTATTTATTAATGCGAAGATTTAGATGGACGAATGGATTCATGTTTGTTACTCAATCATGCCAAAACTACTATACGGATTGTGATAGAATTTGACAATGCTGTGGCTTATGTACCACAACGACTCAAAAGCTTTAACAACGGGACATAGCTAGATTACATAAGCTAAATGGATTGCCCCAGACGTACCAGCCTAAATGGCTTGTTCATTCTGTTTACTCATAAATTTATACCTTTCTCTTCTTACCCGATAAATGATCTTGGATGTATGGAAATTGAACCAAACTTCTCAAAATGGTAATCGTCCATTTCATCTTGAAGCCTGAACATTTCAATCGCATTATATTTGGATAACTGTTATATTTGATACTAACCAAAGAAATAAGGAAGCTCATAATCCCGAAAGATTATCTGTGTTCAAAGTTACGATACGAAAATGGCTTTTGAAGATATTATCCTCCGTAACAAAAGATACTCCTACTTATTCGAAGCGCCAACCGCCACACAATCAAGTATTGTTCGTTAAGATCCACTCTTTATAATGAAAAAATATAATAACCTCCCAATTTTTTTCGAAATTGGATTTATTTATAGTCTAACAGAGGGTAGAAAGAAGGAAAAGAAGATAGAATTACCATACAATTATATACAGTAAGGGCGAGGTAGAGATTAGAAAGTCGTCACACGTTTGCCATTGAAAATCCAGTCATGCCTCGCGACCCATGAAATATTCTTAGAGTTGAAAACTTCTTAAAACGTGTTGAGCACTTTAGGGTGAACAAGAATCATGGAATTCTCGTCATGATCACGTCAAGCGTGTCGTCGCCGAACGGTACATATACATTTTTTTTTTTACCTTTTTTACGGTATGAAAAACTTAGCTGTCATATCACATGATGAAGACAGGTCAAATGATCGCCGATGCCCATAGAAATCCTCAGCGGTTTAGCAGATGTGTTCCAGCCTTCTAAAGATTAATAAACTCTTTTTCTTTGATATCCCAAGGTTACATCTGTCCCGAAATACCGAAGGAGGGAAATCGGTGTATGATGTCACGTGCCCTGTCTTTGCCGAAACTTCTAGACCGATTAAGCTGAAATTTGGTATGCTGGCCGATTTTACCACGTCGGCTTACCAAATATTTCTAAGCTAAGAGGATGATTTCTAAGCTAAGATAGTGCTTGAGAGTTTTCCAAAATATCGACTTTGATGACGTTCATAATTGAACAGAAACTTATTAGCGAATTAAAAATTTTGGCGTGAAAAATCTATCCTTATCGAGGTGAACTTTTACTGGTTTTATTATGAGAGGTAACAGTTGAGACTTCTATATTGGTGTTTTTCAAGGCTTTCCCTGCATAGACACATCGACAGACAGATGTCTATGTGCATGCCTGCCATCGTATCTATATTTCTGGTTTCGATATTTCTGTGTGGCTTTAATTTATGTTATTTACTTAATCAAATAATGCACAGATCTTAGTGTTACTTACGTATTCGTTTATCGACCATACATCCAACTATAGTTAATTAAAATAAAATGGCAAGCTATTAATATAAATATAGAGAGTTGGACATACTGAAATCATGCGAATGAAATAGGTTAATATGCCTTATATCATCGGTATTACATTGCACGATACTAATAGCCTCTCCCATGTGCAGATGTTATATGGCGGCCTCGGCGGTAGACAGTCGTACGTGAAGTAAGCTCGCCGTTCGAGGCGCAATGAATCATACATCTCCGTTACGTCATTTACGACAATTTAATGGATACTTCTATTACTGCATGCTTCTATATGGCGGTATATTCATACAGTGGTAAACGACAGAGACTTGAAGCCTTTTATTGAATATCGAAAAAAACGTGTGAGCAATCAAGCGTAACTATTTAAGTGCTTACGTCGCTTACATCTCTTTCTCACGTGTATCTTCAGACTCACGGAATCACATCGTGTTCAGGCAATAGAGATAATATAATAAGTGAAATAAAGACTTCTTATCTGTGTCAAAAATATATTACTTGAGTCTGAATGACGGTGCGTTCTTTCAGGCACTACCTTACACGAAAATAAAATTAAAAATAAGATGTTAATTGTTCTTGTACAACAAGGCGCCCTTGTGTGTGTGTGTGTGTGTGTGTGTGTGTGTGTGTGTGTTTGTTATAATATAGATATAGGGCCAAGTGGGATTAGTCAGACAAAGACAGTACAACTTTCAAATCTTCCTTCTCTATCTATATTGTTTTATAGTTTAGTCTCGTTCAATTTTGATAAGGACATTTACACTAGATGACATTCAAAGTCGGGTGTTGGAGCTAGAAGGTGGTCCTCGGTGTAAACACACACACACACACACACACACACACACACACACACACACACACACACACATGCAGACACACACACAGAGACACACACACATTTTTGTAGTTATTTTCGTATATTGGCATCACTATAACTAGGTTTTCTCTTTTATTTAAACATAAATCCATGTCTTATTTGAGTTGCGTGTTCCATAGAAAATATTAAAGTTGATGATCACGAGAAATTTGTTTCCTGTGCTCCGTCACAATTAAAATATTTTTTGTGTTGTGTTCATGTTTATGTTCGACAACTTAAAACGCAGTCATCATTATCATCACTATCAGCCCTTATCGGTCCACTGCTGGACATAGGCCACTCTCAGTGAACGCCAAGACGACCGATCTCCTGCTACTCGCATCCATCCCGGACCGGCTACTGCACGGAGATTGTCTGGTAGATTACATTAAAAACGCACTATTACTCCTTAATCTTTATATTTCAAATGTTAATGTGAATATACTATTAATACTGAATTCAAATGTTAATGTGAATGTACTATGAATATACACGTTTAATATTTTTTATCCGTCCTTACTCCGATAATCCGAAACGCTTGAATCGATATCAAATGCACTGTCCGCTGCACACGTCTGCTTTTTTCCCTTCTCGAAAAGGATTTCGAAGTATCCACATATTATAGCAGATACGTCTACTTGAAAATGTATTTCTTACCGTACTCTCCATGTTTAAGTATTAAATTCAATACTGAGCATGAAATATATTCTTGGCTTGCAATTTCTACCGACGTATTCTAGTGTTAAAGGAACTAACATAGTATATAAATAACTTTCTTTCTTTATTATCAATCATAATAAACAAAAAACATTTACATTTTACAACAACTAAGGTGTAATCAAAACTCATTCGAGTTTTAACGCACACCCTGCGCCTCCTACAACGTTCAATTATCTTAGGAAAACTAATATCGTCTGTCTTAGTTGCGTTGTCTCTGTAAACGTAGGCGAAATATTTTTATTTTAGAGCAAAAACTACACATTCGTCCTTACATTTGTTGCGTTTGTCTACTGTCTTCGTCTTATCTTCGTCAAAAAAGTGTTTGTAGGAAGGTTCTAGGAAATTTCTCATAACCTACGGGATGAGAAATAAGGAGTTAAGTTAATAGTTTGGTGCAGCCCGATCGAAAATTTTGAACACTTGACACCTCACTCGGGCAAATACGGATTTTATGTAGCGTGTGATGCTTCATTTTAAATTGGCGAACCTTAAAATGGGCCAATGAAATTCACACGCGTTACAATAACTGTCACTTTGCGGCAGTATCATATTAGCGAGAGGTACCTCCGTTGTGCCGGTGCAATTCAGCTGCAAGGGAGCAATGGCACTACCTCGTTCTAAAAACTGCCTACTCCAATTCATTATTACCATTTAAATATAGTGATTCACTCAACGTTCTACTTTGTGCCATATAATTATTTCTCTTTTATATTGACGTACCCCATATAATGATACAAATATTTACTACAGTAAACAAAAATATTTTAGAAATAAGAGAAGTTGAAAATTTCCCCTTTGATAGCTCCAGTTATTCATAACGGCAGTGAAAAGCTCGTGGAATGCTATGCGTCTATTTTTACCAGTTTGTGTACGTGTTAATCACTGATCTTCATATAACTGGATGTCTCATTCATCCAGATGAACTTCAAAAATATTAGGTAAGACTGGTGGTAGTTAGTATATCAATATACTGCCTAAACAGCCGAATTGAACGTTCTCGCACACGTTTTAAGCTTAAATACATTGGTAAATTTATAGCAATGGTGAACGTGAATGCACTCCAAACTATATTTTAGAGTTCGTCGGCAATTCATGCACATCATGTTCGATCGGTATCAAGGGCGAGCAGTATCGGCTATCTGGTTATTAATTTATAGAGATCGGTGTTATTAATGTAGTTTTCTGTAAGTTAATCAGTAACAGGAATGGCATTTAGGAGTAATTTTAACTCCGTGCCGTGTGTTTCACCGGTGCTCTGCCAGACGTTGATTTTATTATTCTAGATAAGATACAGTAAAATGTCTGCTGGTTTATATCGTAACATGTTGTTTATTTTAATTTCCTTCTGCGAGACTGCCTAAATAAAATACATATATTATTTGAGGATGTGCTTGGTGTGTTGTAAAGATAGATCAAGCAACTGTATAAATAAAACCGGCAGAATGATTTGGAATAAAGAAGACGACCCATTGCAGGCGTGGTTTTGTACCATTACACTATTAATATAGAAAAATACGTAGATTTCTGTAAGAACCTATCACAAGTTTTACTATAAGTTGAAAATCCTATATCTATATCAACCCTTTAATAGATGTCTTTAATCTCAATATTCATTTAGTTGTAGCTAGTCGTCGGAAAATATAATAATTCTTGCGCGGAAATTCATGGAAAATGATCACAACAGCTGTCCTATATAATTTATTTCTTTCCTTTTTTGACTGGTACATTACTGGTTTTGTACCAGTTAAAAATGTCTGGTCCTATAACCCATATTTTGGACCGTCTCCTATGCAATTGGCCAGATCTGGTCTCGTCTTTTATTAATGATATATAGGCAAAATATTTATATACGCCAGCGCTGCTCTACTTGACGGGTCGCTACGTGGGTACAGCGTTGCCGCGCGAGTGACACGCAACAGGTTTGTGTATACGCACGTACTTACCTGCTACCAGATCCCACTTTTAGAAAGCCAGACTACTGCCTAACGCTACAGGTCGGAGCCGATGGATGGTGTCCAGCAAGTTTTTTTAGGCGTCCTAAATCAGTCAGCGTCCCAACGTAGTTTGGGACTTTTATATCGTCCATCACATAACATGAAGTATATTACAGGAGATGCTGCACCGCTCGTCCCTGGAGACGCAAAAACTTGAGCTGTTGTCAAAGTTGAGCGAAGTTCGGCTGCGCGTGGCGGAGCGGGGCGTGCTGGAGCGCTCGCCGCCACGTGAGCCCGCGCCGGTCACTCGTCCGGCTCCGCCTAGAGTAAGTACACGGACTATCCGGCATCGCCTAGAGTAAATGGACTGAAAACATGGACTGTCCGGCATCTCTCTCTCTCTCTCTCTCTCTCTCTCTCTCTCACACACACACACACACACATACACACACACACACACACACACACACACACACACACATTACTTATTATTGTTCACTGGATCTTCAGAGTAGCTTTGTACTTTCCTACCTTACCGTCGTTGGTATGAACACTTGTTAAGATTTTATAAATTCCCAATAACTTGACTTCGATCATGCTGAACTCCGGCTGGAAGTTCCACGGCACATAAAAGCCTATATTTGCCGACAAAACGTTTTGAGCTGTAACAGAGCACTCCACCCGTATCAGAGTAGCGAGACGCACAGTGGGGCTGAGAGCTTTTATGAATCGATATGCTAATTCTGTCTATTTCGCTTAAATTTATACCAAATTATGCAACTTGTCGGGACCGGGCGTAACTCGTGGGCAAAAAAGACTTTTTTGTCCACAAGTTTTTTCCACAATTTATAAGTTCTTGAAACTGGAAAGTAAATAATGAATAAGTGATGCCACTGGGGTAGGGAAAGAGGGCATGGCATCTGTGTAACAATTATGCAAATCTACGGGCATTGGTATCTAAGTGGCATCTAAATCGACAACTTGTTTGCCGCCATAAACTATGTAATTTTTTTTTATTGGTGTCAGGGACACTACAACCCTGTTATTAGTGAGTGTCGTACCGTCCCTACGCCGATGTATATCGGCACGTATGCACATTAAACAAATAGCCACGCGTGTCCGTGATCTCGATATAAATGTGTTTTTTTAAACATCTGCTTGTTTCCATTTGGCACTCGCCCAATTGATGTCTGTTCGCTGATTCTAACTGTCACTTGTTAGTGGGATGCACACGTGGCACAGTGGTCGCGAGTTCGAGTCCCGCCTAAGGTTTTTTTTGTATACATTTTTAAATAGGCCGGCGGCACTGCAATGCCAGGCCACCCCGTGACGGGAGTGGAGCGAGCCCCGAATATCCCGTCGAGTTAAAAAAATTGTGTAATATACTGGTAGTGGAACTTTCAGATATTCAGCTGATAAGAACAGATACTACACTTTAGAGAGGCGATTAGAAGTATATTTATATATGTACTGCCTGTCCCGACACACGTTATCCTGTCAGTTCAATTTGTTGTCATCGTCGTTTTAACATAAAAAATGTTAAGTGTGAGCAACCCTTATCACTTAGAGGTATGAAAAATAGATAGTAGCCGATACTCAGACCTACTGAATATGTTTTATTTGCTAAAATTCGGTATAGCTGTTTCGGTCGAGTAAGGTACCTACATTGTGACACGATAATTTTACATATAAGTTTCTATGTACTTATATAATAAAAATGTTAAATATATAACATTTCTTAAATTTATAAATAAATAATATATATATTAAATATGTTTCCGTTGTGTAGTACTAACCTATGAGTTGTACACAAGAACACAAGCCCTTATGTACTTAGCACGCTAACATGGTGTTATTATTATTACTTATACCATTAGTAACATTCATTTTGTATACAAAACGATACAAAGTCGAGTCACGGTGAGGAAAAACAAGCGCCGCTCATTAGCTGCTCGGGGTGTAATGAATGCTCAGCGGTCCGTGCGGTACGCGCTAGGAATATGCACAGTACCTTGTGCTTCTCTATACCTCATTAGGTACCATGACTGTATAAACTCGGTGACCTTGTCTCAGATATATTACATTACCCGTCGGTCGACAAACTCCTTAACGACATAGCGATCCGTCAAATTTAATTACCTTCTGGCAATTTATATATTTGCAATAGGATCGTGGCGAAGACTACTTTAACTATTTACAATTACACAATACAATATACTTGTCATAACGGTCATCATAGAACGTATATCATATAATAATATCATGTAGCTGCGGTTATATATCGTCTGATGAGGATGATTATGATTTTATTTCTCTCAAAAGGACCTACGATTAGTTGGCGACGCTATTGCACCCGCCCCTACAGTTCATCAGACTAGCGAATACTTGTGTCCTCTACTTTAGGGAGACAGATCCCATTCATTCCCAGCAGATGGGAAGAGATTTTGTTTGTGGGCGTATAGTGATTATTTTGGGACCGAAGACGGGGTGACTGCGCGATGACGTGGATAAGGATAATTGAGCTCGTTTATTGTTTGGCTTCTCTGAGGAGACCGGCCTCCTCGAGATAGTTAAGATCTAAGAAGAGATGTTTATTTTTAACACAAGACTATTAGTAGTAGTAGTATTTTCACTTAAAACACATGACAATATATACAGACTATAAGGCCAACTGTGGCGTGTGTATTAAATGCTAAGTATATCGTAGCTACAATGGCCAGATGGACTCGAGTGTTAGTCGATAGACATGGACCAAAAAATTGTTTGTGTCCTTCAGTGAACAAGCTTGACTCTATAAAGTGTGTATTTGATGTTTCCAGACCCCGCCTGCGAACTACGGGCGCCAGATCGAGCGCAACACGCACTTGTACTCGTCGCTGCCTCGCTCCTCCGTGCTCAGTGACGCGCGGGTGGCGTTCGGTAAACCCTCTCACAACATGGTGGTGGCGCGCGGCCGCGGGCACTCCGTGCCGAACCTAGGTCTGGGGACGACCCCGCAGCACCCTGTACACGCCGCTACACCCCGCAGCTTCCCGCAACCATTGCATTAATCTCCATCCCGTGTAACAACCTGCTTCCCTTACACCTAAACCTTCCCAACAGCTCGCAATTTTCTCTATGTCTATATAATCCTCACATCTCCCCGCAACTCTCATAATGCTCCAAGCCCCCACAACAACCGCCCCCCTAAACCCTAGCAACTGCCTCATCTCTCACTTATTTAGATACTTTCCTTTGCTTTTCGTCCCTCATAAGTTCATCTGTTTCATGGCACATGAGTGTAAAATTATCATTAAAGTCTTCGAATATCTTCGAACAGTATGTGCCTGCTTATTTAGTACTGCAATAGACTCGGAATAAAGTATTTTTATTTTTTTCATTATTGTATTCAAAATCAATAATTTATGATCAAAATAGTAATAGGAAATATTAATAATAGTAATTATTTTTGATAACATTATCATATCTGGAGTGGCTAATTGCATGGACATTTATGACTACAGACGCGCTATTTTTTACCGTTGCATCGGTAATACATATGATCTAACGGTGACATCGTCCCATGAACTGCGTCGAACCGCGGATGATTATGTCATCTGGGTTCTGCACTAAAAATGTTTAAACCACAACATCAGATATATTGTGGTTACCAGAATTAACATTTTATATGCGACAATTTCTAGCCGCCTCACGAAAAATTAACTTAATATTAATCGTTTTGAAAAACATCAATAGCAATGACACGATAGATTTATTAAAATAAAATTAAAAGTCCAAATTTCTTTATGAAACCAGGTCCATACTCTTCTAGAAAGTTAAAATTTCACCTTCTTGTAGCTGAAGAAACATATGACTCAATCAATGCTATAAATGTTTGCTTTTAGTTTCCTATTTAAGTCGTATTGCATGTATACATTTCTTTGTAACAGTAAATTTATAAGAAATGTTTTTTGTGCCTTGAAAAATTTCTACATTTCTAAATATTTGAAAAGAAAACAAAATGTTACTCATTGTCGGTATTATGTTTATATTATATGTATACATACCATGCCGTATCAAAATCAATCAGCACCCTGAATATTGTGGTCACCATGATTGTGTTTCTTCTAGGTAGCGCTCCATTAAAGTATTTTTAGTGCCACACTTTAAGTCGCTGTCTGTAGTTACTACACATCATAACCATCTACGTCATTTTCGGGCGTCCCCTGTGTGATATGCGTACCGGCGGCATATGTTGTACTGGCTATAATCTATATATACATGTACACCACTATACTAACTGTCTGGCGTCGATGACGTCATATTGAAGTTTTCTGACGTTCATATTGAACGTTTAAAGGTGAGGGGAAACTTCAGGGGGCCGCATTCCAACGGCGAACAAACTTTGCTCTTACCGGATTGTATAGACTGATGCCACGGACTTAATAATTTTTACGGATGTTCGCAGCCGAGAAGGATGAGGCCATACCCCGCGGCAGTCCGTCGCCGTCGCTACGGGAGGTGCGCGCGCGGCTAGGGAGCAACAGCGTGCGGCTCGAGGGCGACGAGCTGTCGCGCTCGTCGCTGCGGGCGTCCGCGCCGCGCCACCGCCCCGTCACCATGCCCTGGTGCGTCTGCATGTGCATATTGTGACCGGCATACAGTTTCACTATCAATTAAGTACATTTTAAGAGGGAGTGTCATCGATGCTTTACAGCCACATCGGACCGGCACGAACGGCTTACCTCTCGCTCACGCACTACCGGCGCAAAGAGATGGTTAAGTTGCGTTTCGTGGAATTTGTGAGAGTGTGGTGGCTCATTGGGGGAAGAAGTGGTGGACGGCAAGATACTAAATATCTGCGAGAAACGAGTGTCCTAATTTTATTGGCTACGGTTGCAGGTTTCGATTTACACATAAAGACTTCCTTTACCCCTTATGCTATATAAAATACAAGGATAGTTTTATCACTTCTGTACTTCAGGCAAACGACAGACGTCAGAGAGTGGGACTGCGAGACAACGTGTGGGTGGCTGGAGAGTTTGGGGCTGGACGCGTATGTGGGTACAGCCAGGGCGTGGCTCGGCAATCCCGACACCAAGGGCGTGCTGGCGTCTGCGTCGTCGTCCGCCATCGAGAAGGAGCTCGGCATTAAACACCCGATGCACAAGAAAAAGATCATGCTAGCGCTCGCTGACTTGCTGGTGTGGCATCATTCATTAAGTACATATAGTTGTAAGAAGTTTGGAGGTCAGACATTAGGAGGAACAATTTGTGTGAACGGGTTGGAAACAAATGTGGCCTGTAAGAAATAATAAAAATCCCTTCACAATGCCACTAGTACAGCGATGAAGATTAAACGAATTTAGCTGTAGGTGTCATGAAGTAAAGCCTATTCTATCTATCCACCATCTTTACATTAAATATTTTTAGAGCGTCCTTTAAATTTTACCCACTGATAGTGCTTCTGAGCTCTACTTTATACGTACTACTATTTGAATCTCCGTCATATCGACAGTGTGTGTATGTGTGTTTCACGGAGACTAGACGACACGCGGTCGCTGCGTCATATATATGTGTGTGTGCACGTGTGTACCAGGGCGGGCACGGCGACGCGCTGCTGACGGCGGCGGGCCGGCTGGACAGCGCGTGGGCGCTGCGCTGGCTGGAGGACGCGGGCGTGTGTGCGGCGCGCGCGCCCGCCGCCGATGCGGCGCTGGACGCGCGCCTGCTGCACCGCCTCACACACTCCGAGCTGCACACGCATCTGCGCGTCGCCACCGCGCTTCATGCGCTCTCCATCAGGCGAGGTTCGTGCTACTTAGCTTACTTATTTAGTTTTGTTCAACTACTCTTAATTGTTGCTCAACATTTTTAAGCAGCAGTTCATCAAATGGTGAGTGACCACTAGCGCGAGCGTATGAAGTTTAAAAGAAAATGAAAAGAAGTAGTGGTAAATTCATTTTATATTTTAGACTCTTTAGATAATGGCGTAATGTTAATGCGTCGCGATAGTGCTGCCCGTTAGTGTGCGGGTAATAAGGTGTTTTGTTCATTGTGAGGAATAAGGTGAAGGAGGGCATCGCATGAGCATAGTCTGTGAGTGTTTTTTTGCGTAGGTAGTTATTAGGCTGCGACGTTTGTAACTTAAGCAGAAAATACAGTTAAGGATTACTTACAATAATTATGGATTATGAATATCTGCAATAAAAATTATTACTAAAAAAAAGCTGCATTTATCAAGTAAACCATTCATGGTAAACATTTGTTGATCAAAATTTTTTAAGCTTCCTGCAACACTTTTGGTGCAAGAGCATTAAACATTTTTTTAAGGGTCAAATTTATTTATTTACTTTCATTTATTCGGAAAATTTACAGTAGCTAGAAAACAATATAGATCAAGAAGGCCATATTGATGTCTTAAATTTACGCGAATGTTAGTCATTACAATAAAACTAATTTTACGGATTTTATAGCTTTACAGCAACCATGGTCATGTCACGGGTGGACTGACACGGGCTTCTGAAACGTCGGGCTAGATAAATAATTAAATAAACCGCGATAAAATCCGTAAAAGTAGTTTTATTGTAATCAAGAAGGCCAGAAAAAATATTTCACAATTAGGATACCCTTATTTAAATTTACATAAGTGACATTTAAAGTTACAACTCAATTGCTGGTGTTACATTTACAATATTTTACTTTTGATATACAAAAGGTCATTTGATATCTTCAACGTTGAGCAATATGTTTGTATATACTATTTCCAGGTATCCAGGTGCTACGCGACAACAAGTTCAACCCGGAGACGATGATTCGGCGCGCGGCGGAGGCGGAGCCGGAGGAAGAGGCTGGTGCGGTGGGGTCAGGGGCAGGGGCTGCGGGCGCGGAGGGTGAGGTGGAGAGCGTGCGCGTGCCGCCCGCTGAGCTGGCGCGCTGGTCCAGTCACCGCGTGATGCAGTGGCTCAAGGAGATCGACCTCGCTGAGTACGCGCCCAACCTCCGCGGTGCGGGTACGTGTCCAGCTCGTACGAGTCTCGACCAAGCGTCTAACGGCTGTAGTCTCGCCGAATGTTTGTAGAGTTTCGTTATTCGTTTTAAGAGCCTACCCCTACACCTGTTCGGGCATCACTTGTGTGTAGAAATATATCGTATCAAAGTATATTTTCAATGAAAACAAGATATCTGATAGAAATAATACACCGTATAGAAATAATACACCGTATAGAAATAATACACCGTATAGAAATAATACACCGTATAGAAATAATACACCGTCTAGAAATAATACACCGTATAGAAATAATACACCGTATAGAAATTATACACCGTATAGAAATTATACACCGTATAGAAATTATACACCGCATGGAAATAATACACCGTATAAAAATAATACACCGCATAGAAATAATACACCGTATAGAAATAATACACCGTATAGAAATTGTACACCGTATAGAAATTATACACCGTATAGAAATTATACACCGTGTAGAAATTATACACCGTATAGAAATTATACACCGTATAGAAATTAAGATAGTGTATGATATGCAGGCGTGCACGGCGGACTGATGCTGCTGGAGCCGCGCTTCACGGGCGAGCTGCTCGCCGCGCTGCTGAACATCCCCGCGCACAAGACGCTACTGCGCCGCCACCTCACGCAGAGGTACTTGCTTACTGTCGCACTGAGTGCTCTTCTCTTTACAGAGCTCACGTGTCCGGACTCACTGGCCGTCTATCTGCTACTACTAAAACTCAACTACTGGACCTCCGCGATCTTTCCACTCACGTTCCAGTGTGCACTGTGCAATTACATTTACACAAATACCTCCGACCGGATTGTATTTTCCCTGTCAATTGCAACAAATTTCTTACTGGTTTGTTTTGTTATCTTGTTGAGACGACTCTCAACCCGTACCTGTATTTTCACAGACAAGGTTTCACAGGCAGGTAACACAGGCCAATAATTGTTTAAACAAATAGCGAAAATTGATTTTTTGGACGCGGAATCGGCGCGTTATTTATCAACTCGGCGTCGTAATGTTATGAAAAAAAAATCGATTCAGGCTCTAAAAATCCAGAACATGTTCTGCACGACAGACAATAAAATATGTATCGATATGTTTACATTGCACTCATAGTCCCATATAATGTGTTTCAGATTCAACGACCTGCTGGGCCGAGATGTGATACAGCAGAAGCGCACCGCCGAGCAGACGCTGGGCTACCAGCCGCTCACCGCCACTACCAAATATAAGGTACCGCTCGCGCCACCATATTCTGTAAGAGGTAGCGCCATGCCGCAATAGTTGAATCGTGCCGGCACGACCGGGGAAGCACTTCACGCTCAGATGAGCCGCTGCATCCTGATATATTATCACGCTTTGTGCGGTTTGTGAGTAGATGGCAGGATAGCAACGCATCTGCACAAATTAACTGCGGCTACCAAATGGATCCGATTGCTTCTCTTCCCCCTATGTCAAAAAACACTCAACAATGTAAAAATAATTGCTTTGCACTAACGGGCAATGAGCTGCCTCGGCCCTAGACTGTTGAAACCCGTTTATGACAATTACACAGATTTAATAGATTTTTTGAACATCGATTATGAAATTTTACTATGCAATAACAATAATTATTATTTTAATTGCGAACGAAACGCGAACTTGCTCGATACATTTTATAATGTACGCCAAAATACTGTATGATCATATATAACACAGAGTCTCTTGCAGGTGCCAAAGAGCCGCCAGTTCTCGCTGAAGCGGCGCAAGAGCCGCGACGAGCTGGAGCTGGGCGAGCTGGTGTGTCCGCTGCAGGAGCTCTCAGGTGACCCGCCGCCCGTGAGTCACATGCGTGCTGCTAACCGCTAACACTACTGCACCGCCACTTGTAGGAAACGACGGAATATAAGTTCAGAGTGGGGGGATGATCACACCGCGGGGCCTCCGACTATTTACTATATACGACGACTACTTTATATAAGTTCAATTGGCTATTAATATAATTTAATTAATATAATTCACGTATCGGGAGGCGTCCCTACCATCTGCGGGAGTTTGGTGGCCGGGACGCCTTGCGACCCCAAAGCCAGTCTCGTTGCTCGACGACCACTGAGGAATCCGATAAAGCTGTAGTAGTTAAAAAAAAAAGAAAAATTTACAAAAGTGACATGAAACCGGGAGTACAACCGTTTTTCATACTCAATGAAGATTTTTTGTTTGTTTTTATGTATTTCCGAACTGATAGACCGGCTACGCGCCTGCGGAAACTTCGGAGTTTCATGTCACACAGTTGTGTCCCCTCCTCGTTTACCCCTTGTAAAAAATACTTTCCTTATATATACAAAACGTCTCTTTATGTCGCAGTAAGTGGTGTATATATATTATACACAATGTTTTATTCTACTTTTCTTTAGTTTTCAATCCTCAAATAATAGCCATGATGTTTCTATCATACAAGTATTTGCGTCAAGTCCTTGTGTTTATTCTAGAAGTATTTACTTTTTTAAAGACATTTGATAGAGCAACAAGCACTTTGTCGGAAGACATCAAATGGTATGGTAAAGGTTTATTTAAGCTTGGTGTCTAATAACCAACTAACATACTGCTTTGGGCTTGGGTTATATTTCACTTTTTGAATTATGGATGCAATAAGAAAAATGTAATTTAAATTTGATTTCACTTAAGAGCTAACTTTTCAAACAAGCAAACAAGTTTATTCGATCATAATAAGGATAAGAAACGTCAAAACTGCCGTAACGACCGTTTTAACGGTACTATTTTAATTTGCACATTTATATTTAAATTTACAGAGGTTCTTACTGGTTGATGGATGGAGTCTAAGTTTTCCCTGTAACTCAGACCAATACAGAAAAGAGCGGAAGACAGAAAAGAGCAATATAATGAAGCTTTTAGATACCGTTGTGCGCGCAAGACGCTCGTGCTTGCTTACACAACTCAAGCACCGGTGGAAAGCTGCCGTACAGCTTATCCTATTATTGCTTTGAGTCCATTTTTTTTTTACATTAGATGATTTTTATATAATTAAACTTTTTACATTTTTACATTAGATGTTAATTAATATTATTTATACAAACAGACGACGAAGACCACATCAGCAGCGGAAGTCGTCGAGTCGGCTGCCTGTCCCCCGCGTGACGCCGCGCCCACTCACTAGTTCAGATCCAGTCGTAAAACACAACCATACTTATGATCGTGCGCTCTCATGTGCAAACTGAAAAGAGTTAGTCGTTATGTCCTAGAAATAAACGCAAAATGACCCATCGATGTGTGACGGAAACTACAACGACGAGGCACAAAAATAAATAATTTTCGTCGAATCGTCGAAGACCCAGAAAGTTAGAGGAGAAAGATTTAGAAAAGAATGACCCATTTACTGACTAGACTTGAGTCTCCGATTGTATCTGACGTAATGTCTCACGATTGTCAAATATGAGCATATCGGAAAAGTGACAATAATATTGTAGCTAGGTCTCTTGAACGTTTTTCTATTTTCATTTTATTTTACAATATCCGCTTAATTTTCTTATATTATTAAAACAAGGTAATATATATTATACCTAAATATGATGGCTAAAAATAGTGATAAATTAACTTCATCTAGCTATAGTTGTTAAGAAGAGCAATCAAGTGTACTTTTAAATAACCACAAGAATACAAAAATCATGTTTTAAACAAAATTATAACCGATCGTGTAGATTTATAATATATATGTAATATGCACAAGGTAAATATTTTCAACAGTAATAAGTGTGTTTGTAACATTAACGCATGTAAATGTGAATTGTAGCGCTCCAGTGAAGTGGCCGATAAAATGGTGCTATTGCTTGCAAAATAATTCTACAATAATATAGTTATTATTGTTATGAATTTCGGTCAATATATATTTTTTATAGTTATTTTTTTCTCCTACCACAATCGCAAGTTTGATCTTTACTCTACAACAATCTACAGCAAGAAAAATAAGTCTTCATACGTTGTGGCAAAATATTTTACGCTTCACACCAGATCCTTACAGGGTAAGCAGAGCTATTTGTGCTGTGTAACTCAATAAATTAAACAATTATCGTTAACATAATGTTACTGATAGTGATAAGCGTAGAACTATCAGTACTTGTATCTAATAGATAATCGATGATATTCAGCTAGGATCATGTAAAAGTAAAGATATGTATTTTTATAAATGTTGTAAACTTAAATAAGCACACAAATGCCTTGAACTAACTAAATCAGTCAACGTTATCTTAAAATATATTATAAAGGTAACTTAAAGTCCAAGCAGCCGGAGGCTTGAATATCTTAACATGTAATCGAAATTATCATATTTTTTTTTATGTTAAATGGTTTTGTTAGTTCTGTTGTAAAAACATTACACATGATCAAGAATTATTTTAACAGAATGAATAATTGTTGTCAATGGTTGTCAAGGACAACTTTTTTTTGATATTGTTAAACATGTAGCAGCAGTAGGTCTTCAGTTTCCCCTTCGCTCATTGCTATGGTAACGCCGGGGTTGACAACAAACAGGTAGTGTTTTAGTTAGTCGTCGTGGCCTATGCAGATAATTGACTTTCTCTCAATGAGTCCAGCGCTGTACTTTGAGAGCTTGTTCTTCATAAATATGGTTGGTGTTAGCAATTGCTCTGTAAATAATCATTTTTTGTCAGTATACGGGTGTTTGTCATATGTTTTACAGCCTTCCCTTGCTGAGATTAAGAATTTGACAAACACACGTGATCGTTTACTGGGCTAATGAGGTTTTTAATACAGTTTGGATTTTATACATTCATTTCCATATTAGTTTGATATTTGCTTTAATAGAAAATCATGGTTTTCTCTTTGCCCTAAAAATCTATAGGCGCCTATGCCTCGTTAAGGCATATGTGATATGAATATAGCGAAATACGTCCTAAATCACTGACCTAAGGATCCAAAAGTATTAAGAACCACTTTAATAATGTAATTTAGGGATTATAACTGCCAAATATTCAACTTTTTAATTGGTTCGATTAGACAGTAAGTTATTAATTTATTAAAGTATGTTTATTATAATCGATCAATATCCAGCATGAAATAGACATTCCAGTATTTCGACATTCTGTTCAATTCATCGCCTTCAAACCTTGCAACCCCAAAAGAGTGCTACTTGAATCAAATCATGGAGTTTTCGTACATGACGTTTAACATATATTATGAATGGCATATTTTTCTTTTTCATAATCATGCAATTTAAAGTTGTTTGATATTGTAATTATTTGCTATTAAAATTATTTTTAATGTTTATTAATTACAAGTTCAAAAAAAATATCTTATCAAATCATTCATAATAAATAGATATCCCTACTAGGGACCCTGCACAAAACGTGATGCACGCATACGGCACTAGATGTAACTGTCAAAACGCGCCAATGTCAAGTTTAGACAACAATAATGACAATGACAGACAATTACGTAGTACTAGTTAGCGTGACAGTCTAGTTGCAAGGTCCCTGTAGGCCAGAAAACCCCACAATTGGCGTCGCCGCTTTGGGCGTGTGGCGATGTGGCCACAAGTTACCCATATAAAACTGGGAATGCATAGATAATTTAGGCACAAATGTAACGAAATTCTCTGTAATTGTAACAAACTAACGTAAAGAAAATATTTAGGGGTTACGAGGTTTCATGTGTGATGAGTGTGTCTTCTGGTCTAGTTCTAAGAGTAATATAGAATTATAGACGAGTGACAAACGATAATATTTACTTGTCTCGATCTGATTTTATCTATCTACACCCTTATGAATGTATTAATAAAACGAATATTTTAAAGTCACGCGGCAGGATTTTGATAAAATGTAGAAATTTATTTGCTTCACTGGGTACATTTAACATTTAATGTACACCTGTTTGTTATTGGCTACTGGGTGACTAGACTCGTTACGTTTTCTAAGAGTTTCATTGTTAGTAGTAATGGGATATATAACTTATACTCGTTATACATAGAGGTACATTGATATAGTCAGCCGCACAAGCCAACGAGGGATGCATACAAATAATGGACCATTTACAATACTGTAGTGTCCTGACATAGGACTTCATAACTGGGCACATCGATAATGTGAAGGCTACGTCTCGTCTAATTTTGGATTGTTGTTCTATTTAAGTAGTACATGAATAATGTGACCATATAATTTCTGCCTAAAAACGAAACGTATACGTATTAAGTAAAATCAGTAGGTTTATAAAATGTTATTTATCACATCAAAGTAGTTAATACAACGACTTTTTATAAGAATAATGGTGTTGGCTATTATTTTTAATTTTCATCCGTTAATCAGCTGATATTTGAAAGAAAGGTATGTCCCGTCTATAACGGACACATGGTCACTTTATCCTTGAGCCCGTTCCTAACACGTGCTGAGAATGTATGTTCAAAAATCCTGTATGAGATCGTTGTCGTGTAACGTATTGAAGTGTAGACGCCAGTTGTGATTAATGATATTTATAACGTATGTTGTTTATTAGAAATACAATATGTAATCAAAAAATAAATGTAAATTAAGATGTTTTGAAATTATTCGATATTTGAATTTCGATGGGCCCCTGTCTTCCAAAACTTTTTAATGTTACAAAAGATAGAGTAAGTGTTGTGAGGCATACAGCCCAAGGAACATCTGACGCGTTTATACAATATTGTATTTAACAATTTTTACAATAACTTAAAATACATAAATATGAAATGTATAAAAATTAATAAATATTGATTTCAATATTTTTGTGCTTTTTAATTGTGCTCGTGCAGTATTTGTTGTGACTTGGCGAAATTTGCGTCGGCCTGTTTCAATATTTTCAAACTTTCTGAAAAAATAATTAGTTTGGTTAAATATTGTTCCTACATTACACTTTTTGTAGTGAAGATACTCAACTATTTCACTAGCCCGATTTAGGATCTCTGTGAATGTTAATTGTTAATTTTGTTATTAAACGAACTCCGTTGCATTATTTAAAAGAAAAATGAAATCTCACTCATACTCTTACAAAACCTCCATTTTGCCGCATTGCAGCCGAATTGGACCGGCCCGACTATTGATGGAAGTCTCGCACACATGATACTGCCTCAAAAGTAATAGCTATACTATCACATATCGCGCGATTTGTTAAGTAGCAGGTGGTCCATGAGCGAGGGGGGGGGGATGACGGCGCAATATATCTGCATATGCGGACGTTATTGGGCGTCGGTAGTTAATCGATGACACCGATTGGTCTTTTTTCCCTTATCCTATTAAAACAATACCTTTGGCTCTACTCTTTCGTCGCAATTCTGCCAGTCGTTCTACTTCCGATAATTCTTCGAAGTCCAGTCCCTTTTTTAATGATTCCTGGGCTTGTTTTAACAATGAGTCTTCTAAGAACGTCATGTCTGTAACAAAATGTTATAAAGTTGTGTTTCATTTTTACGCCGGCGAAATTAGCTTTGTTCTAACAGGGCTCACGTTTTAAAGAGTGCATTTCCGTGCATTGCGATCAAACGCAGCCGCGTACGGCTCGCAACAGGTAGTCACATAAGACTAGTGAGTGTCGCCCAGTCATGATCCTCTCCGTGAGCCAATCATTCGCGTCAGCGCCGAAGCTATATTAGCTAACGCGCGCGAGCTGCCCTCGACGTCAGAACAGGGGAATGAGGGAACCCGCGGTAGAGACCGTCATCATGGCCAGAGGGCCATGATAATAATAGTTAAATTCTAATTGAATTATTATTATCACGGCCAAAAGGCAGAGAGAATATTATAAACATACTCATAACGAGATGCATCTCTCCCATTTGTGGGAGAGTGGGGGGGTCGGACCCCTATTCGACACCAAACCAACTCTTGTCGTCAGACGACCACTCATAGCCATCCGCTAAAGCTGTATTGGGGTTGTCGTCACTTCCACAGCATAAGTCATAAGTTTAGGTCCAAAAAAGACCTGTCGTAAGCAATTAAGAGATTAGTTTTACGTGACTATCGATAACGAAACAACTGGAAAAAGTGATACGGTATCAGACAGACAATGGAGCTGAAGAAGAACAAGCCTAGACCAAGTCATGAGCTGATTTATGTTGATAACATTTAAGAACTAACTGGTAAGTCGTGGATCCATCGCTATCCAGGGGCCACCGAGCACGGTCCCGGCGGAGGGTCGGTCCTTCGGCTCGGGCTCCATCAGTACCGTCACCTGCTGCTTGCATTCCAAAGTCAGCTGCGTCACCACACTCGTGCGGAACCGCCACTTCTTCGTCACCTACACGTTACAATCTTATATATAATCAATTTTTTTACACGGATGATAAAGTAGCGGGTATGGTGAACATGTTAAGCTAGTGGTCGTGACTTCAATCCTCGTCCACGCCGTGGATTTTTAAGTTTATCGACTTATTAAATACATTTCCGTTGTCCACGAGGCATTTGTAGCTTTGGTACTGTCGGCTGGTTTACTCAGGTAACACGGGGCTAGGCTAGCCCAGTGTGACATGACCACATATATTTAGCGAGCTAATTTATTGCAGTTAAAAATACTGGTGTTATATATTAAAATAAAACTATTACGGATTTTATCACGGTCACGGTCAACCATGATCACGGGTGGACGGCCCACCCGTGACCATAGGTACTGTAAAACTTCTGAAACGTCGGACTACTTAGATAATTAATTAAACCGTGATAAAATCCGTAAAAGTAGTTTTATTGTAATGAGTAATATTCGCGTAAACTTAAGAAACCAGTGTAGAAATATATCGGTATTTATGTATATAAAATAAAAGTTATGTGTTTTCACATATAACTCTCGACCACTTGATGCTAATTATAGCAATTCACAACATCACAGCTTACAATTAAAATTTCTTAGGACTACTGACTCACAGTGGGTACTCAAAGCATAAGTACGCACCAAACCGCATTAAACAATTAGCAAACGGTTTACAGCAAAATGAAATGCTGAACTATATACAAACAAAGATAATTTACGTACAAATGGTACAGAAATATGGTACAGAAACATTGTGCTTTGTACAACTTGTTTAAAAATTTGTCATTTACAGTTTACATTGTTTTATTGTATACTAGCAGCGCCCTGAGGTTTCACTCGCGTAGCATGATAAAATTCCATATCATACGAGATCATCATAAGAGGGTGGCCCCTTAGGGGTTTAATTTCTACGAAGTCTTTCTTATTCCTCATTTACATCATGAGAGCAACCATACCATATTTACCATATTTCTAGTTTGCGTTCTCTGTTAGTCTGTCAATCGTCACTCAGTAGCGACGACCTTTACACATACAACACTCTTTTGTAACCATCTTCGGCATAATGTTGTCATTCTTACACGCCTTCACTGGCCCTGGGTGGGGTCCAGTAGTGTGAGGGTCTCGCGGCACATTATACTACCCACAAAAACCACCGCGAGAGCCATCAGTGCCGCCTTTGCCCGGAACAACAAATCATCAGGGCACCTCGACGGTAAGTTAGTCACAGACGGGGTTGTTCCGCACTACAGGACAACCCCACCGACTTTGGGACAGTGCAATGGGGTGAAGTTCCCATTCTCGTCCATCTGCCATCTGTTCTTCTGAGTGTGTAACCAGCCCATTGCCACTTCAGCGAGCCTATTCGTCGCGTGATATACTTTAGTTCTCTGGCTAACAAAATTATATACTAAACTAGCGATCCGCCCCGGCTACGCCCGGGAACCACAGGGGAAATTTATACATCAAAACCTTTCTCGGGAATATATTGGTGAAATCCGCATGCAAACCCATTCAGCAGATTTTTGGAAAATGGATCACATTCAGGCAGACAGCCTTTGGAGATGTTTTAAGTACCTATAGATATCCCGCCATAATTAAAAATATATCTACTACTCATAAGAGTTTTCATACCTGTTTTTCGTACAGCTTCTTTATGGACGTCTCGTTAAATGGAAGAGACTTATTCAGCATGGTGTACATGATTATACCCAAAGACCATACGTCCGACATTTTCGGGTAGTAAGGTATACCTTTCAACACTTCTGGAGCTGCGTAGGACAACGAGCCACAGTATGTTTCGCTCAAAATGTCACGATCTCGTTGTCGAACAATTTTTGCGAAACCGAAATCTGTTATCTTCACATTAAAATTGGCCGTAATCAATATGTTTTCACATTTTAAATCTCTATGCGCTATGTTCAGTGTGTGGATATAGTAAAGTCCGGATAGGATTTGACGCATCCACAGCCGGCTCTGATTTTCGGTTACGGCGCCATTTTCCGTCAAGAAATCCAGCAAGTCGCCATTTTCAGCGAAACGGAGAAAGATAAAATACTTTGCGTGCCGTTGAAATATATTGGATACGTTTATTATGTGGGGATGGTTGACACGTATCAGAACATCGAGTTCTCGAGGCAAGAATTTTGTTACGTAATCTCGGGGAGCTTGGCTCGTGTCTATAACTTTACAAGCGATCACCGTGTGCCTGTTCTCGTTGATCATAAGTGTCGCTTTGAACACCTGTTGACATTCAAATTACACATAAACTACACTAACATTTTGTAGACACCTTACGGGTTTTAATACTACTAATTAATACTCAATATGAGGTATTCACGACTCAACAAGAAACATGGCTACACCAGTCGTGGTCACGAGCCGTGCAGGCGTCGTAAATTAATCACAAAATATGTAGCAAACGAGACAATTTCAAACAATTATACTATAGTATGATAATGAAGAGAGAAAGATATCAAATTTACTTTGGCATATGATCCTTCCCCTAAGACTTTTTCTAGAAAAAATCCTTTCTCCTCCAAAACTTGATAATCTGATCGCGTCACTGTCAGATTTAGTTTCGTCATTTGTTGTTATCACGGACACGAGACTAATTTAAATTTAACGTTTGCTGGTAGCATGTTTTTGTCTTAATTTATTCTTGTCTTTTTTTATTCGGGACATATTTTGTAATAAATCTACTACATCCTCGTACTATGTCAATCGAAATTCTAACATCTATCAAAACACGTTTATCAAAATTGACGTTTTAAAAAGACTTATGTGGCCAGCAGGCAGGAGCGTGATTTTTACAGATCGAAATATCAAATTGAGCACCTGAATAAGTATTTCTATACACAATACTCAAATCTTACTGTATAAATTTTAAATTTTAATGCAGAAGTATTGTTCCCGCCAAACCATTCCATTGTATAGATTCATTCACATTCACCCGGCGCCCCCGAGTAATTTGATGGACTGCAGCTGAACAAGGACGTCCCCTGTAGCTCAGTTCAACGTGTACAGTAATCGTTAATTCGCTTCTGTAGTGCCCACTGGCAATCAGCTCCATCCTCCCTGAGGTATTGTAATTGTATTTAGCCAACTTGGCGAACATAATACTGGCATGAAATAATGGTTGCATTCCGTGCGGTTTGTATTGAGGGCGTTGAGTAAAGGACAAAGGAGGGCCTCGCATCTGTATAACCATATGAGCGATAATGGGACTCGCAAAATGAGTTCAGACTGCCGAAATTATATCTTGTGGCAATTTTTTTTTTTTGTAGTTGTGTAACTAAAAAAAGCAGATAAATTAGCTTACATCGGACAGGTTTCTTTTTATTCACGTCCTTATTAATCGCACACGGTACATTAGGAAATACTCATCTGTTTCCAGACTTTCTGTACGAAGTTCGTAGGACCTCAGAATGTAGCGGCCCATGGCTGGAATGAAGCCTCTTTTTAGGAACGCCAAAACGTGATTCTCTGCCACAGGCCTACTTGAGGTAAGCGTCTACGTAAAATTTATAGTTATTATAATTGTATTATTATACTTAGGAAAGGTTGGGGTTGTCAAAAATAATTTGGTGTACATTATACCAAATTCCAGCTTGATTCGTCTATTAGATTCCGCCGTCTGTGTTGATAAGTCTGCCAGTGATTCAGGAGGTGTCATAAAATAATTTTGAATAAAATAACTAACCTGTTTTGCTGTTTTTCTATCGTTTGTATTTCTTAATATTTTTGCCGTAAGTCTAGGTATATGCCTATAACTTACTAATATGTTAAGATGTATCAGATTCTATATCAAAAGATGTAAGGCGCGAAGTAGTCGGCGTCGTTAAAATATCTCTTTCATGTTTTGATCCTTTCGATACTTCAGCCCTTTTCATATGACTCTCTCTTTCCTCATGAGCCTTATTATACGCTACAATTTCGTTGTGTGTCCATTCTATAGAAAAAAATTAAATAAATATTTAATTGCCATATCCAGGTGTGGCAAGGTCACTGAGTCATCTCTGCGGTTTATATTGCTTGCCGGTGGAAGCGACACTGCAATGGCTGCACTTTGAATAAGTTCGATCTAAACTAGAAGACTTGTGTCTGCTTCGCTGGTCCGAAGGAGTGTTTTGGTGATTGCAATAGCCACACCGTCAGAATTAGGTTTTTCCGAAAAATCGTAGCACATGCCGGACGTTTTGAAAATGTCAGTATTATGATTCGCGCGAGCGCAGAAATACTTGCACCGCACAAGCTGGAAGATCAGTTTAGTTTTCAACCTCTCTACCACCAAACCGAAACCAGCCTTTTCGCTGTAAAACAACTTCGATTACGACTATTAGATTTTTTTAATTTCCGCGCAAATTTGAAAATGTGAGTAAGCAGTACTTAGGTATCATTCAAGTAGCTTTAGCTGGGGAGTTTTAAGAGACTTACGTGTCTCAAATATAAAGAATTTTATTGTACGGTGGGATGTCATCGCTATCTAAGCGCCGTAGTGTAAGTAGGACTGTATTACTACAATTTATTATATATAAGTACTAAAAAAATGTTCCAAACCTATTAATCTAGGATCCATGGAAATCCACTTACTATAGACCACATTGACTACTGGTATTCTTATCATCGCATTTGGTTCCAGCATGGAGCCCACGAGCCTTTTACAATGAGCTGACAGCGTGTTTTCGTAAAGAGAACGAAATCTCCAGTTACGTTTAATTTGTGATTTTAGGAGATGTTTCACTTGCTTGTCGACAAACGGCATGGCGCGATTCAACATGACGTACAGCACAATGCCTAAAGACCAAACGTCCGTGGGTTTAGGAAAGTACGGTTTGCCTTTCAAAATCTCTGGAGCGGTGTAGGATAAAGATCCACAAAACGTATCACTGCATATCGGGCTGTAGTTTTTATCGACGCAAGACCGGGAAAAGCTAAAATCTGACAACTTGGCATTTTGATTGACGGTCAGAAGAACGTTTTCACATTTGATGTCCCTATGAGCGATTTCCAGTTCGTGCATGTACTGTACGGCGAGCGCGATCTGTCTGAACCAAATTCTGGCCTGATCCTCCGAGATCGCTCCTCTGTTCATGATGTACTGTAACAAATCTCCGTGCTCCATATAACGCATGAATATAAAATACTTATGTCTTCTCTGAAAGATACTATGAATGTGCACGAGGTGCGGGTGATCGAGTTTTATTAATACATTTATTTCCCTGGGTAGAAACTTGGTAACGAAATCTTTTGGCGCTGCCTTTGTGTCAATGGTCTTGCATGCCAGAATTGTTGGTTTGTTATTCTTCATATTGTTCTTATATTCCGCCAAGAAAACCTATAAAACAAGGATAAATAGCAATAAATTAACCTTATTTGGAATTCGCACAATCTAACGCATTTACACAGTATCACAACATATTTTACGTACCACCACGCTAAAGCATGCATGATTAGTAAATACAACATTTTATTGTAAACAACCAGCATTTCGCGGTTTCACCTGCATATCGCGTTCCTCTTGGTTGTAGCGAGAAGATTTATGGCATATAAGCCCTCCTTGATAAATAGGCTTTTATTGACACTGACAGAGTAAGCGCGTTCAACCGAACTAAGTCTTCAGAATTTTAATCTTAATATAGATATAATAGTACGTATAGATAGAATAATAATAGCGGAATTTCGACCACGGCCGGCATCTGTATCTAGCCAGCTGCGCTCTTTAAAGTGCCCAAGTGTGTGCGCAGGCACAGCTACACTCCTGTTGGCTCACCCTCCTATTCCGACGGGACGGTAGTCCGAGATGCTCGAAGAGATATCCGGCATAGGAGCGACGCTTTAACGTGCTCTGCGAGGCACAAGGTAGTTACACTCCCACTAACTTCCTGATTTCGGATGGTTCGGACCTGTTGTTATAAAAACCCGATAACACTGTAGTCCGACCCGAGATTCGAACACAGGATCTCGCGACTGTGGTTGAACATGCTTACCACCAGACCACGAGGCAGTCAATTAATGTATATATTTAATTTTAATGTATCGATAGAAAAGTAGGAATAGAAAATATAACTTTTGCATATGACCCTTCGCTAATCTTCTTTATTATCTTATAGCCTCGCGACGAAAGTGTCATTTGTTCTGATCCCGTTAATTTCAAGTCGTCTTTGATGCTGACCTGTGAATATTTTTCA